>CM053582.1:143642260-143660552 GCA_028627135.1 Pseudochirops cupreus
AGATGATAGATGGATAGACAGATAGATAGATGACAGATAGATAGATAGATAGATGATAGGTAGGTAGGTAGGTAGGTAGGTAGATAGACAGATAGATAGATAGATACATTTGTCATCCAAGTTTACAGGGCCTAAGAAATCTATCTATAGAACCCTTAGAGATCCAGGGACCTCAGTTTCAGAAGTCCCAGACTAGATGATCTCTATGGTGCCTTTGACCTTAAAATCCACAATCCTGTGATTTAATCGGGTATTTTTAAAGCTAGTAATCCTTGTTGCAAAATAGAATATTCCAGGAAATAAATAGGCACTTAATAAATGCTTATTCCCTACCTTCTCCCCTCCATCTGTTATGGAGCTGTAATGAATAGTTGCAGAATAAAAATAGCAGCAAGCCCTTCGGTGATGGTTGGGATTATGCTTATATCTTAGTGAGTCCCCTCTACGTAAGCGTAAGGTAGCACTCATAAGAGACTAACAATAGATATGATCTGAGCATTAGAAACACATAGCCTACAACATATACCAGCACTACATCAGCAGCATAATCTTTGCTGAGAGGAGCAAGCTATTTATTTTGTTCTTTTCTCCTAACTTGTTTGTTCCACACTTAGGACTCTTTCAAATTGTAAACTAAACCATCTGGGCACTGTCTTTTTTCTCCCCTTCTCCCCTCATCTCCTCTAGCTCTCTTTCTAGTCACCAATAAAATAAAAGTTCTTAAGAACATCTCCTGATGATCTGTACCAGGATGCCATCACCGAATCATGTAATGTCAATGTTGGAGGTCACTGGAGTCAATACCCTCACTTTTTCAGATATGGAAATGTAGGTCAAAGACATTAGATCACTTAGCTACATAACCCATATTTTCCCTGACTCATTCCCCTACATACGCCATACTATTTTTCTGTATCTTTGTATTTTTCTTAAAATAGAAGAGCTTAAGAAATATTAAAATTAAAAAAAATAACAGTGGTAGTATGGGAACAATTTTTAAGAACAAATGTATGGGAATTATTTCATCGTGATACAACATGGGCAAGTGGTTCCACATTGCCCATATTTAGCATAGACATGAGAATTTGAAATTAAAACTAGAGCAGCTGCATTTTTATACTCCCTCTTTAGAACAAAAAGACAAAAAAACAAAAAACAAATAAACAAACAAAAACCCCACTACCTAACATGTACTTGCAATTTGGATTTGACATCTGAAAAACTGAAATTTCAAAAAAAGAAAATCATTAGCTGTTGGGTATCTCTATTACCATTCTCTTAGACAATCTCTCACATTTACTAATCTATCCTTACCACAGCTAGAAATAGGGATGTCAAAACATAGCTTATTTTTTGTTTACATTTTATCCTTGGTGAAATCTAGCTAGTAGTGTAGAATTTAATATTCTTTACTGGTTAAAATGGTGTAAATAGTGACATTTTCAGAGCAACTCACAAAATGATCTGAGCAAAAATTACATGCAGGTTAGAACTCATTATAACAAAATTCATTGCAACAAAAACCTTCAAAAGCCAAAAAGCTTTCCATACCCCAGGCAAGAGGGCACAGCTTGGAACAACAGTTGATTCAAAATAATTAGTAGCTACAAAGGAATGTAGACAGTCACTTGGAATCCACTATAATGGAATTTATTTATTTTTATAAACTAAACTGAGACAGAAACTAAGAAACTTCATTTAGAAGATCTGGCACAGAAAAATGAAGTTGTGCAAGATGTGTCAGCAACACAAAAATAATTTCGCAGAATGTGAAAACTCTATTATTGTGGACCTTTTTTTGTTAAACAAAATTAAAGTGTACAGCATTAAACCCCACACTAAAACCATAAATGGGACAAACATACACACCAAACAACAGAAGGCATTTATAGACTTCCAACACTCAGATTCCATTAGGTTAATTGTTTCACATTTTTTCTGTGGTTACTCTGTAATGAAATTCAGCCCAGAATGGCCTCCAAGAGAAGTATGTTCCCTGACTGGTTTTCTCTACTTTTGAGTCATCATTCCATAAAAACAGAAATTTCTCCTCAAAAGATCTTAATGACTGCATTCACAGTCCTCCCTACTGCACTTCTCTATCAGTAATAGTAAGACTGCTTCCTAATCTAAATCTTTGATCCCATGGGTTTATGAGATTAACAGGTGAGCAGTAAGTAGAGTTAATGGTGTAAACCACTCCTCAGAGAAATTTATCGCTAAAAGTGAAGGGAACAAGCATTTGTTAAATGCTCACTGTGTTCCAGGCACTATTTTATTACTTTACCAATGTTATATCATGTGATCCTGACAACAACTCTGGGAGGTAAGTGCTACTATTATCCCCATTTTACATGAAGGAACTGAGGCAGACAAAGGTTAAGACAGCTGGTGTCTAAGGCCATTTTGGAGTTTAAGTCTTCCTGAATCCTGACCTACCTCCAGCTAAGAAAAAGGAAAAAAAGATGGTAACTCAGAATCAGCAGAGCTGAGAAAAGTGCATGGATTGGGGCAGTTGAATGAACAGTAATGTTGTTAGATTGACTGGATATAGGTTTGAATTCCAGTTCTACTTCCTACTCTGTGGCCTAAAGTAAGACACTTTGTCACTGTAGAACTCAGGTTTTTTTTTTTCACCTGCAAAATAAGAGAGTTGTAAGGTCCCTTGCACCTCTAAATCTACAACCCTATTATCCTAATAGGTCTTATTCCACCCCAGAGAAGCAAAAACTTTAAAGAGCATAGATTATTCTCAATGGCTTAAGAAAATCTCAGAGTACAAGCTATAAAGAAATGTGTTAATTATGTCCATTAGTAAAGTTGTCTGTTCGTTTCTTGCTTCTATTCCAACCTGGGGCCAAAAGTATAATTCTCTCCTCCCTTAATGTCTGGGAAGGAAAGGGCACCAGGTTGGAAGTGCTTAGGAAGGACATGACCTCTGTTTTTAGACATCTGAAGAACTTCCATGAACAATTAGACCCGTTCTACCAGCCCCTAAAGCAGCAGTGTATTAAAGAGAGACAAATTTCAGTAGAGAACCTAAGTATGACACAGTGGCTAGAGTAACATGCCTGAAGTCAGGAAGACTCATCTTTCTGAGTTCAAATCTGGCCTCTGACACTTACTAGCTGCGTGACCCTGGGCAGATCATTTAGCCCTGTTTGCTTCAGCTCCTCATCTATAAAATGAGGCAGAGAAGGAAATGGCAAACCATTCCAGTATTTTTGCCCAGAAAACTCCAATTGTGGTCATGAAGAGTTGGACACAACTCAAATGACTGAACAACAACAAATTTCATTTGCCTAGACAGGAAAATATCCCTCGTCTCACACATTTCCCTTTCCCACCAAGAATCACCATTCTCTTTCCTTGTACCTATTGCCTACTGTTAAAGGTAAACAGGAAGGCAGGATGGACATGGGTGGATAGGCTAAGGAGTGGTAAAGATTTAGTGGCAGGGTCTGCAACCAAAAGCAGAGGAAAGAAATCCAAAGTAGTATCAGGGAGCAAATGACATTCCTTACAGAGCTCAACAAGGGTTCTGTTTATACGGAAGTTACACATAGATCAGAAAATGTCTTTTATCTTCTGGAACTGATTTAGACATCATATTCTACTCTTTTTCCTGCCCCAGTCTATGTTTTCAGAGGCCAAGAGGTATAGTAAAAAGCTCTGAACCTGGAAGCAAGATCTAAAAATCACTGAATTTGGATTCAAGAGATATGTGTACAAATTCTGGCTTTGACACTACCTCTGTAACCATGGGCAGAAGCTAGCAGTCTAAATCTCTGACCCATATACAAAGAGGTATATAACTGATTAATAAAAAGACTCTATAAATATTTACTGAGGCCTTATTATGAGGAAGGGATGGAGGTAATTATTACAGGGATGTAAAAGACATACTAAGAACCTTATAGTGTACTAAGGAAGAAAAGATGTTTACAAATCACTGGAGTAAGAGGAAGTATGGAAAAGTATCACATAAATGCTGCCCACACAAAGTGCTAAGATGTTTGATAGGAGAAACCAACAGTCTATCAGTTAAACCCAAGGTCTAAGGAGGCAGCATGAGACAGTAGAAAGAGTATTGTTTCTAGAGTCAAAAGGCCTGAATTCAAATCCTACCCCTGATGCTCACCATGAGTATGAACATGGGCAAATCAATTAACCTGCCTAAGCCACAGATCTTCATGTGTAAAGTGAGGAGGTTGAACTAGAAGGCTCTGAGAATTTTTTTTGTACCTTGCTTCTCAGACTCTGTCAAATGTAACCTGTATAAATCTCGTTTGGGCATTGTTGTTTGCATGCTGTCTCCCCCATGACACTATGAGCTCCTAGAGAGTAGGGACTTTTACCTTTCTTAGGATCCCCAACATTTAGTACAGTACCTGTTACACAGTAAGTGTTTAGTAAATGGTAATTGATTTACTGAATTTAGACCCATGACCCTATATAAGAAATTAGTGCCACATTTAATCAGTTTCTTGTAGAATGGAATAAAACTCCTTAATTTCCTATTTTTCTATCACTAAACCACTGAAATCAGACTTTTTAAATTAAGTATAGCTAATAAAAATACCTAATTGAAAGACTTCAATAGTTAGACTGAAAAGTCCATTCCTCTACTTTATACTGAATTCCCATTTCATACCCAACTCTACTAATTCCTTTACCAGGTCATTTCCCTTAAATCAAACTGGTGAAGACAATAGCATATAAGGACTTCAGTAACCATCAGTTGAACTCATATCTGAAAATGAATCCCTTACGCTGATGAAAATAGTCAACATTAGAGGAGCTATGGGGAATCACTCTAAAATAGTTTGGGGGGATTTGTGAACATTCCCATTTTGGAAAATAATTTGCAATTATGTAAGAAAAATGGCTAGAAAATTCATAGCCAAGATTCCTCCAAGGGGCATAATCCAAGGTGTTCAATGACAGAAATGAAGATTATATACACCTTCAAAATAGCAACAGAAGCACTTTCTACGATAGTAAAAAAACAAAAAACTGAAAACAAGTGTTCACTGAGCAACCCCTGAAAAAATTCTGGTATAAGAATGCAATGGAATATTAGTGAGCTGTAACAAATAATAAATAAAAGGAAGTCAGAGATACATATGAAAACCCATGAGCCCATCCAAAACTCAGAAAGCAAAAAGCAAACAAAATTCAAAGTGAATGTAATAATGAAGTGAAGACAATAGCAAAGGACAATAGAATTTATAGATGAATAATTGGTTTGAGCTGACTGACATTTGAGCACACTTTTCTCATTTCCCTGAAGAGGTAATGGCCTCTAATGGGTGAGGAATGCTAAATATACTTTTAGTTAAAGTCACTGTCTTGGAGTGCTTTGTTTACCTTCTCTCCTCATATTGTTTTAACCTGTAGGATAGGGAATGAAGCAATATGGAATATGGGAGAATGATTATAGCATAAAAACTCATTAATAAAACATTTCTAGAGTATTCATACATTCTTACTTATCTTCATTTCTTCCCAACCAATCTCTCCAGTCCTGCCAGGCAATTATCTCCAAACTTCTCTTTATCTCATTTCCATCTTCAAGTCTCTCCTAATCTGCATTCCTAGAAGGTGTGACTTACCTACTCCAAGTATTCTTTCTCCTGTCATTTCATCAGTTCTGAAATCCCACCTCCTCTCTTGCTACTTAGAAAGGGTTGCAAGAAGAAAGTGACAATTAATCCTGACTTAAGGCTCACATTCCTTTAGAAGCAATTACTGTCTGAACTCACATTTTCAATTCCTTCAGCTAAGGGGGTAGAGAGGGAAGACGGGCTAAAGAACTTAAGAGGTTCCAGCTAGAGCCATCATAAAATGAAGCTGATGCATATACATGAAGCCAATTACCATGAAGGGCACTTTCTCCTGCCTCATTTTGCTTTATTTTCTTTTACCCACAACCTCTGTGGTGAGGCCCTACATTCACTCCCCCCAGCATGTGTAAGCACACATGCACACGTGCATGCTCACACATGCTCACACATGCACACACACACACACACACACACACACACACATACACACACACACATTTGGCCTCAGACCTACTGCTCCCAGACCCAGACATTTTCTAGTCTAGTCTCTAGGATTTGTGGCTTTGATGTTTGGCCAGTTTAATGGTTGCTTTCTTTGATCCCTATTTAAGGGCATTATGTTTGTCCCAGTTTTTTTACTTCCTTGATTCTCTCTGCCTGTTAATCACTTGCCTCACCTGTATAAAAAGTCTTTGAAGGTACAAAATGAAAACATCTTACTTGCATATTAATTCAAATAATGATGTGACTTCACACTCCCCCAAACCCCTACCCACCCCCCCGCCAATGGTCTGTCATCAATAGCTTGATGTGCACCTTTATTCTCAGCCCGAAATGTAAACTATATCCATTTAAATTAGTTCATACTGAGCTTAACCTGTAGAATTGTGGGGAGGGGGTTGTGGAAAGGAAAGGCTGGTATTGATGTTGGTGTGTGTTTTTCATTAAAAATTGAGTCTGGTATCAGGAAAACCTAAATTCAAATCTTACCTCTGACATTCTCACCATCTCCTTTTCCAGCTTATTTTACAGATAAGGAAATGAATATGATCCCAAGCCCAGTGTTCTATGTACTATGCCACCTAGTTATGACCCTGGGAAAGTCACTTAACCTCTGGCTGCCTCAGTTTCCTTAACCATAAAATGGGGATAATAACAGCATCTCCCTTGCAGAGTTGTTGAAAAAGTCAAATGGGAATATTTGTAAAGCACTTAGCACAGTACCTGTCATGCAGTAGATGTTCTACAAATGCTTATTCTTCTTACAGACTTACAATTTAATTTGTATAGGGAACCCCTGATGAGGAAACTTATTAGATCAAAGGTTCACAACCTGGGGTCCACAGACCCTCAAGGAAGAGAGGGATAAATGTCAAGGTGTCTGCAAACTTGGATTGAAAATATTATATCATTATTTCACTAACCTCTAAAAATTAGCATTTCCTTCAATTATAAATTTTTAAAAATATATATATTCCGAGACAGGATCCAAAGTCTTTATTTAGACTTCCAAAGAAATCCATGATACATAAAAAGGTTAAGAAACCATGCCTTAGACTCATGCATTTCAACAACTGTTTAATAATTTACAAATTTAAACTAGATTTTTTTGGGACAATAGAGGAAACTGAGAAGGTAAGTGACTTGTTTAGGTTCACACAGTCAGTGTGCATCAGATATCATTTAGACTCAGGGATCAGCTGTCTATTCATCCATCTTGCCATGCTACCTTCAGATAGCTGCCCACCATTCTTCATGATTATAATGGTGGCAAGATATTTTTGCCTTTGTCTTCTTTACATTAAATCCGATTTTACAAAATATTAACCCAAACTCATACATATCTAAAATGTGATGTTAATATTCTTGGCACTGTTTAAGATATGTTGCAGAGGAAAATGTTTATAAGCCCTATTTCCTATTAGTGTGTATGTAAATATCAGAAGACAATTATAAAGCCTGACCAATTATGTATGTGGCATTTACATGCTACCTAAAAACTCAATTAAATACGACTCTAAATCTTCATTTCAAACACATGCACAAACACACAGACACACACACATACACACATCTCATCTGATAAAAGGGAAAAAGCAAAATATTCTGGGTTCATCAAATATTAAATCTGTTTAGTTTTATTTTTAGAAATTGAGATTTCTGATTAAACAGCACATTCCTCAGTCCCATTCCATATCCATTGCCTTTTCTCTGAGCTTGTTAAATGTAGCCAAGGGGGGAAAAATGCCCTGACAAGTAGAGCATTATAGTCACTTACTAATCAGCCACTATATCTTCTCAGTGGCATTATAAGTGAGCTGTCAGCTACTAAAAAATGGCAGCATGAATTTCACATTCATAAGCGGAGAAACCAAGGGAAAAAACAATCTATCCTTCCCCCTGAAAACAGATGGGCATTTAAATGGCAATGTTCACACAAGGCACATCTAATTTCCCTGATGAAGTAAGTCAGTA
Organism: Pseudochirops cupreus; assembly: GCA_028627135.1. Taxonomy (NCBI): domain Eukaryota; kingdom Metazoa; phylum Chordata; class Mammalia; order Diprotodontia; family Pseudocheiridae; genus Pseudochirops; species Pseudochirops cupreus. The sequence goes on from CM053582.1 coordinate 143,650,303, forward strand.
AGTTTCCTGAGAAGTATGCCTCTGGTTTTTCAGCTATGATTAAACCCAGCTTACATTCATTAGGAATCAATGGCAATATGACAGTTCTCTGATGGATCTGTGATGTCATTGGGATGGGTATTCTCTTTACTAGCACTATTCCCTTCACTAGTTCGAGGTCATGAAGGGCTTAGATCAAATGGAAGCATGCTCCTCGTCTTGGATTATTTTGTTTTATCCATGTGCTTCAATGAATCATTAAAAAATGTTTAGAAGTAGTTTAAAAGAGATGTCATTCTTAGTATCTCTGCCCTCCTTTCCATTACTCTACCTTCATTACTGTGAAAGATGACCAAGCTTGAGGATCATTCTAATTTTGTCCAGTTCAAGGGTCATTATGTCAAGTACACACACACACACACACACACACACACACACACACACACACACACAGTTATGTATACATACATGTATGTATGTATGTATATACATATACATATAAACATATCTGTGTTTCACATGCCCTAAACAGAATGCAACCCCTAGGAATGTAAGAACTGTGCCTCTCTACACAAGCCTCTAATGTGGAATGTGCAGATAAGGATGCATGTATATGCAAGTGTATTCAGGTATGATTTTGAATGTGTGAATGGATGCATTGATGCAAAGAGTACCCAACGAATAACTTGCCCCACCAAAGTATGTCAGTGCCTTAACTGTAATTTAAAGTCAGAGCATTTCCTAAAGCAGAAGTGTCAAATTGCTTTAAAATGTAATTGGGAAATGTTTAACAAAATAAATAAAAATACAATAGAACATAGATAATGTTAATATGTGGCTTTCTAAATCAAGGCTCTGCAGGGAGTGGCCCCATTTCTATCTCAATCTGACAGCACTGGCCTAGAGCACCTGAGAGTTTAGTGATTTGAGGAGGGTCACACAGCCACTATGTGTCAGAGTAGATTTGACTTCAGGTTTTCCTGACTCCCTGGCCTACTCTCTTAGGTATGTGTGATTTAGCATGGATTTACCAACTTTCTGGCAATGAGTCTTTTTATATTTAGATATACTGATCCTCATTTAGTAGGCACTGGCTATTGTGAGATGTATATACAAAGCCTCTCTAAATTGGGAACCATAAATAAAATAGGAACTCCATTAGAATAAGCTTTGAGGACCCAGGGTCACATCCATGCTCTGGCGAGGCAGTAAAGTGCCACTTTTGCATAAGTAGGAATTTATGGGAATAATCCAGAGTAGCACAGAAGCCAATTTGTGTCAAAGGCAGGACTCAAACCGAGATTTACCTGACTGAGGCAGCCTGTCTCTCCACAGTGGCATGATATCTCTCAACTATACTATATTCTGTAAAATTACAATAAACAATAATTCTCAGTGAGACACAAAGTGAATTTTTTCTGTATAGAAGAAATTAGGAAGAAAAAGTAGCTCTATTTGGAAGTAGGTTCACATGCTGAGCAATCTTAAGGCAGTTGTTTCACTAGTACCAAATATTAACTAATAAAAACTGTTCATAATTGCTTTAGTTTTTCCTAACTTGAAGTTATGAAATATAGTAATGAGACTAATATCTTCCCTTCAGCTTAAATCTGTAACACTATAATTGATTTATTAAAGATAACAGAACTCATAAAGCTAAATTATTATTTACTCCCCAAAGTAGTCCCCCTAGGGAAGTTAGACACTTATTACAGCAAAACTGGCTCTTAAAGTAACTCTGAAGGTAATTTCAAAAGTGAAGGTAAAATCCCAAAGGATTTCATTTTGAGAAGCCTATGACCTCTTTCCTACTTTTCTCCTCACTCCTAGTCCCTAAGATGTCTTGTGCAGAAAAAGAAATTAGGAATGTTGTCCTGGCTAACTGTTAATGCAGGCAATGTAGGGCAGGGATTTTTTTTTAATTATCTTCCTTCTCCCTAAACAGGGAACTAAAGTCTCCTCTAATGGATTCAGGGGTATTCAAATCAATAACTATTTGAAATGCAATTCAATACACTTTTCTTGAATTTTCATTGTGTATATATATGCCACCATAACCAGGGTCTGAGGAAGAAAGAGTCCTTGCCCTCAAAGAGTTTAATGTCTCTGGCCTTTATATAAATGACTACAACACAAATAATAAAGTGTATAGAGAGTAGCAAAAATGTGCTAAATTAGATGGAATGGGGTGTCAGAAGAATTTTTCTGGAAATCAATTCCAGATTGTGGAAGGCCTTAAATGCTAAGGTAGAAAGTCTGAATCTTACTCAGTGACAATATTTTTAAGTACCAGTGACATAAACAAATCTATGGATATGGAAGATAAATATGGATTGGAAAACAGAAAGATATAAGGCAGAAAGACTTATTAGAAACATTTGCATCAATTTAATGAGGCACTAATATGGACCTCTCCTAGGCTGGTGCCAACAGAAAGAAGGAAGAAGATTCAGATGCAAAATATGATGTGCCAGTAGTATCAGTAGCAAAGAGATATGAAAGTTAAGGGAGAAGAAATAGTAAACTAATTTTAAAAGATAATAATAGCAATAATAACAAATGATACCATAGTTTCAAATATAAAAGGATGCATGACTGGGGATAGCACTGAGAGAAACAGTGAAGTCAAAAGGAAGAACAAGTTTTAGAGAAAAGAGATTTTCTCAACTCGTTGAGCCTGAGGTATTGATGGGGCACACCGGTGGAAATGTCCTGTAACCAGCAAGAGCTGAAGATTTATGGCTAAGAAGGGAAGTCAAGGCTAAAGTTAGAGCTTTGGGAGTTGTCTACATAGAGGTCATCTTGAAGGCGCAAGAATGCAATGCAAGCTATTGAGTTATAAATGAATTATCTTTTAAAAAAGATTGACATTTATATAATGCTTTAGATACACTACTGAAGTTGAGGCTTATAACAACTCTGTGAAGTAATATTATCCTTACTCTACAAATGTGGAAACTGAGGTTCAGAAAGATTATTAGAAGACCAGTGCATTTTGTGTCAATAAATCTATTTTGGAAGCACAAAGAGTCCCTGTTTGCATTAAAGATGTTATTTTAAATGTCATCTTTGCTGAACTGTGTGTTTTCTGACAAGGCAGAAAAATATGAGAAAGGTACAAGTTGTGGTTTCAGAGGAACCCATGTTCAAATCTTACTTAACTTTAAACCCAGCAGTCTTTCCACCACATCACACTGGAGTTCATCTTCAACTTACTACATCTATGACCTAGAGCACAACTATGATCTTTGGGCCTTAGTTTCTTCATCAGTAAAATGATATAGTCTGACTAGATGGCCCCTGAGGTTCCTTCCAGCTCAAAATCAATGATCCGTCATTCAAGTACTGCCATGTGCTCATTCTTATTATTATAGAGCAATGACATTAAATGTTGCACAGATAAATATCTTTTTCTGACAGAAAAAACCATATCATAATACATTGCCTCAGCATATGGTTTATTGATGTTAATCTTCTCATTAATATACAGCACAAGAACAAATGGACAATATATCTCTCACACACACATACTCACACATGTAACATGTACTTTCACATTTTGGTTACTGCCTTTACAGAGGCATCTAGTAAAGACCATTAAAGTATCACCATATGACATGATCAGACAAGAATAAATTAATCAAGGAATAGACTGATAGGAATTTTGGATGAATAAAAATGTGATTAAGCCAAAACTGAAAATTCACCATGTGGTTTCATCTCAGGGGAATGATAGATTCTGAAATAACAACAAAATGTCATTTCAACCCAAAAGTCTTTTTGGAGAGACAACAAGGGATCACGTAGACAGACATTATGGAATCCAGGAATTTGGTGATTATCCAGAAATCCCACATGAAGAGGCCTGATGTCTAGCCAAAAGTTTGATTAAATACCATACTAGCCTGAATACAAGCCCATGTTCCTTCCATTTTTTTATATAAAATTTTATCATACTTTATGTCTTTCAGTTTATATGTAAAAAGTTTTCATCCTATCAAATAGATCCTCCTTTGGTAAAATAAACTAAGATGGTATCAAATAGATGGGAACACAGAAGGATCAGCACAGAAATACAAAAGGTGTGCGTACTAATAAAATGTAAGTCCTTCCTGTTGGAAAAATTATCCTGGTTCTGACTTCACCTTAAAATAAGGGAAAAGAGCGTTCAGTCGAAGTTTAACCAAGATACATAAGAGTCAATCTGAAAGCCAGTGACTCAAAAGAGCAGGCACTTAGGAATCTCTAAAATACTAGTATGGGGCACCTCAGTGTCACAGTGGATAGAGGGCTGGTCCTGAAAACAAATCTGATTTCAGGCACTTGCTAACTATGTGACCCTGGGCCAGTCACTTAACCCGGTTTGCCTCAGTATCCTCATCTGTAAAATGTGGTGGAGAAGGAAATGGCAAACTACTCCATGATATTTGCCAACAAAACCCCAAATGAGGTCACAAAGAACTAGGCATGACTGAAAGTGAAAACCCCAAGCTACTACCGTAAAGTCCTACCATAATATCCTGTCTTCCAAGAAGATGCTCCCAAAGCTCACTGACTCATTCGCTAAGAGCAGGGATTAGAGACACTGCCTAAGAAGATAAGTTAATAGTTCATTTATGGAAGAATGCATTGTGGAAAACTTTTGAACTCAAAAGGAAAAGAATAAGTGAAATACATTTAGTACTTTAAAACTTCCAAAACATTTTTTTCTCCCAAAAACCCTCTGTAGTAGGTATTTGCTATTTCTCTCTTTGTATGATCAGAGCCTTCCACAGTGTCTGACCATTGGTGAACTGAATGGAATGATTCCTATTGAGCCTTCTGGAAGCCTTTTGACAGTCTCACGCTCATATGCATAGCTACTGTTGGGTCAGCTTCTCCATGATAGTACCAGAGTCATTAGGAAGATAACTTTGGAAATCTAAGAACTTTTCAGAGACGCATGTTTATAGAACTTAGGGGCAGGAAGGAACCTTTAGTCATATAATCCACAGAAAGCTAACATTTAAAAGGACTAGTTAGAGGCAGAGTCAGTAGCAGAATCTGCCTCCTGACTGCTGTTTCAGTCATACTCCTGACTATACCTTAACATTAGCAGCTCACAATGAGTAAAAGTGCCTCCCTTCCTTCTTTTCAGTGTGAGAGGACTGAATCTAGGAGTGCATAAACTGTCAGACTTGGTTTATATGTTGGTTAATTTTAATGAATTATTTTTCCCTCTTTTTTTCTTTTAGTCTTTATCATATGGAGAAGCTTGCTGAGGAGGGGTAGTGGTAGAGAAGGAGTAGAGATGAGGTTTATTCAGAAATAAAAGTGACAAACCTACTGATCAAATCCTAATTTATACCAAACTGCTTTCCAATTTCCCATAATTCAAAAGGAAGTCTTTTGCTCAGTAATTTATGTTATTAAACACTTTTAAAAAAAAGAAATAAAGGTGGTTATTAAACAAAATATATCAATAAAAAATTAAAAAATTATGGAGTAATTTACACTTTATGAAAGAGCTTCCTTCATAGTACCCTTGGGAAATGGCTTGAGAAAGTATTCATACCATTTGGCAAATGAAGAAAACTGAGGCCCAGAGAAGTTGGGATTCATCTTCGGTAATACAGCTAGTAAATGATGGAGGCAAATTCAAACCTGGGCCTTCTTATTTCAAATACAGTACAGTTTCCAGTAAAACAAGCCATACCAACCATACTCCTTCCATACTACCACTCACAATCATACTTTTTGAGCTCTGAGAATAAATCAGTCTAAAGCAAAGAGAATTTGACCATAGGGAAAAGTTTCTGTGTCCAGCAAAGGTAGGAAAGAAAGTGTAAATGGGCATACACCCACATTAGGTTATTGGAAAAGAATAAGGTAATTCTCCTTATTAAAGAGAACTGGAGAAGAGAAGGTATTGAGATAGCAAAGCTCTCAGATGTCGTTAGCATGGGAAATTAAAGAGAAAAATCAAAATAAGGGTTGAAGCTAAACAAAAAATAGAATTGAATTCCTTTTTGTCCTGTTGGTTAAGATATTTTGTTACCATCAAGTGCCATTCAAGGACATAGGAGGATAACCTAGGTATGAAAATTGCTATCCAGGGAAGAGATATCTACATTCAGAGAAAGATCTAGAAAGACCAGAGTTTAAATGGAGACTGAAGCAATCTACATGCCAGCGTTCTTTTTCATGTTTGGTTTTCTTTCTTTTTTCCCATTGTTCACTCCATTGGTTACAACCCTTCTATACAACCAGACTAATATCCCATGTGAAAGTATTTGCAGATCCTATACTTGATTGTATGCCGCCATGGGGTAGGGGGGGAAGGAAGGGGAGAAAATTTGAAACTCAAGGGATTGTGGAACTGAATCATGTAAACTAAAAGTAAATATACAAGTCAATTAAAAAAAAAAAGAAAATTGCCATCCATCAGATGCAAAATATTAACCACTCAAACTCTATTTATAAGAAAAACTCATATTTCATTAAAATATTTAATCCAAAAAAAAAACTATTTGATCTAGAATAATAAGACATTATAGAATCCCTTTTGGCTCTAAATCTCTACAATCTTACAAAATTAACTGTATAATCTTTTACTTTTTTAAAAGAACAATACTGTAAATTACTGTACTCTTTGATCTTAAGCATCTCTACATAATCTTGTCTGCTTATATTTAACAAATTTCATCAGGGTAAAAATTTGGTAAATCATAATGTCAAAAATGAAATTCAATTTTTCTTTCTTTTCATACATAACCTTAAACCTATTCTTTTATATATGTAAGACTAGAAAGGTAAATTGTTGTCTTCAAAGGAGTAATCAGTTATATCTAAAAGGTAACGTGACAAACATGTGTTCTGAATTATAATTCCTGGAATTTATGTGGAGTGTGTCAAACAAAAGTCTGACATGTATGTTAAACAGCCAAGGTAGCATCTAATAGGAAAACACTGAATTAAGATTCAATACTGTGAGTAGGATCTTACAGTTTGCAAGATGCCTTTACTCCATGGCTTTTTTCATAAGAAAAGTGAAAAAGAAAATGAGAACATCAAATGTTCTCCAGTAGGATTAAATTAAAGTGAGAGATAGAGTTACTAGAATTATTTTCAACTGATATTTTTTGTAAATTCTATAACATTAAAATATTTTTTCAAGATAATTTAAAGGCAGGTAACTAGGTAGTAGTAGGATGGGACTAGAAGGGGAGAATAAAGTCTATATTGTGAGGCTTTGCTTTTATAATCTGTTATTCTTTGTATGTTTTTTGACTTAGGAAATTATTTTTGTATATTTTTAACCTAATTGTTACTATAAGCATTTTTTCTCATTCTTTATATTTCAGTGTATATGAAAAAGTGCCAATTGCTCTCACTTGGTTTTTAGGGGCAGTTGTAGTTTAGTTATTTTTCAGTCATATCCAAGTCTTCATGACCCATTTGGCATTTTCTTAGCAAAGATACTGGACTGGTTTGCCATTTCCCTTTTAGGTCATTTTACAAATGAGGTAACTGAAGCAAACAGGGTTAAGTGACTTGCCTCAGATCACACAATTAGATAATGTCTGAGGCCAGATTTCAACTGGGAAAGAAAGGAGTCTTCCTAACTCCTAGTCCAGCACTCTATTCACTGCACTAGTCAGCTACCCATTGATTTGACTTTTGGACAACAATAAATATATGACTAATAATAAATAGTATATATGTAAAGGCTAGGTGGCATTTATATAGCACTTTAGGATTTTCAAAGCTCCTTACATGTTATATCATTTGATCCCCATAATGACCTTGTGAGGTAGACATTATTATCCGCATTTTACAGATGAGTTAACAGGGATGGGAAGACGAAGTTATTTGTCAAGGGTCACCCTCCTAGTAAGCCGGAACTCAAGTCTTTCTGATTCAAAGTCTTGTCCCACCCTGGCTGCCCCCATAGTTGAAATACTATTATTACTTCTCTAATACTTCAGTTTTTGAGGTATTGCACAAATCCATTTTTGACCATTACTACCCCAAAAGTCTGTGCTGTAGATCTCCATGTTTTGGGGTTTTTTTTTGCTTTTCATTGTTCACATTTGCTCAGGAAATCTAAGCCAGAGATGGTAGGTGAATTAGAAGAAACATATAAAGGAACAAAGAAAGCTTCAGGGAAGGAGCTGAAACAAAACCCAAAGAGATATTTCCCAGGTTTGAAGCCTCCAGGCATATCTAAAATCACACTTGAAGATGAGCTCCAACTGATTTTTTTCTCCCAAAAGAATTTGTGCAATTTTTATCAGTTGAAAATGTGGAAAAGTAACTGAGATAAGACCTCAAAACAGTTCTGACAAGCTTTGTTGTTGAGCTTATACATGGTTTCCTCACCTGGGGAAATGTGAAACACATCATGAAAAGGAAAATTGCCTTCTAGAATCTCTTGAGGAGGTAGAAATCTCTTAGAGCTTTATGTAATGGTACAATTCTGTTGTCTAGCTCTCTGTCATTTGGAAGTCTAATGAATCAGGTTTTATAAAGAGGTGAAAGTAGAAATATGAGTTGTTAGTTGTTGATGTGCTCAAAACTGTATTCTTGGTAATAATAATAAATCAACAAGAATTGATTAAGTAACTACTATGCGCCAAGACATACATTAGGGATACAAAGAAAAAAAGTAGTTAAATAATTCCTGTCCTCAAGCAGCACACATTATAAGGGAGAAGACAATATGTTCATTTATAAATGTACTTACATTTCCTTATGACATATTCCTATATCTCTGTTCCTTTACTCAAACTTTTGGGGAACTGTATCCACTGTATCCATTGTATCCACTAACTATATCCACTGCCTTTTCTCTCCCTTACTCCTTAACCCTCAATAATCTGTCTTCCCATCTCATTATTTAAATTAATCATCTCTCCAAAATCACTAACTTTCTCTTAATTGTCAGATCTAATGGTCTTTTCTCATTCTTTAAACTTATTGGACCCATCTACTGAACTTGACACCACTGGACATGCTCTTCCCTCTCCAAACATGTGTTTCCCTGCTCTTCCACAATTAGCCCTTTTATACCTGTGCTTTGAATTCCACCCATTTTCCTTCCCTTTCTTTTCTTTCCTTTCCTTTTCTTTCTTCCTTTCCTATCTCTTCCTCTCCTCTGAACTCCAACAGCACTTTTTATCTTAGTCTAGAAATAATTACAAACTACATTGTGTTGTTATTTAACTACATTCTAAGCTCAAAGGTAAGCCCCATGTCTCATGACTTCTTTGAAGCCACCAAAGCATTTATACAATGAACATTTGTGGAAGAATGCAATATTGAAAAGCATAATGACACACTCCTGTAATCTCTACAACTGAGAAAGGGGGAAAAGGTACAGAAAGATAAATGGATGTATAGATAAACAGATAGAGATGGATGGATAAATGGATAAGTAAATAAATTAAGGAATACATTAAAAACAAATAATTAAATGGATGGATGAGTGAATAAATGAATTATTTATTTAACTAATCATTTAATTAGTGAATGGATGAACAAGAGGTATTGATTATTCTTCACTGTCAAGTGAAGACACTTGTTTCCAAATGCCTTAAACTCTGGGCCCCAAAGTGAATTTTCTACATACCTGTCCAGTCTCCAACTATTTTCAGATGAACCCCAAATATTGCTTTGGTTTCAGTTGGGCACTAAAAAATAAATAAATAAATAAAGCATCAATCTATTCTGACGGATAATGGAATATCCAATTAATGATTTTCTTCATGCAGAAAAATCCCAAATCAATAGAAAAATGAAAAGCAAAGGAGAAAACATTAAATTCTATATAAATTCTTATTTAAAACAAATAACAAAGTAAATAAGGCAAAAATACAGTCAACTAAAATGTTTATTCTGGATTCCAAAAGAAAAGCTAAGCATTTTCCTTTCAAATACATAAATAACTACATAAACTAATATTAAATGTCTAAATAGTTGCTATAATTCTTATTAAAAAGCATTGTTTGATGATTGTATGCCCATTGGCCTAAGTAACTATTTTATACCACAAATGAAAGGAGGACATTCTTCCCAAATAGTCCACATAGAGATGTTTTTAAAACCTTAGAAATAAAAACCTATATCATCTTCTGCTTCCTTCTCACCAATGCCATTCCTTTTCAGCATCACAGTCTGCACTCCTTAAATGTGATAAGTGAATGCCTATAGGCATAGCTGCATTCACTTCCACTCCTAAGAATGTTGAGGAGCTAACTGTGCTGTGGGCATGATGATGATGATGATGATGA
>CM053582.1:143661052-143678482 GCA_028627135.1 Pseudochirops cupreus
GGGGGAAAGATGGGGAGAAAATATGTAACTCAAAATCTTGTGGAAATGAATGATGCAAACTAAAATAAAATTTAAAAAAATAAAATTAAATAAAAATAAATCAATAACCAATATCAAAGATGAACTTTGATCTTCTCTTTTCCTATAGTAATTCTCTATGGTTAGATACTTTCTCCTTTGCCTGACCAATTTATATACATACTATATACATATATGCTATACATATATATGTGTAAGTAGCTTAGTTTTACATTCACCTCTAGTAAGGGGGCATGGTCCTTCTGCCCTCAGAACCAAGACCTACAGCCTCCTTTAAGTGCCCACAACCAGCTTCTGCATTTATGAGTGTGTGTGCTGAATGATTCTCACCTCCACCATGTCTCAGCAGCACAGCTGAGTGTGGTTCCTTACCAGCAGAGGTTCCCTTTTTCTTCTCACTTTAGATGCCCCAAACCCCTCACTGTCCTGGGGATAAAAGTTCCCGTGGCTGGGGCCAAAACCACCTCCCAACCCAGCTAACTCCAGGGCTTTCCAGTGTTGTTTAACACCTCCCTAGCCTGGAGGTGTTTACCCTTCACAGGGATCAAACCTTGTCCTGGGACTTTTTGTCAGATCTTCTCTGAGTGTCCTAGGAGGACCCCTGTTCTGCCCCTATTCATTTATTTTTATTGCTCAATATTCACCCTGAGCAGCTATTTCATTTCTTTTGTAGGGGAAAGTCTTGAGAGTTTGGAATTTTCTGACCTACTCTGCCATCTTCCCAGAATCATCCCTGCAATTCCATTTTTTGACATATCTAATTATCAGGCAATTTTAAAAAAATATTGAGTTGAAATCTTTTCTGCAACTTAACCTCAAAATGATGATAGTTGTCTTCTGGGATTTTTTAAGTTTAATTCCTCCTTTAATATTTAAGTATTTGAAGAATTTGTCTTCTTTTTTCCAGTTTGTACAATCATTCCTCAGGTAATGAGGATCATAAGCTCCCTCTGTCTCCCCCAATATATTCTCACAGGTGGGGAGTCATCGACCTCAAGGTCACATGTCATCCTCTAACTCCTCAAGTGTGGCACTGTGACTGAATCCAAACTACACAGAACAAATCCTTTCATTAAGGGGACACATATGGCCTCTAGGCTGTCTGTTCTCCACCCCTGGACCAGAACATACTATATGGCACCATGCATGGATTTGAGATGTTCTGAGCTTCCCATTACACTTTTTAGTGTAGTTGCTAGAGTACTGGGCCTGGATCAAGGGAACCTGGGCTGATAAGGAACCACACTCAGCTGTGCTGCTGAGACATGTGGAGGTGAGAATGATCCAGCACACACTCATGAATGCAGAAACAGTGGGATGGAGATGCAGCAGTGGTTGTGGTCACTTAAAGGAGGCTGTAGGTCTTGGTTCTAAGGGCAGAAGGACCATCCCCCATGACTAGAGTACTGACCTGGAGAACATATCAAGAAGGGAAAATATAAGAATAATCAGACTACCTGAAAGATATGATCAAAAAAAGAATCTTGATATAATAATATGAGAAATTGTTAAAGAAAATTGTGCTGAAGCATTAGAACAAGAGGGAAAAGTAAAAATTTTAAAAAAAAATCCATCAATCACCACCTGAAAGAAATCCTATGAGAAAAATCCATGGGAATATCATAGTCAAATTACAAAACCCATAGCTCAAGGATAAAATATTACAAGCAATAAGGGAAAAAAAAAACATTTTAAATATAATGATGCCACAATTAGAATCACACAAGACCTAGAAGAAGTGACAGCAAAAGATCACAGGTCTTGGAACACTATATATTGAAGAGCAAAAGAATTGAGGCTGGCCAAAAATACCATACCCAGAAAAACCAGGCACAATCTTGAATGGAAAAAAAAATGGACATTTAATGAAATGTCAAACTTTCAGGACTTTGTTTAAAAAAAAACCGTACTTAATAGATTTGACATGCAAGAGCCAAGAGAAATGTGATACATACCAAAGACTAAATACAAGAGACTCAATAAGGTCAAACTATTTACCTTTTATGTATGTAAAATGGAAAATGTATGTCAAAAATTATTACTAGTAATAGGATAGTTAATAAGGAGCTTGGGGTAGACTTGAATATGATACGACCTTAAAAAGTGAAATCATTTAGGAACAGCTAAAAAAAGAATTTCCTTATATAAATGAGGTACAAGAGGAAAATCCAAGACAAAGGAATTAGATGGAGAAGGAGGGCTGGTAATTCTGGAAACCTACTTTCACTAGGAATGGGTTCAGAAGGGAACAATACTCATATCCCTAAAAGACTATAAAAGTCTTCTAAATTCAGGAAAAATGCTAAGGGGAGTGGAGAGAGAATAAAGAAGAGATCTTTAGAGGGGAGAGGGAAGGAATAGATTAAAGAGGCTACAGAATGGAGGCTACATTAATGGGAATGGAAGGACAAGGTAAAGATCCTGGGAGGGAGGGTAGGTTAAATATAGGAGATCAAGGTAGAGGGAAGAAGTAAAGTAGAGGAGTTAGGAGGGATAGGAAATAAGAGATATGCACAAACATAAAAACAAAGATCAAAAGTAGAATTTGTTAGAGAAAGTATGTATTTGTATACACACACTATATATATATATGTATATATATATGTACATATGTGCATATATATATATGTATATCTATATATAAATATGCCCACACTTAATTCTAGCTTTGGGGAGGGGGAGAAAAAGGGGAAAAAATAGCAAAGGAAAAAGTGCACAGCAGATAACAAAAGAAAACTAACAAGGAAGCAAAGAAAAGATGGACAGCTCTCAACACAATACATAGTATTTATTATATAGGTTTTCTTGAAATGGAAATTTATTGTTATATATTTTGAACCTTTTCTTACATTCTGCTGTGCACATGATATGCTTTTTTCTTCTCTTATTTTGTATTTAAGTTTATAATATGTTTCTTTTTCTTTTCTTATTGTGTATTTAAGTTTCAGTAATTAAAAAAAATTGAATTGCTTGCCTTGTGAGGTTGCAAGTTCCTGACTAGGGGCTTGGCCTCTATCCACTGCACCACCTAGCTGCCTCTTGTTTTTTTTAGAGGTATTTTATTGGTGTCCTTTGTCTTTATAACCAAGACATTTTGTCTCCTCCCCTGGAATGAAATCTTGCTTTTTAACAAAAAAATAAATAAATAAACAAAATCATCCTATGCGGTGACAATTGTGTTGTCCCAATAGACTGCCAACTCTCAACTAGGAAGGAAGAGACATTTTTTTACCTGTTTTCTGGAACCTTCAGTGTTTTTTCACTTACTTAGAGGACAAATTATTTTTGATTTTCTTTAATTCTTTTTACATTGCTGCAATAATTATGCAAATTGCTTTTAAAATCAACTAATTTTTCATTTTGTTTAAGTTTTTAACATGTTTTGAAGGTTCATCTAAATCCCTTTTGCTTGTCATTTCTTGCTATATAATTCTATTGAATTATATTAATATATTGTGCTTTTTTTTTTGTTATTCCCCTGTAAGTCTCAGCTACTTTGTTCCTAGTTCTTGGCTACTACAAAAAAAAATGCAATTATAACTATTTGGGGGGGCATGTAAGGCACCTTTGTGTTTTCTTCTTTACATTTATTCTTTTCAAAAGAATACAAAAATCTATTTTCTCTACCTTATAGCTCCTAACACCCATTGAAGAAGAAAATAAGAAAAACAAAATGCTGTTATTTTGGACAGTCAGGGAAAACTGAATCCTAGTTTTTCCATATCAAATCTGAGCGCATCTTCTCTCTGTCAAGAAATGGGTAGAATGTTTCATGATAGGTCTTTTAAAATCATGGTTCATAATTTCATCAGTCAAAGTTCTAAAGAATTATAAAGTTGTTTACCGTTGGATGTTGTTATTATTGTATAAATTGTTCTCTTGGCTCCTCTCCCTTCTCTCTGCTTCAGATCTTCCCAAGATTCTTTGAAACCATTCCCTTCATCATTTCTTATAGCAAAGTAGCACTCCATTATATTAATAAACCACAATTTGTTCAGCTATTCCCCAAATGATAGCCACATTTTTACTTTCCAACTCTTCACCACTGGCAACACACACACACACACACACACACACACACACACACACACACCTGTTGTAAATATTATATGTTCAAAGAATCCATTTCCTTCCTTTGATGTCTTTGAAGGTAAAGACCTAGAAGTGTTATTTGTAGGTCAAGATCATGCATAATTTAGCAACTGGGAATATAATTCCAAATTGCTTCCCAGAATGACTGGACCAATTCATAGTTCACCAACATTGTATTACTGCACCTGTTTGCCCACAGACCTTGAAACACGTCCATTTCCTGATAGTTTTCTTTCTTTTTTGGAGGGGAGGTTAACTTTATTATCTGATGAGTATAAAGTATAACTTCAAAGTTGCTTTAATTTGCATTTCTCTAGTTATGGTTGGTTCAGAACATTTTTTTAATGTGGCTATTGACAGTTTAGATTTTTACCCTTGAAAACTGTTTTCTATTTTTTAACTACCTATCAGTTGGATGATGGGTTTTAATCTTATATATTTGAAGCAATTCCTTAAATATCTTGGAAATGAAACCTTTAGAGAGGAAGAATGGGGAAAATTATCACAACTAATCGTGGAATACAAGAAGTCTCTACAAACAAGGAAGAAGGGGTAGAGGGGTACACTTGATATGAACTACGTTCATTTAAATAGGTCAAACAAGGAAAGAATATATAAATACATATACAAACACAATCAGAGGTTATAAAATCAGGAAGAGACATGGTTAGGCAAAACTGTGCTTTAGGAATAGTACTTTGGAAAGTATGTGGAGGAAAATTTGAAGGAGGAAACTAAGACCAAAAGACTAATTAAGAGGCTATTACAACTGTCTAGAAAAACAGTAATGAGAGACTGAACTAAAGAAGTAGCTGTGTGACTAGTAAGAGAAGAATGCATGACAGAGTTTTTGTCTATGTGAAAGTTACAAGATTTGAAAATTAAATGGATACGTGGTGTGAGATATCAAGGATAATACTGAGATTTTCAAAATGGGTCAATGAAAGGATGGTGGTGTCTCAGAAATAGGGAAACTGGGAATTGGAGAGAGTCTAGGGGGAGAGAAGATAATGAGTGTTTTTCTGTATATATTCAGTTTGAAATCTTTATGGGATTGAATATAGATGCAAAAATCCCAAATATAATACTAGCTAGCAGATTACAACAATATATTACAAAGATTAGAAATTATGACCAAGTGGGATTTATAACAGGAATTCTGGAATGGCTTAACATAAAGAAAATTATTAACATAATTGATTATATCAATAATAAAAGTTTTAAAAATCATGATTATATCAATAGGGAAAAGGCTTTTGATAAAGTTCAATACTAATTTCTATTAAAACACTTGAAAATATAGGTATAAACGTATTTCTTCTTAAATTGATTTTTTAAAAAGCATTTATCTAAAACCATCAACATGTATTACTTCTAATGAGGCTAAGCAAGAAAGCCTCCCCATAAGATCAGGTGTGAAACAAGAATGCCCATTGTCACAATATTAAAAGATTTGAAAACTGAATGGATACATAGCATGATATATCAAGGATAACACTAAGATTTTTCAAAATGGATCAATGTTGGTGTCTCAATCAGAAATATGGAAACAGAGAACTGGGGAGAGAAGATAACGAGAAGCCTTCCCCATAAGATTAATTGTGAAATAGGTATGTTCATTGTCACCAATATTATTCAATATTTCATTGGAAATTCTAGCAACAGCAATAAGAGAAGAAAAAGAAATAGAAGGAATCAGAATAGGAAATAAGGTTTTTAAAAAAACTATCTCTTTTTGCAGACATGATGATATACTTGACAAATCCCAAAGACAACTAAAAAGTTAGTGGAAACGATAATTTTAGCAGAGTAGCAGGATGTTAATCTATATCAATCATCAGGATTCCTATATATTACAAACAAAACCCTGCAAGAAGAGACAGTAAGAGATAACCCATTTCAAATAGTTCTGGACAGTATAAAATACTCAGGAGCACACCTGACAAAAACAAACCCAGGAACTATATAAACAAAATTTAAAAAAAACTTTCTATACAAATAAAATCAGATGTAAATAATTAGAGAAATATTAACTGTTCGTGAATAGGCAGGGCCAATATAATAAAAATGACAATTTTATCAAAAACTAATTTATATATTCAACCCATTCTGATTAAATTACCAAAAAAAATATTATTTCACTCAGAGAAAATAATAAAAAAATTCATTTGGAAGAACAAAAACTTAAGAATATCAAAGGAAATAATGGAAAAAATGTAAATGAAGGAGGTTTAGTACTACCAGATCTTAATCTATATTATAAGGCAGTAATTATCAAAACTATTTGCCACTAGCTAAGAAATGGAAACATAGATCAATGAAACAGAATAAACACAATTTACAGCAGCAAATAAAATAGTAACCTTGCATTTGACAAGTGCAAAGACTTAAGATTTGAGTGTAGGAATTCATGATTTGGTTAAAAAAAAGTTTGAAAAAATGGAAAGCAGTATGGCAGAAATTGGGCATATCTTACCATCAGTATCTTACACCATTTACCAAGATAAGGTCAAAATGGATATACGAACTAGATATAAAGAGAAATATCACCAGAAAATTTTAGAACACTGAAGCTATTATCTATCAGACTTTTGGATAGGTGAATAATCTATGAATAAACAAGGGAGAAAGAGCAGGGTGAGGTATAAAATGGATAATTTCAATTATATTAAATTTTTAAAAAGGATTTTGTACAAATAAAATAAATGTAGCGAAGATAATGAAGGAAAGCAGAAAATGGGGGTGGGGGAGAATTTATAGAGAGTTTCTCAGATAAAAGTCTCATATCTCAAATGTATAAAGAACTTTATAAAGTCTATAAGAATGCAAGTTATTCCGCAATTGATAAATGATCACAGGATTTGAACAGGCAGTTTTTCAATAAAGAAATCTAAACAATTTATAGTCATATGAATAAATGCTCTAAATCCCTGATTAGAGAAATGCAAATTAAAACAAGCTTGAAATATCATTTTACACCTATCAGACTGTCTAAAATGATTGAAGAAGAAAGCAACAAAGGTTTCAGGGGATGTGGAAACATCATCACACTAATTCATTATTGTGGAGTTGTGAACTGATCTAACCATTTTGGAGAGGAATTTGGAATTATACCCAAAGAGTTATTAAACTACCTATACCCTTTGACCCAGCAATATCACTACTAGATCCATTTCTAAAGATGATTATGGAAAAAGGAAAAGAACCTATATCTGCTAAAATATTTATAGCAGCTCTCTTTGTAGTGGTAAAGAACTGGAAATTGTGGGGATGCCCATCAATTGGGGCATAAATTGGGGTATATGATTGCAAAATGATGAGCTCAGTGATCTTAGAAAAACCTGAATAGACTTGCACAAAATAACGAAGAGTAAAATGAACAGAACAAGAAAAACTGTATACAATAACAGCAATACTGTTTTAAGAACAACTTTGAGTGAATAAGTCATTTTAACTATTATAATTAACTATAAAGGGCATATGAAGGAAGAAGATCCCTGCATCAAGAGAAAGAACTGATAAATAAAAGTATGTATAGAATAACTCTGTGTGTGTGTGTGTGTGTGTGTGTGTGTGTATGTGTGTGTGTGTGTGTGTGTGTGTAATGACAGCCATTGGGGGGAGAAAAAAAGGGGAAAAATTTACATGACAAATTTATTATATATTTTATAGGAATATCAAGCTATACATTAAAGTTTTATAGTTTCATATGCAATCATCTTTTTTATTACAATGCTTTGGAAATGCTTTATTCCGCAAATTAAAAATAAAATACATTTAAAAAAAAAGAAATATCCGTGGATCATCCAGTTTGAAATATCTAATAAACAGCAATGTGCTCTACCTGAATAAAATGCCACTAGAATACCAGAAACTAGTTTGTAACTGAAGTTTTTTAACAGACACAAAAAATAGTTAACACAAATGTGCTTTTTCTTTTTCAACTTCAGAAATGTTCATGAAAAGAGTAAAAAGATTTGGTGATGTGATGTTGAAATTCAAGAGAAAGACTGGGCTGGAGATGTGGGGCGGGGGGATAGACAGAGAGACACAGAGAGAGAGAGATTAATGGAATTGAGCTCACAAATACTTAAGCAATCGTAAAGAGTGAAGAGAACAAGTCCAAGGAACCCTGAAGATTCCAAGATATATCTCCATTTATGGCTTGATCAATGGAAGTTAATTCACCAAAAGAGACAAAAGAAGTAACCAGACAAGAAGAAGAGTCAAGAGAGAGAAATGTCAAAAACAAAAAAACAAAAAGTGGGGTCGGCAAGGAGTTTTCAGGAGGGAAAGTTAATGAACCAGGTAAAAAGTTGGTGCAAAATTAAGATGCATGAGGGCAGAAAAGATCACTAGATTTGGCAACATAAAGAAAACTGGAAACTTTGGAAATGGCAGTTTCAATTGGTTGAGGTATAAAAGTAAGGACCTTATGAGAGAAAAGGAAGACAGGGTAGAAGACAAAACTGAATAAGGGAAATCATTTAGACCTAAACACTGGGCTTTATAGATGGTGGTTGATTTATGTTTGTTAAATTAATGAATTCTTTAAGCTTGGTATTCGTCCAGGATTCATGTATAAATCTTTTTTTAAAATGTAGTAAAAGGTCACCTTCATATATTTTGCTTTATGGATCATTGCTTTTTGTCAGTAAACGAGCTCTTGTTCATTTGCTTGAGTTTTGAAAATACCAAGCATGTGAATGACAAATACACAGGCATCCAATGCTTAGCAGGCACCACTTTCCATTAATATTTTTTATAGAATATTAGTCCAGTAAAAGTACAGAATCTTATTAATAATAGCTTCACTGTTTAATTGAGCAAATAATTACTCAGTTATTGACTTTACTTTCTCTGTGCAGAATGAACGAAAACCAGGTTGACCAAAACTGAAGTCAGCTATTAGCAAATTAATTGATTCAGGTCTTCTTTTTGATGTTATTGTATAACAGAAAAATTACAATAGGTGCTCAATAAATGTTTCCTTCCTTCTTTTCTTCCTTCCTTTCTTCCTTCTTTCCTTCCTTCTTTCCCTCCTTCCTTCTTTCCTTTCTTTCTTTCCTTCTTCCCTCTCAGAAGCAGCTGAATTTGCTTCATGCGTTAGCTGCTGATTAAATTAGAAGTAGATTGGCCTCATTGATCCTAAAACCCTCTTATTCACAATAGGTATCATTAGTTGACATAATGGTATATCTCTCTTAAATTATATCACAGAACCATCTTGACCTGCCATTTTCAAATTCATTTGGTTGTTGTTTTTATTCTTAATAGCATCCTTGGCCTTCTTATCACCATGCTTAAGTCCTCCTACTCTCATGTCCATCCTGTTGCTTCCCAGAAGAGGCACCCTGACTGTCTTCACCAGGGGAATGGGAAAAGGAGTGATAGGCAGAAGCTTGGTAAGGAAGGTTGATCTTAAGGTGTTGTCCTTTCTGCCCCTTTGCAAGCTTATAAGATGGGTATCACGTATATTATGAAGATCATGCAGATATACTATGACGGGAATAGATTATGAACATTTAAAAGGGGGAAATGATCACAAAATTATTAATTTTAAGTAAAAAAAAAGCTTAAATAGAAGTATCAATTCAAGGTAAAGATTAGCGAGTCTTTTGTCACCTTCATCTTTCCAGCTCCTTTCTCTTTCTTATTAGCTCTACTAAGGCTGTTGTAGTAGAATGGAAAGAGTTGAAAAATTTGGAGTTGTAGAAGCTGGCTTTAAATATCTTTCCAAGTAAATTGCCAACAACTATAGTAACATTCATACACATTTCATTCTTGGCCTTTCCCAGAAATCTCTTAATCTCCCAAAATGCTCCATTTCCCACAATTTCTTCACAATACCTCTACAAACTTCCTTTTTAAAAAAAAATAATCAAATCTCAACAGCTTCTGTTCTTTTTTTTTAGACCCATTAGATTAAAATTAGTAGTTTTTACCAAGTTAAAGTCTAAGAATTCATGACTTAAAAGTTTTCACCAACCTATCTCCTAGGAAGAAAAATTTATGCTGCCTATTTTCCTTTTTGTTTGTTTACATGTTAAAATTCACTTAAAACCTAGGGTTTTTTTTTCTCAAAATATTTAGACCTTTTACATCTGGTATTCCAACTACATTTATTTTCAGGTATAGTATAGTAATTCCTGGAAAGTTATTTAAAATATTAAAACATAGAATACTTAGTGAAACTGCTAAAAAAAAAAAAAGCATGCTCATATCTGCACTGCCTGAGCAGCCAATTAATTTCTATGTCTTTTAACAAGTCAGGGTATATTTGAGCTCATCCTTCAGTCACTATCATTTTGTCCTCTGAGAAAACTGAAATATCTGCAAGAAATGCCTCCCAAATATTAAGAGTCTATATCCAGCAGACAGTGATAGAAAGGGAAATCCCATTCAAAATAACTGTGGAATGCATAAAATAACTAAGAGTAAATCTACCAGAGCACACTCAACATCAATAAAGAATTACAAATTGATCTTTAAAGAAAATTTTTTAAAAAACAACATATAGTTTAAAGAACATTTATTCATTGCTTATAACTGAGTAATGTCAATATATTAAAAATTATAATGCTAACAAAATTAACTTATGTTAGAGCTATACCAATCAAAACCAAACAGAAAATTCACAACGGTAGACCAAATACTAACAAAATTATTTTGGGGAAACAAAAGATCCTATCCAAAAAAATCAATAAATAAATAATGTGGGGAAGGTAGGGATGAAGGGGCAATTGTACTTCCAGACCTCAAAAAAACATTTTTTTCCTCAGTAATAATCAAAAGCATTTTTGCTTTGGTTAAAAAATTTTTAAGTATTTTTAAAGAACTGTATAAACATTAAAGAATTAGAAATAATTGAATTTTGCAACCCCACATCTAATAAAACAGAAAATATAACTTGTCTAGGAAATACTTCTTTATTTGATAAGACACTGAGAAAACAGAGGGCAATCTGGCAGAAATTAGGTTTAGACCAACATCTTATACAATATTCCACAATAAATTCAAAATGGAGTATATGACATAAAGATTCAGAGTATACCATTTTTTTAAAAAATAGAAGAGAAGCATATTACATTCCTTGCAACACTGTAGAAGGTGAATTCTTAACCAAAGAAGGGATCAATTGCAAATGATAAAATAGATGATTACATGAAACTGAAAAGCTTTTGCCTGAATAAAATGTCCACAAACAGGGTAAGAAGAGAAGTGGTTGACTGGAAAAAATCTTTGCATAAAATGTTTATGGTAAGGGTTTTATATCTAAGATATTTAGGCAACTAACAGAAATATGTAAGACTCCAAACCTTTCCCCAATAGTGAAGTAGTCAAAGAATATAAACAATAATTCTCAAAATAATTGCAAACTATTATTACATTAAAAATGCTTCATGTTACTAATATGAGAAGTGCAAATAACAGAACTCTGAGATTTCATTTCACAGCCAGCAAAGCAGGCAATGGTGATAAAACATCAGAATAATTAGTGTTAGAGGAGTTTTAGAAAGTTAGGAACAGTTCTACATTTTGAGGAAAGCTGTAAGTTTGTCCAACTATTCAAATTATGCAAATAAAGTACATGAAATACCTACGACCCAGAAATCCTACCACTGGAAATATACCCTCAAGGAGATCCACAACAAAAAGGAATCCAGCAAGAAATAAACGAAACAAAGAAAAAAAAAGTCCCACACAAATCAAAATATTTTAAAGGAGTACTATTTATGGTATCAAAGAAATGGAAACAAATCCATTGACTGGGGAATTTTTTTTTAATTTTTTTTATTTACTTATTTACTTTTAATTTACAAGATTCAGTTCCACAATCCCTTGAGTTTCAGATTTTCTCCCCTCCCTTCCCCCCCGCCCACCATGGTGGCCTGCAATCATGTATAGGATCTGCAAATACTTTCACATTGTACAATAGTTTGGTTGTATAGAAGGGTTGTAACCAATGAGTGATCACTGGGAACAAAAAGCAAAACCAGACATGAAAGAGAACGATAGTGTGTTTTGCATCAGTCTCCATTTAAACTATAGTCTTTCTATATCTTTCTCTGAGTTTAGGTATCTCCTTCCATCCTGAGGCTTGTAGAGTTGTCTTTAGCTGTGTGTTGTTGAGGATTTGACTGGGGAATATTAAACAAATCACAGTACTTACATGTAATGAAATATTATTGTGCTATAAAAAATATCAACACAATAAATACAGTGATGCATAGAAAACTCTTATGAACTAATAAAACAAATGAAATAGAGACAAGAACACAATATACATAATGGCTTTGCCAATGTAAAAAAGAAAAAAAAAAGAACAGGAACAACAAAATGCTCAAAAATTGAGTCCTGAAAAATTATAATAAATAAGTTTGGTCCCAAAATGAGATAGAAGACACCTCCCACATTTCTCTTCACAGATGCAGAGAAGGGAGTCCATGAGTTAGAAAACTAATATCAGACCTTTTTTATATGCTGAATATTACTTTTTGCACAATTTTCTCTCATATCTACATTTTTTTGTCAGCATCATCATCATTACTTCATTATAAAGGATCACTTTTTGGGAGCAGATATAGTAGAAAACATAGTTGATATAAAAACAAAATATAGCAATAAATATTTTAATAACAATTAGTATTTAAACAGTGCCTACTATTTGACAGGCATTGTGCTATGAGTTTTATATTTATTATCTCATTTGATCCTGACAACAATCCTTAGAGATTAGTGTTACTATTATTCTCATTTTACAGTTTAGGAAACCAAAGCAGACAGAGGTTAAATGACCTCCCCATGGTCATACGGATAGTCAGTGTCTAAGGTCAGGTTTGAACTCAGGTCTTCCTCACTCCAGTGCAGGCAAGGGGAGAATCATTATGAAGTGATAGCTATGACAAAAAAAAAAAAAAAGACACATGCAATCTTTTTATTTGTATTTTTTTAAAAGAAACTGGTCAATAATCTCAGGGGAGAAAAAAGAATGAATAGGTGAAGTATCCCTACTGAAGCATTACTATTTCAACTACAAAAGTCCATCTGTTTTCACTACTGAAGTACTGAGTTGGGATAGAATCACTTCCTAGGCTACTCAAAAGGAAGACAAATTAAGGGAATTAAATGATATTGATTTGGAATGTGTGTGATATAGTTTCTTTGTTACTTTACTTTCCATTTAAATTTTGATTAAATATTTAGTTGTTTTAATGTTATTCTTTGCCTAACTGAATTTTTATACTTCAGTTTAATTTAGAAATTATCAGTCTTAAACAGGGCAGGATCAAATTTAGATAAGAATAAACTTTTAAATTTCCTATAATTTGAACCCAGATTCATGTGGTGGTTTCAGGATGGGTTGATTCAGATTAGGAAAATGAGTCCCAGAGAGGTACAGTGACCTGCCCACAATCCTCATTCTTTTCCTTTCTCTCTTTTTTCATATTCTTCACTCCTTAGCCTCTTCCCAAATGCTCAGTAGAATTCTTCCTTACAGCTGTGTCTTTGATTCTTTTCTACATTCTCCCTTGGCAGCTTCATGATGACTATAGTTTCAATAATGACCTCCATGCAGATGACTCCAATATCTATTTTTCCAATCTCAACCTATCTTCTGTCCATATACGTCTTTTCAAATACCTACCTGATGTCCTGCCTACTCTCAAACTATGTCCAAAGTTGAATATTATCCATCTCCAAAAACTGCTCCTCTTTTTTATTTCAGTTTCTTTTTGTGGCACCACTGATATGTTTAACCTAGAATTGTCTTTGACTATTGCTTCTCTCATCACTCATTAGTTGCCAAATAATTTCCCATGGTATTTTTCACATCTATCTCTTCCTTTCTACTCCCACTGACATCCTCCTCTTACTAGTCCTCATCATCAGCCTGAATAATTGCAATAGCTTCACCAATGTAATGGATCTTACAGTCTACACTCTACTTCCTCCTTATTCTGGTACAAGAATAAACTTTCTCAGACTATGCTTATGCTCAAAAATATTCAGAAGTTCTATATGGTCTAATGAATAAAGTTACAACTCAATATTTGATTCTTTGCTTATTCAATAACATAGAAAACACATTGTATGTTCAGCGGAGGGAACTAATTGTGAAATTAATGGGAAAGTAACTTTTTTTTATAGAGTTATGGGTTTATCACAGATTTACCCTCAAACTCAATCTAGGGAAGAATTAGATAATTGCAACCTATCTCCATTAATTACCCACTTTTTCTAACATTTGCAAAACAGTGTGTTATATCTACCCCTCCCTACTTCTTTTATTTAGACTAGATCTGTGATTTGATTGGTGTACAGAACCCCCAATAAGGAACTTCCTTTACCAATGAAGACTGACATCTTTTCTGCAGTTTATAGTTATACATAGTTTACCTTAGTTCAGAGAGTTTTATTATAATTTCTGACTGTTTTAAGAATCTCTCCAAATTTTATAAATGAATTGTGAAATGGCATATTCTGAGAATTGAAGAATATTAATATAGACAGAAATAGATCAAAGCATATAGGAAGTTCAGGGCTCATTTAATTATCATTCAATACATTTTAATTTAGCCTTCTATGTGCAAGGCACCTTCTAGGCAAGAGTACAGTGATGAGAAACAAAATAATAAAATGAGAACTTATTTCCACCTATCTACTTGGAATAGACAGTTAAGAAGAAATGCTTCCTCGAGGCTTTACATATATCATCTCATTTGATCTTGCAACAACTTTAATAGGTATGCATTGTGGAAAAAATGGGGCTCCTGATTTTACAAGGAAGGAAATTCAGACTCAAGGAAACCAATAGCCTATGGTCAGATAGTACTTGAGCTGACCCCCAAACATTGAGTAGAATTTGGGTAAGAAGTTTCCCTATGTCGTAATGAGTGAAAGCAAAAACATGGATGAACAAAGGTATTTCCATTTGATATACAGGGAAATGGAGTTGGAAGAATCTTTCCCAAGAGCAAATTGAAATGTTATTCCTTTTTGAGGCAAGGTAGTTGAGTAAAGTGTTTCATATATGCAGGTTATAGGACTCCTTTCAGATCATGATTTGGCAAATTCCAGTTTACTAACTTTAAGAGTAACACAGATATTTTACCTTTTAAAACTTCTATCTGGAAAGAACATTAACAATAAGTTTTTGTTTTATCATGACAAATGTAAATGACTTAATTATTAATGACTTAATTATTATAATCATATTCCCTGGAAAAAGATTCCCCCAGATTCTGGCATTCCATGGACTGTGGACAATCTTGGTGGCTCATGCCAGGAAGGTCACTATCTCTTTTTGGTTTGTTACTTTCACTTGTATTTGCTCTGGGGAAATCGTCATTTCTACTCATGTCTAGGTTTCAACAAAGATGAGTGAATGGATGTGTTCAGCTTCTGTACAAGAATTCAAGATAACAAACATGAATGGGGTACAGAATTTACTTCTCACAAACAATGCAAAATACTCACAGGAACCCACAAATAGACTTTGAAAACCTATAAGACACTCAATGGAATCACACGAGTCCATAAAAAATAGAGAAAACACATAAAGCACTCATATGGTACATAAACTCCCCTTGGAAATGAAATAAATTTGCAAGTAAGGCAACCCCTTGACCTTCTAGTGATTCCTACTTCCCCACAGGCTCATTGTGTCCCTTCTTGTTTTGAATTTTTCCAAAGGTAAATACACTTTTAGATTGATGGACAGGTAACCCCATTCCCATTTGATCTAGAGTATCTTAAACTTACTGTCATAATATGTGTGTGTAGGTTGGAGTGAAAGGGAAAGAATTACTAAAATGCTGGTATCTTGCTGCCCTATTGTATGTCTTTAATTCTTAGTGCTTTTCTAGCACTATGGACTTTGTGGGTAGTCTTCTTTTTCCTTTTAGTGGAATACTTCTCAAGGAATTCTTCTTTTCTTTAGAAGGTCTCTGAACTTTTGATCAATGAGGCTACTTTCAAAATATTCCCCAAATGTGATACAGCCCAAGATATCTCCCTTCTCTAGCAAGAGGAGTAGATTCCATAATTACACTGTGTACAAAGTATTCTGCTCCTCCACACTAAAGGCTAGAGTTCTGTAAAATTATCCATGAATTTCTCTCTTGAGCCACAAAAGCAAGAAGATTAGCCTTCTCCCTTTACTTCTATCATAGATCCAACTGCTTTCATTTCTGGCTTGGGAAAAGTCCAATAAAAAAATTCTCTTAGGGCAAATGGGCAAGAAACCTGTAGACCAGTACCTTCAAGTTCCATTTGCTCCTATCCCAGTCATCATTGCTGATTTCTGGGAGGACTATACTGTGCACATATAAGGAACTCCCAACCACAATCTGTCCCCTCTGCTCTACTCTTGTCAGTTTTCTAAACAGAGAAAAGTGAAAAAGAAAAAAAAATTGGCAAAAGGGACTAGCATGTTTTTTAGGTCATATTAAGCTAGAAAGGCAGCTCCTTACACCAGGACCTCACCTCCTAAGCCCTAGTCAACCAATACTCCACTTCAGTGTATAGTTTATTTATTGTCCATGAGCCTTGAGATTTTAAATAAAGACTGATATAAGAAAAGACTTTTTTTTAACAATTAGACTAGACTAAAAGTGAGAGAAAATTGATTCTCCCTCATTAGAGATCTTCAATGCTTGTACATGTTGGATCAATAAGCACAAGTGACACTTGTTTCAGGATAAAACACACACTTTTCTATTTGATATTTAGAACCACTTTTCCCAAACTGGCCCCAGCTTACTTTTCCAGTCTTACTCTATATATTATTCCCCTTCATTCCCTCTGTAGTCCAACCAAACTGGTCTTCTTTCTATTCCACACATGACATTCCATCTCAAGTCCCCAGGCCTTTTTCCTCTAGTTCTTTGTCACAATAAAAATTGTTCCTATACAAATCATTTTGTATCTGGAGATGTTTCCCCTTGGTTTTGGATCTTTTGGGGCATATGCCCAGTAGTGATATTCCTGAATCAAAGTATTACTGTTTAGTGGCTTTGGGGGTTTCATTCCTAAATTGCTTTACAAAATGGTTAGCTCAATTCATAGCTCCAACAACAGTGGATTAATGTACTTGTTCATCCTTAATACTTCCAACAGTGGTCATTTTCCTTTTTTTTGCCATCTTTTTAAAATTGGATGAATGTAAGGTAGAAAACCTGTGTTTTAATTAGAACTTTTTTGTGATTTGGCTTTATTTGTATATTTGTTTATAGCCTGAATTTCTTCTTTGGAGAACTGCCTGTTCATATCTTCTGATTATTTATTTACTGGGGA
>CM053582.1:143678982-143704172 GCA_028627135.1 Pseudochirops cupreus
ACAATAGTATTCCATTACATTCATATGCCATAACTTGTTTAGCCATTCCCCAATTGATGGGCATCCCCTTAATATCCAGTTTTTTGCCACCACAAAGAGAGCTGCAATAAATATTTTTGTACATATGGGTCTTTCCCCCACTTCTATGATCTCTTTGGGATACAACTTCAAAAGTGGTATTACTAGGTCAAAGGGTATCCAATTATTTATAGCCCTTTGGGCATAGTTCCAGATTGCTCTCCAGAATGGTTGAATCAGTTCACAACTCCACCAACAATGCATTAGTGTTCCAATTTTTCTGCATCCTCTCCAGCATTTGTCATTTTCCTGTTTTGTCATCTTAGCCAATCTGACTGGTGAGATATGGTACCTCAAAGTTGTTTTGATTTGCATTTCTTGAATCAATAATGATTTAGAGCATTTTTTTCATATGCTTATAGATATCTTTAATTTCTGCCTCTGAAAATCGCCTGTTCATATCCTTTGACCGACTATAGACTAGTTAAAACTATATTTGAGCAAGGATCTCCTCTACAAAAGAATTACAGTGAGAGAAGAAAAGATTTAAGATCATGTCCAAGAATGATTGTAGGAAATTGGACTGGTTTACTGGAGAAAGATAAGACCTATAAGAGATATGATAGAGTCTTCAAGTATTTAAGAGTTGTCACATAGAAGAGAGATTATGTTCCATTTGTTTGGTCCTAGCAGACAGAACTAAGAGCATTTGGTGGAAACTGCAGAGTACCAAATTTGGCTCAATGTTGAAAGGAGAGGGTATTAAAGATTAAAGATACTGAACAAAACAGAACAGGCTAGTTTAGGAGATAGTGAGTTTCCCATTACTAGAGATCTGCAAATAGAATTTGCAATTCTAATCAATAAATCAACCAACCAACATTTATGAAGCTCCTACTTTGTCCTGGGGATACAAAAGGGACTTCTCTGGTTCTTTCCAATTCCACAAGCTAGGTAGTAAAGATATATTGTTTGATTTATAATAGATTTTTCCTTAATTTTTTTCTCTTATAGCCATTGAGCTGAAAAATTTGCCTACTGTGCCCAGCTTAGCTCCACTCTTCTCCTGGGTAGTGGGATACAGGACTGTGAAAAGAGGCCCTACTTTCAGTTAATTACCATTGATGCTTATTAGAATAGGTATTGCTTGAATCTCATGAGCTAGAAGCATGAAATACAAACAGAATTACTTTCTGCAGTGATCCATATGTTTGAGCAGTTTCTTCTTCAATGTAAGATTGTGTCTTTTGCTTCTTTTTTTTCCCTTTTTACTATTTACTCCATGAACACAACTATGGAAGGAACATGCCAGCAGTATCATTTATGTCTGGCTCTTGAAGCTCCCACAAATGATATCTCATGACTTTTGTTTCTTCCAGCTTCATTTCTTCTGTTAGGCCTTACTCAATCATGTCTCGAGAGATAAAGCAGCCAAAAAGCCCCTTATGAAGTTCATGAAGGCCCTTTTGGAATCTCCCCTTCCAAGCCTTTTAAAGGGTCTTAAGCCTCTCAGTCCCAGGAAAGAATGTATCTCTACTTCATCTCAGATGTTTATAGTCCAGCATGCCCATCAAGGCAGAAAATAAACTTGTGTGACTATGTTAAAAGGCCTGCTGGCTAGGGCTTTTTCTACCACCCCTGAGGGACTGCTGCATGTCAGAATCGCCTCAAGATGTCCTTGAAATAAGACTATATTACTACTAAATAGGATCGGTCCATCCATCTTCCTTCTCAGAGTACTTAAATACTCACTAATGACCATACAGCTGGTCTGAGAACTCAGAAAAGTGCTTTAATTCAAAAGGTTCCTACCAATAGGACTTGAATTATTTTCTTTCCCACTCAATAAAAATGAATTTTAATTTTATTTTTCATTTCAATTTCATTCACAGAACTAATATGGTAAAAATTATTTTTCTATCATTTATATCAAATTCATCCAAAAGAGAACTGAAAGCATAAGGAATTTTTTCCAGATTTTACATGTGCATTATTCAGATTTTTTTCCTGGTAAGTGATTTAGTCAGAGCTTAGACAAGTTTGTTTTATGTATTGGAATTTATTCGTACCACTTATTTCCTGACTTTTTTCACTTCTTTGTGAGGTCGTATTTCATGGACTATGAGTTGGTATGTTAAATGGTACCCTCAAGAATTGGGTCAATTACTAATCATGTTACTTAACAGAAATGAGCCATTCATAAAGTATACATCGTACATACTTCTCCATTTTAATGGGTTTTATTGATCCTTTTTTTAGTCTCATTTAGTTCCCATCAAATCTTCCACACTCATGTCCCATAGCAGGGGGAAGGAAAGACAATTAAGCAAAACAAATTAACCTCACAGGCCTATGTTTTATAATATATACTTCGTCCTCTACCACCTCTCTGCCAACAGGGCCATCACTTCTAAACAGTAAAGTTTGGTCATTGCATCAATCAGAGTTCTGATGACTTTTAATATTGTTACATTGTTATTTGAATAAGAAACCAATTTGTGATCCTAAAGAATATCTCAGTCTTAGACCTAGAAGAGAGATAGTCATTCAATCGGTGAGTGTTTACTGTCCCCTGTATGCTTATCATTGTGCTGGAGGAAAAAAAGGTATGGAATAGTTTTTGCCATCAATGCCTTTTAAATATAGCTAACTAATATATATGGAGTAATTAGAGGATTCAACACGTTTCCTGTCACTTGATGTCTTCAAGTGGAAGCTGGATAGTTTATCAAGGATATTGTAGAGAAAATTCATGCATCAGGCATAGATAATGTCTAAAGATAGTCTTCTTCAATGATTCTATGAAGTGATAAGTGTGTTACAGGACAAAGAAGGCTAGATTTAAAAGCAAAAGACCTGGGTTAAAATCCTGGCTCTGCTGCTGGTTAATGGTGTGACCTTGGTCAAATAATTTAATTTCCCTGGGCCTCTGTTTCCTCTTGTGAAGGATGAAGAGGATAGACTTGGTTGTATTTCAAAAGGACCCTTCGAACTCTAAAATTGTAATCCAATGAACTAGGAGTCAAAAGGGGAGAGTTCTATGACTCAGAGTATCCTCATAGATTAAGTGGGACTTGAGTCCCATCACTAGTTAAAGGATAGGAGAATTTAGCTAGTTTCAAGGCTGGAGCAGGGCCACATCATCAAGGAAAACAAATCAGAGGCATCATGGAAGATGCAACTGCTTTTGAAATAGAGGTAAAATGTGAAGGCAATATTTTTTTAAAGATATAATAGTTGACACAATGGATAGATCACTGGACCTAAAATCTAGCCTTAGATTCTTACTGGCTATTTGACGCAGGGCTAGATACACTCACTATAAGCCTTAGTTTCTTAATCTATAAAACAAGGAACATCATAGCACCTACCTCCAAGGGTGGATGTGAGAATCAGAAAGGATAATATTTGTAAAAATTACTTTGAAAACCTTAAAGTGCTATAAAAATACCAGCTATTATTATGTTGTTATTATTATCATTTTCACACATTAGCTCCATTGGTCTCAAGCCATGACACATTTTACTTTATGGAAAAGGAAATTGACTATTCTGCCTGATGTCAGAGAATGTGGGTCATCAAACAGGCTTTGAGAAAGATGACAGATTTATATGTCATTCAAATGATTTCCTATATATGGGCATTCCAGATTGCACCGTACAAGATGTGAAAGAAAACTTAGGTTTGTTTAGGGCTTGGGAAAAGTTGTGTGTTCCCTTCTTTAACCCTTCCCAGTGGGTGTTCAGAGCTTGTAAAGAAAGCAAAAGTTGAATTAGGATCAAGCTGAGTCTCGATTACACTGGCATTTTGCGTGGTGAGCATAGACATTGTTAGAAATGCATTTGCCATGACAAATGGAAGTGTAGCATTTTCCTTAAAAGGTTGATTGCTGAAAGCTCAGTGGCGGTAATGTGCTTTTTCCCTATGAAATGTCTCTGCTATTTATTCTGGCTTCCTGTGAACCTTTGTTCTTTTTTTCTCCCATGCCTTTTTTTGTTGGTTATTTCTTTAGAATAGACTCAGGGACACTTGAAAGGAGTTTGTGTTTTGTAGGAAATTTGGCCACAAACCTTGATTCGTTGATGTCCTTTAAGCCCAAGAAACCTTCCCTCAATTCTTTCAATAGATGCCTTTGCTTTTTTAATATTGTGTTTAACAAGCACTATCCAGAATAATGCCCTGCACAGAAACAGACATTCATTATTGTGCTTTCCACTGAGTCTGAAATGAGTCTATTAAAGTCTTTTCATTTGTGAAATGCTCTATTATCTAACATAACTTGATTGAGCAGTTTAAAAATAGCACGTGTAAGAGCACACATATTGTGTATGCCACTAGCTTATTTTTCTATGATTATGTAATTCCTAGGTAAGTAAGGAGAAATTGGATGGACATAGGGGAAGAAGAATATGAAGAAAAGCCTAGGGTATGAGAAGGGAGTATGCCTTCTCTTGGGGAAAACATTTGGAATTTGGAATGAGAGGCTTGGGTTCTAATTCCTATTCAGTCAGACACTAACTGTTGGCTCTCAGTTTTTCTCACCTAGAAAATGAAGGAGTTAGACAAAATGATTCATAAGGTCATTTCCAGTGTTCTGTTTCTAGGCATGTTTTTCCTGGAAGAGAATATAGGACTACCAGTTGAGAGACTTGGATTCTAGTTTTGCATTGTTTACTAACTTCCTCTATGATTTTGAACAAGTCATTTCACTTAACCTTTGCTATGGACATATCATGTTGTAAGAAGGGTCCAAAAAGCACATGCACACACACACACATACACACACACACACACATATGCTTTATAACTATAAAAGGCTATAAAATTGTGAAGGATTGCTATCTGTTTTTTTAGCCCCAATTGGTGTGCAGAATATTGAAGGTACAATTCATACTGAATGTAGTTCCTGGGTATCTTCTCTTCCTCTGTGAATTGGATTCGTGATTTTGTGTTTATCTTGTTTTTTTCCCTTGTAAGAATACAATTCCATTAGACTGGGGGTAGTTTTATTGCTAGAGAATATAATTTTTTTTTTGTTTCTGATCTCATGCCATTCTTGTATATTTTCCTGTACAGCTTGAATTTTATCAACCTGGCATTAGATTCCACCCTCTAAAGTAGCTTTATTGCTATGCAACCAAATGTCCTGGTTTGTACTAAGCAGGGTTAATCTGGAAACCTTTGATGTCACCTTGAAAGCAATGTATTTCATAGCAACTGTTGTCATTCAATATATATGGTTGCTATGGTAATAAAGAACATTTGCTCAGGGGAAGAGATGCCTGAGAATGATTTAAAGGAAAGTTGTCTTGAAAGAAAAGTTAAGGGCATTTTTTTTCTCATTTTGTTTCATTTGCTTCTTATGACCTCGGTGCTAAAATGACACCCATTTCCTGGGATGCTGAAATAATTTGTTTCTGGTTTTCCCTGATGTGTATATATACTTCTTTTTTTTCTTGCTAAAATAAAATATCAATTCTTTGTTAATTTCACTTACCAGCTAGGAGGGAAGAAACTTTATTATTCCTTCTGCTAATTTTATGATTTTGTCAACTCCCGTTTCAAAGAACTATATAAAGAATGGAGGGTTTCTTTGTCATATCAGCATTTCTTTATGATAAAGAGTCTGATTTTAATGAAGGTAGAATAAGATATCATAATTTGTAACTTGAAAGGTACTGATGAGTTTAGTCGGCTTTTAGTGTTATTTTCCTTTAAAACACTGCAATCATTTTATCCATTAATCTCTTGGTTCTGTTTGCTTTTCACTGAATTCTAGGTTTTCTCATACTTTTTTCTTATTGCCACATTCATCATTTTTACTAATACAATTAGTATTCTATTATAGTTACAATTTATTTACCTATCCTACAATTAAGGGACAGTTTCTAGGATTTTTTTTTAGTTACCACAAAAAGTGCTGTGATGATTTTTGGGAAGTATATTGCAAACATTTCTTTCTCCTTTTGACACTTTAGAAGTAGACTTGCTACAGCAAATGGTAGGAACATTTATATCTTTTCATGCATAATTCTAACTTTTTTTTTCTTGATAGTTGGACCAATTCATAGCTCTGAAAAATTTATTAGTGTACCCATAACCCCACCAACATTACTTACTTTATTAGTCTTATCTCTTTTATGGCCATGAAATAAAACCTAAGATTTGTTTAAATTTGCTTTTCTCTTATTATTAGTGATTTGACTTAGGCTGTTGATAGTTGCACAAAGTTTTACATACATTATAAATAAGTAGTGAAAATATATGCACACACATAGAGTAGAGGATAAAGTTATGCTTGATCTTCTATAGTTGTGTTGATTCTTTATTTATCATGAATATAAGATGTTTTTTAGATATATGAAACATCCATACCCAATCATCTTCTTGTATCATAATCATATTGGTTTTGTTCATATAAAATAATTTTTATTTTATGTAATCAAAATTGTATGTTTTATCTTGGCCACCTCTCTTGCTTCTATGGTTAAGATTCTACTTCCTTCTGATCTTTTCTCTTTTACATGCAAAACTTAGGAACTTTTTCTATTTATATTCCATATCCATTGGGTGCTTATGTTGTCTAAGCCTATTTTCTGTCTGTTCTCCGTGCTAACTATAAGTAAATAATGAAGTGGTTAACAACAATGAAGAGACACTTGAAATACCAAACTCGGGATAAAAGAATTTGTGTTTGAGCTGTAGCTTTGATGATAATGTCTGTCATACTAAATTCAAAGGATTTGGAGTAAAGGAGGTAAAATGGATATTGGGACAGTTGCAGTTTCATGTGTCTTTTTGTATTTTACACATTACGTGATCTCCTAAATTTATTTGCACACTACTATAAGAACTCATTATTTATAGGCACTTTTACCTGAGAATTTGATTTATGCAGTGCCATGGTCAAAACATTTTCCATTAAGTGGTCAATCTACTAATGACAAATGTTTCTTTGTTACTTATATAGACTGTCCCTCAGAGAGAAGACGCATTATCTCCTACACCACCACCCTTCCTGTGTTCCTCCAGTTTTCTGTTCTCCTTCTAATTTTGGTTGCATTGATTTTGTTTGTGCAAATGCTTTCTAATTTCATCTAATCAAAGTTATCCATGTACTTCCTGTGATCCTTTCAATCTCTTGTTTGATCATAAACTCTTCCTTTAGTCATAGATCTGACAGATAAATTTTCCATGCTCACTTAATTTGCTTACGATATTATCCTTTGTGTCTGAATCTAATACCCATTGTGACCTTATTTTGGCATATAAGGAAATATCTTGGTTTATGACTAATTTCTGTCAGAATGCTTTCTAGGTTTCCCAGCAGGTTTTTTAAACAGTGAATTATTGCCTCAAATCTTGTATTTTTAAGTTTATCAAAAAAGAAATCGCTAATGTAATTTACTACTGTACATTGTGTACCTAATCTATTTCATTAATACACTCCTTTACTTCTTAGTAAATACCTGATTTTTCTGATGATTGTTGTTTTGTAATATAGTTTGAAATATGGTATTATTTGACTGCCTTAATTTTTAATATTAATTCCTTTGATACTGTTGACCTTTTGTTTTGCCAAATGAATTTTGTTATTGCTTTTTCTAGATCTACAAAATAATTTTTGTAGTTTGGGATGGTACTGAATAAATAAATTAATTTAGGTACAGTTGTCATTTTTGTTATATTATCTAAGCCTATACATGAGCAACTAATTTTCCTTCAATTGTTTAATCTGTCTTTCTGTGAAAAGTGTTTTGTAATTTTGTCTTTGGAGGCAGACTACTGAGTGTCTTTGTAAGTAGACTACTAATCATTTTATATTGTTGGTGGTTATTGTGGGGGAGCTGGGTGGTATGATAAAATGCCAAGTCTGGAGTCAGCCTCAACTTTGTTTAGATCTAGCCTCAGACACATGGTAACTGTGTGACCCTGAGCAAGTCACTTAACCCTGTTTCCCTCAATTTCCTCATCTGTAAAATGAACTGGGGAAGGAAAGGCAAACCACTCCCGTATCTTTGCCAAGAAAACCCCAAATGGGGTCATGAAGTGTCAGGCATGACTGAAATGACTGAACAACAGCAATAGTTATTTTATTTTATTTCATTTCTTTTATTTTATTTTTGCTTTTTGGAGGGCAATTGGGGTTAAGTGACCTGCCCAAAGTCACATGGCTAGTAAGTGTTTCAAGTGTCTGAGGCTGGATTTGAACTCAGGTCCTCCTGACTCCAGGGCAGTGCTCTACTCACTTCGCCACCTAGCTGCCCCAATAATAGTCATTTTAAATGGAATTTCTCTTTCCATCTCTTCTTGCTGGGTTGTGTTGATAACATAAGGAAATGATGATTTATGTGGCTTTATTTTGTATCCTGAAACTTTACTAAAGTTGCTTTTACTTATTTTTAAGTTGATTCTCTAGTATTCTCTCAATATACTGTCATATTATCTGCAAAGAGTGATAATTTTTTTTCCCTCATTGTTTTTATTCCTTAAATTTCTTTTTCTTGTCTTATTGCTACAACTAGCATTTCTTGGACAATATTGACTAATATTGGTGATAATAGATATCCTTGCTTCATCCCCTGATCTTATTGTGAAGGCTACTAGATTATCCTCATTA
The DNA here is from genome assembly GCA_028627135.1 of Pseudochirops cupreus. Taxonomy (NCBI): domain Eukaryota; kingdom Metazoa; phylum Chordata; class Mammalia; order Diprotodontia; family Pseudocheiridae; genus Pseudochirops; species Pseudochirops cupreus. The sequence continues at coordinate 143,687,621 of CM053582.1, forward strand.
TTATTTTAAGGAAAGCTCCATTTATTACTATGTTTTCTAGTGTGTGTTTTCTTTTAATAGGAAGGAGTGTTGTGTTACAAAAGCTTTTTCTGCATTTAGTGATATAATGGTATGATTTTGTTGTATTTGTTATTAATCTAGTCAATAAGTCAATTATTCTTATGGTTTTCCTAATATTTAATCAGTCCTGTGTTACTGATATTATCCTCACCTGATCACAGTATATGATTTTATTTTGTTATTGCTCTAGTCTTCTTGTTTAGTATTTTAATATTTTTACATTGACATTAATTAGGGGAATTGCTTTGTAGTTTCTCTCTCTGTCTCTCTCTGTCTCTCTCTCTGTCCCTGTCTCTGTCTCTCTCTCTGTCTCTGTCTCTGTCTCTGTCTCTCTCTCTGTCTTTGTCTCTGTCTCTGTCTCTGTCTCTTTCTCTCTTGCTCTTTTGCTCTCCCTGGTTTAGGTAACAAAACCATGTGTCATAGAAAGAACTTGGTAGAACTTTCTCTTCACCTATTTTAAAAAAATACTTTATATAGTATTATAATAAAAAAATGCTTAGCAGAGTTCACTTGTAAATCCATCGGGTCTTAGGAAATTTATTTTGTTGGGGAGCTCGTTTGTGGCTTGTTTAATTTCTTTTTCCAAGATCGAGTTTTTTAAGCATTCTATTTCCTTTTCTCTTAATATGGGCAGTTTATGCTTTTGTGAATATTGATAGATTTCTCATAGATTGCCAGTTTTACTGGAATATAATTGGGTCAAATTTCTTCTAATAATTGCTTTAATTTCATATTTATTGGTAATAGTTACACTTTTTATTTTTGATGCTAGCAATTTGGTTTTCTTCTTTCTTTTTAAGAGAAAATATTCAATATTTTATTTTGTTTTTTAATTTTAAATTTTATTAATCACTGTTTTGATTTTAAAATTTCTATATTGGTATTTAATTTGGGATTTTCATTGTTTATTTTTTTAGTCACATGCCCAATTTTTGATGTACAATTTTTCTCTTTTTTTCTTTTCATATATTATTGATTTATTTTTAGTTTTCAACATTCATTTCCACAAGATTTGGAGTTACAAATTTTCTCCCCATCTTTCCCCCACCCCACCCCAAGATAGCTAGCCTAGCCTACTGAGTACCCCTTCCCCCAATCTGTTCTCTCTTTTATCCTTTCCCAACACCCGCCCCCCCCACTTTCTAGTAGGGCATGATGGATTTCTATGCCGCAGTGCCCATATATCTTATTTCCAAGTTGCATGTAAAAATGATTTTTTTTCTTTTTCTTTTTATTAATGTAACCATTTGGAGATACAAATTTTCCTCCAAGTAATACTTTGGTTGCATCCTAAATGTTTATTTATATCCCAAAACAAAGTGTTTGCTGTACAATTGTTGTCATTATTTTTAATGAAATTTATTTCTATGATTTCCTCTTTGAGTTACTCATTCTTTAGGATTAAATTATTTAGTCTTCAGTTAATTTTTAATTTGCAAGGCCCTTTATTGAATAGCATTTTTATTGCATTATGATCTGAAAAGGTGTGCCTATAATAATTGTTTTTTTTCCTGTATTTCTTTTTGAGGTTTTCATGCCCTAATACATAGTATGTGTGTGTGTAAGTGCCATGTGTAACTGAGGAAAAAGGTATATTTTTTTCTATTCCCACTCAGTTTACTCCAGAGATCTATTATATGTAACTTTCCCCAAATTCTACTCATCTTATTTTTTTTTCTTATTTTATGGTTACTTTTATGGAGGTTCATATAGTTTTTTTCCCCTAGTATAGTCTTTTTTAAAAATATATTTCCTCCTATAATTGAACTTCTTTATGAATTTAGATGCTCTGCCATTTTTTGCATGTTTAGTGTTACTACATTGTTTATAGTACTTTTATCAAAATGTAGCTTCTCTGCTTATCTCTCTTAATTAGGTATATTTTTTCTTTTGCTTCATCCGTTATTAGAATTGTTACCCTTGCCTTTTTTAAACTTCAGCTGAAGTATAATAGATTCTGCTCTAGTACCTTATTTAACTGTGTATATTTCTGTTTCAAGTGAATTTCTTGTAGACAACATATTTTTTTAAATTGTGCAATCTAATCTATTCTGCTATCTGCTTCCATTTTATGAGATTTTTCATGTTTTCTTCAATTTTTCATTCTTTTGACTTTGTTTCATTATTTCTTGATTTCTCAATCAGACATTAACTTCCATTTGCTGAATTCTAATTTTTAAATTATTTTCTTCACTAAGATTTTGTACCTCATCTACCATTTGGACTTTATCTTTTTTTAAGGTGTTATCTTCTTTAGTATTTTTCTGCCTTTATTTTTTACTAAATATGTTGATTTTCTTTTTACATTTTTCTTCCATTGCTCTTATTTATTTTTGCGATTTTTCCATTATCACCCTTTTTTGATTTTTTAAATCATCAAAAGAAATTTTTCATATTTTTCTTTAGCTCTTCTAGGAGTTCTTATTGAGTTTGTGTCCAAATGGCATTTTTCCTTTGATGCTTTGCTTTTAGATATTTTCATATCATTATCTTCGTCTAATATGTCTTGAGCTTCCCTGTAACCACCATAGGTTTTTTGGTTAAGTTCATTTTTATTTGTTTGCTCATTTTTTCCCATCTGTTTCTTGACTTTGTACTTCATGTTAGGGTTGGGTTCTGCTCAAATTCTGGAGGGGTTATTTTCCCAAGCTTTAGACTTTTTGCTCTCCTGTTTTCACAGCTAGTTCTGTGGAGTTCTGTAATTTTTTGGTGCTTCTGATGTGATGTGATCTGGGGAGTGGTGTGGTTACTGCTCTCCTGGTCTGTGCCCTAGTACTTACCTAAGTAGGTACCTTAGAACTTAAAAAGTTAGCACTACTCTCCATCATGGAACTGCTATCTGGAACTGGGTAATGGGCAGTGGAATTACCAAGCAGGTCCCAGTATTATCCCTAGTGCCATCACAGTGGTTCCCTATAACCTCTTTCTGACTGGTTGTTCAATGCCCTTACCATTTCTGGTTAGCAAGAGCTCTTGCAACTGCTGTTGCTGCTGTTACTGCTGCCTCCAAGGTCAACAGCTGGTATTGTGTCCAGCTACCAACCCAGTGTCACAGATCCCTCCTTCTGACCTCTTAAATTGTCTTGGACTGGAAAAAATATCTCACCCCAAGCTTTTGTTGGGTAAGCTACTCCAGAACTAATGTCAATGCATTACTTTAAAGTTCTTTGGAAGGGAATGTTGGTAGAGTTGAGTTTGAATGCTCACCGTACTTCACCATCTTGGATGTACCCTCAAGCTTGGGCTTTTGTAGAGCTTAACATGTTGAAAAAGCTTTAAATCTTCATGCTCTTGGCACCAAGGTGTTTGTCCTTTGAGTATAAATATGGGAATGAAAGCAACATGTTTAATTCTAGTACTTTGACTAAGTGTAAGTATTTTTTAAAAATTGACTCAAATATGAATAGGGCCTGCACACCTGCTTGAATCCATCAAAATCTTTGTGTGAGAGATTGGGTCATGCTCTAAGCACCATATAAAAGGAAGAACCTACCTCTGAATTAGGGAAGACAAGAATACAAGTATCTGGAATCCAGGAATTGGAGCAAAAATGGAGCCAAAGGAACATTAAGCTATGACAGATAAAGTATATATTGAGAAGCATCCTTCATTCTACATGTATCACAGAGGAGACAGCTTAGACTTAAAGAAATCCCGAGAAAGGTCTGGCTCTTTATCCTTCTGGTACCTGCCTATCCTTAGAAACTATAATATAATCTGCTGTATAATTACCCAAAGGTTTACAATAAACTGAATTTTGCCTAAACGGTGTAGAGGCTAGGGGTTAAATAGAGACAGACAGACACAGGGACATGGATAGATAGAGATAGAAAGTATATATATATATATACATATATATATATAAATCTATGTGATTATATACTAAAACATATGTCTCATAGTTTTCAGAAAAAAAGAGTCCATTCTTCATGAGTTCCTTCTTCTCCCTTCTTCCTTATCTCCTATGAGATGCTTTCTGCCACTCTCTCCTGCTTCATCACTGCCTCATATCATGATGTAACCTTACTCTTTGCCAGGGCTAACCCCTTTACTTGTCATAGTGATCTCATTCTATCCTGTGTCCTCCAATAGATTGCCCCCTCTGTCATCCCTACTCTTTCACTTATTTTCAGTCTCTTCCTATTAGCTCGTTTCCTGCTTCCCACAAACATGCCAATGCCTGCCCCATCCTGGAAAAATCCTTGCTTGATCCTTCTATCCTTGCTAATTGTCATCCTTTATCTCTTCTGCCCTTTGAAGCTAAACTCCTCAAAAAGGTTGTCTACAATAAGTGCCTTTATTTTCTTTCTTAGTCTCTTCTTAACACCTTATTATGCAGTTGCCAAACATCATTCCACCAAAACTGTTCTCTCCAAAGTTACCAATGTTCTCTTTGTTGCCAAATCCAATGGCATTTTCTCAATCCTTATTCTCTATGGCAGTGGTTCTCAACCTTCCTAATGCCACAATCCTTTAATACTCATATGTGGGCGTATCTGCATGTGGGTGGACCCGCCTGGAGACAGATAGAGGAGCCGTGTTTCAGTTCCTAAGACCATCAGAAATATGTGTTTTTCGATGGTCTTAGGCGACCCTGTTCCACCCCCAAAAGGGTCGCGACCCACAGTTTGAGAACCGCTGTTCTATGGCCTTTGACATTGTTGATCACCCTCTATTCCTTGATTCTCTCTTCTTTCTAGGTTTTTAGGATATTCCTTTCTCTTGGTTCTCTACCAACCTATCTGACCACTTTTTCTGTCTCCTTTGTTGGATCATCCTCCAGATGACACTCTTTAATCACAGGTTTCTCTCAGGTTCTGTTGTGGGCCTTTTTCTCTCTGTTCTGTTTCATTTGATGAACTCATCAACTCACACAGATTTAATTACTGTTTCTACGCTGACATTTCTCAAGTCTACCTAACCTGCTTTAACATTTCTCTACTGACCTCCAGTCTCACACCTTCAGTTGAACACTTCTCAAACTGGGTGTCCCATACACATTCAAAACTAAACATGTCCAAAATAGAACTCCTCCACCCTACCCCCACCCAATCCCTTCCCCTCTCCTATATTCCCTATTATTGTCAAGGTCAACACTTTCCTTCAGGTTCCTTATGCTTACAACCTAGGAGTCATCCTTGACTTCTCATTGTCTCCCTCTACCCCATATCCAATCTGTTCCCAAATTTCATTTTTATAGCATCTTTTAAATACTCCCACTTCTCTCCTCTGACACTGCTACCACTTTAATGAATATACCCCTCACAACATTCATTGATTATTCTAGTAGTTTGATGTTGGGACTGCCTTCTTCAAGTCTTTCCCTATTCCAGTTTGTCCTCCATTCAGTAATGGAAGTGATTTGACTGAAGTGCAGGGCCGACCATGTAACCCTCTTATTCAATAAACTCTAGTGGCTCCCTGTTCTCTCCAGGATCAAATGCAAAATGCACTCTTTGGCATTCAAAGCCCTTCTTAACTTAGCCCCATCCTACTTTTCTCAGTATTCTCACCCCTCATTCCCAATCATATACTCTTTGATCCAGTGACACTGGCCTCCTGTCTCTTTCATGAACAAGAACTGAACACTCCATCTTTCTATTCTGGACCTTTTCTTTTATTGTTCACTGTGCCTGAAATGCTCTCCCTCCTCATCTCTCCTGCTAACTTCCTTGGCTTCATTTAAGTCTCAATTAAAATAATATCTTCTACAGGAAGTTTTTTTCAAGTCCTTTTAATTCTAGTGCCTTTTCTCTATTAATACCTTTCTATTTTTCCTGTACATTGCTGCTTTGTATATATTGGTTTCAATATTTTTGCCCAATTAACTTGTGATCTTGAGAGCAAAAACTGTCTTTTGTTTCTTTTTGTATCTCTAATGCTTAACACAGTGCCAGGAACATTGAAGGTGCTTTATAAATGTTTGTTGATTGGTTTATTAAGTTAGGCAGAGAGCCTATTACCTAACTATAGAGTAGAATTTTTCCTAACTGGGGCTTGGGGAAATTGTGATGGAAATATTTTTTTTTTCCAAATTAATCACTTTATGTAAAGGGCTTCCGAGAATGTCCACAGTATCAGTCTCACATCAAGAGATTACAGGTATGTGATGAGCTCCAGACATTGGTTCTATTGCACAAGACACTCACTAGCTTAATCCCTGGCAGAACTCTGGCATGTGTGGCTGGCTTAAGGGACACATTGGGACAGTAACTGGATCACTGGATGGGTTTGTTTATTGTTCTTTTGAATGACCGTGTCTCAGAAAAATAAAGATATTGAGTTCAAAGCATCAGTAGGAGCTCAGGGAATGCCATGATTTGGTCTGTCACTCTAGCTGGTCAAGTCACTCCAGAGACAGGCCAGGAACTCGGCTGGGCAGTCAGCAGGGGGAATAAAGAAAGTCTTCATATACTCTGCTTCCCGATTCTCCCTGAAATATGCAGCAGTGGGTTTGTGGTGGATACAACAGGATGGAGGAGGAGGAGGAGGAAGAAGAGGAAGAGGCCTCTTAATCAGTCTGGTCTCTGGGAAGCTCCTGCCCACTAGGCTTTCCTTTGCATCACAGCTGGCTGTGAGAGTGCCTGGTTTTGAAGCTGTTGAATGAGTTCTTCCACATATACTTTGAACAGAGGGACAGGGTCTTTTTCTTCCAGGAGCCTCTGTTTTTCCACTGCTTCCTCTAATGACAGCCCAACCCATTCAGCCTCTTCTTCTGGGATCACAAAATCCTTGTATTTGTTATAAATAGCTTCTCTCTTTTCTGGATCATCTGGGTGGAGCTGAGGGTCCTTCCGGGCAAGATACAATAACATTCCTCGTTTCAAATCCATCCCAAACTTGGAGCACAGATCCTCCTTTGGCGTCTTGAGGATATAGAAATCAAATCCATAGGCTTCATCAATTAGATCCAGAGTTCTCATGGTAACCATTATTTTGAATTTCTTGTCCAAGATCTCACTGTAAAGCTCTCGTTTGTATAGATGGGGCTTCCAAATCTTTCTCACACGCCTTGAGAGCTTGTCATTGTTGGTATATCTATAACCTGTGATCCAGCCCTCACCACCCCAGAGTCCCTTCTGGGATTCAGGGGGAAAGTAAAGGATGGGAACATCCTGGACAAGCTCACGTTGTCCATTCTTTGGATTTATCTTAAACTTGACCCCATGAGGTTTATAATGGACTGCTGTGGGTTTCCCTTCATTCTGCAGTGACTTGAGGTAGTGTGCAGGCAGGCGAGATAAATCCCCTGTCTCAGCTTCAAGGTATTCCAGAGTTGAACAGGGTACTTGTGCAACGGCATTAGGGGGAGAGTTAAAGCACCTGCAGCCTGGAGGAAGCAGAAGTCGAGACCCGATGGAAATTTTTTTTAAAAATCAAAAATTGAAACAGGCACGTTCCCAGCACATTCCTGAGGGACAAAATTAAAATTGTGTTGTGATGAGAAGAGTGTTATACAACAATATGGATCTACAGGCATCAAAGAGCAGAAGATCTGGGAAGATGGAAATCCTGAGAAAAAGTTGGCTCTATTCCTCCTTGCCCTCCTGGTTCCTGTTTATCCAAAGAAAGTATAATATATCCTACTTTTTCATTCCCAAAAGTTTTCTAACAAGATACAATTTTCCTCAATAATAAATATGCCGAGAAAGAAGTAGAAATATAAATAAATATAAGATTAGTCAGGGATCTCAACTCCTACCTAATGTTGGGTATTTTCCTAATCAGGTCTAGAACTCTTCCCTATCTCTGATTGTAAAGGCAAGAGGATGGACATCAATGAGTTCTTTTCAGATTTCCACCATTTAAGGAGAGTGCTCAGGGCATTCATCTCATCATTTCCCATTTGTGTCCAGAAACACATCATTTTGCAGGAGGAAATCAACTATGAAATTCACACCTCTTTGGTACTCCTTGTCCCTGAGGTTTCTCCCTACTTCTGATTGGGGAGGGTAGATATCAGAGAATTCCTCCCAGATCCTCCACTATTTAAAGAAGGTGCCAGGTTCATTTGCCTCATCATTTCCCACATCATTGTTTTGTATATCATGATCTCTAGAAAATCATCAATCTGCAAGATTAAATCAACTGTGTAGCTCATACTTGGATCATATCATATCCCATCCCAGCACCCCAGGACTTCATCATGTTCACCCTGGCCTGCTGATTTTTAGAATCTTTTCGGGCATCTTTCCGCCATTAGACAGTGAGCTCCTTGGTGGCAAGGACCATCAGATTATTTTCCTTGAATCCCTCACAGTGCCCAGCATACAGTAGACACTTAATAAATGTTTGTTGCATTTGACTCAAGGGATTATGGCTGAAATCATAACTTTGCACCTAAAATGCATTTCCTAAAGCCAAAGAAAAGGAAACCACATGGATCCTCTGGATGGACATTATGGATCATTATATTTCTCTCTAGTCTTAAAATAAGTTACTTATTGTAAAAAGTTGTTATAATGACAACCCTAATAAACCCCAAAGACCTGGGATTGGTGATGGTAGAGAGAATGTTTGAATAGTCTCAGCTTCATCTGCCATCATATATTTTTCATATTATCTCAACCCCTTCTTCCAAATGATCACTGATAAAATTTTATGGTTTATGAGTTCACTTCAAAAACAATTGAGGGGGACAGGAAATATAACATAGCCATTAATCCATGCGATGTAAAATGGAAGAATAGAGGTCAAGTAACTTATTTGGGAACGTTGCCACACTTGTCTACAAAAGTTGTAAATAGATTCATGGAGGTAGGATTCCTAACTCTCTTTAAAAATTATTAATCACATTCCCTTGTTCCGTATTTCCCAGAGAGCTGAATTTAATATAATTGAATGCTTAAAGTCACTGAGTGTCAACAGTCACCGAATTTCCATGCAATCTGAAAGGATGAGGAGAAGAGGGAATAAAAAACTGTAGAAGCCTATGCTAATTAAGATAAATTCCCTAGTGGTAGAAAATCATGTTCAGACATTATCACATCATTAGTCAACTCATCACAATATCAGGTTACAGAATAAATCCTCTGGCCCTTTTCAGCCACACTAATGAAATGGCAGTTGGTAATCCTATGCAGAGCTCAACTTAGTGTAAGGCATGAAGGTTGCAGCTGAAAGGTTAAAGCAATTGGAATAGTTTATATTATGTAAACAGACATGAATGTTCTGTGTGTCCTATGTGCTATTGGAGCTAATCAAATGAGAATTATAGGTAGCAAGCAGTTGGTTATCTCCATTGGCTTTTTGCCTAGCACAGCAAAGAATTGAAGGTAGCTTTTAAAATTGATTTTGACAATTTAATTTCAATTTATTTCTTGTATCTATCTTCCTACCCTCAAACAATTGGAGATGATGGTGATTATGATTCTAAGCTTCATGGCATATTGGATTGAGGGCCAGCCTTGGAGTTTAGGAGAAGCGAGTTCAAGTGTTGATCCTGACATATGTTACCCTGGGTAAGTCACTTTAATATTGCAGTGCCCCAGGAAATTATCTGACATCTAATAATTTCTTAAATATGAGGCAGCTAGGTGGCAAAGTAGATTGAATGCTGGGCCTGGAATCAGGAAAACCTGAATTCAAGTCAAGCCTCATATGCTTACTAGCTGTGTGACTCTAGGCAAGTACTTGATCTCTCTCTGCCTCAGTTTCCTCATCTGTAAAATGGGGACAATAATAGCACCTATCTCCCAGGGTTGTTGTGAGGATCACATGAAATATTAATTGGAAAATGCTTAACATATAAATGTTAGCTATTATAAATAATATTAAAAATTATAAAATGTAGGGATTTGACCTACATATTTTTATTAGCATAGAGAACTCTCAGGTGAGACAATGCTCTACAAGCACATGCTGGCAATCTTTCTACAATATAAAGTCTTGAGAATTGGCTAGAATTTTCAGGAGTTGAGGGATTTACTTGGATCACATATTAAGTGTCAAAGGTATGACTTGAACCAAAGTATTCTTGTCTTCAAAGCTAAGTTGGCATCCATTATGCCATGATGCCTGTCATTAAAATAATAATAATCACTTTTATATCATATTTTATTGTTTACAAAGTATTTTACAGTAGCACAGTGCCTAATACATAGTTAGTGCTTAATAAATCTTTGCTGATTGATTAGTGGCTCTTTTGAAACTTAAAATATCACTGTGAGGTAGATCCTATATGTATGATGATCTCTAATTTTTGCAGATGAGGGAACTTAGGTCCAAAAAGGTAAAAATGCTTTTTAGGTGATAGAAAATAGTCAGCATTGCAGGTGAAATTTGAACCTGGCTTTCCTGACATTGAACCTACTACATCACTGTGACTCTAAAATATCTAAGATGAGTTGCTGATCAACTTTGGTTAAATGAGTTTCTAGACTTGGAGTTACTATGATGAGAGGGGGAGCTGTACTCTCCTATTTCCATCAATAGAAAAAAGGGGACCACATTTTTATACCCATTTAAGGTTTTGAAATTATATCATTCACCACAATCTTGTGAGTTAAGCCACTTTAGTATTATTATTGCCATTTTACAGATGAGGAAACCCAGTTTTAGGTGAAATGCTCTATCTGTAATCATGGGGCTAGCTAGGTGTCTAACCTGGTCTTGACTCGAAATCTAACATTCTTCTCATTGTTTTTATGGTAGGGAATAAGATGAAGAAAAAAAATATCTGTGAGTTAAAATGGCAAAGGATGGGATAATGTATGGAAAAAAAAACTGGTTTCTTTTTCTCTTGCAATTGTGGTGTCTTCTTCCAAGAGGCGTATGCAAACAGCCTTGTTTTGCTTTTTTTCCTAAGAAAATAAGTATACAGTGTCAGCACAGTGCTTTTTAGGCATGTAGTAGGCACTTATTAAATGTATGATGAATGAGGTGAGTCATTTATGTTCCTTTCGTATTTTGTAAATTCAATGATGAAAAATGAGGAATAATTGGATAGAACTGGGGGGGGAAAACCTTTAAATTATGTGTGGAAAGTCTTGCTCTTTGTGAATACCTGCTTCCTGAGGGTACACTGAGTTGTCAAGTTATTTTCTTCTTACTGTGTAGTTTGTTCAGTTTGTGATAATGATTTTTAAATCAAGTGCTGTTTCAACTTCATTAATATCACATACTAGGTTTTTCAAGTCAGGTAGCCATGTTGTGATTTATTTTATGATACCTTTTAAACTAGTTTAAATATAATATCATTCTTAATATAAATAAATCTGACTAAGAGACAGCTATACTGGAAATGGACATATTTGAAAAAGTGTAAGTGGAATTACTTGGGAAAGGGAGAGAATATAATCCATGATGAACTTGAAAAATTAATTTAAATTTTATGCTGGCACTTTTTGTTTTAACATCACATTCATTATGGAATATATCACTCCTTTCTATCTCTACTGAGTCACCTTTTATAACAAATATTTTTAAAAAGAGAAAGGAAAAAAAACCTCTTTTAAAAAATTAATACATTGACCACATGAGCGTAGGTAGTATCTTAATCAAATGTTACTAAATATATGTGTGTGTGTGCGTGTGTGTATAAATTTTATAATAGCTCATTATTTTAAATGTTAATTGCTATCTATTGTTTTTATACCATAGACTCTTCTCAGTACCTTCACCTATCGAGAATCATCGACTGAATAGACAAAAACAGTTAAGCAAAAATCTGTCATAGAAGCTATATCTGGTACCTTATGCAACATTCTAGACCTGCAGCCTAGTACTCCTTTATTGAAGGGAGGGAAGCTTCTTTCATTATTTATTCATGTTTATCCAGATTGATTATTACAGTTAAGCTGCATTCTAATATCTTTTAGCATTCTTTTCATTTATATTACTATAGTCAGTATTTACATTTTTATCAAGGTTCTAATCTCATCACTATTATAAATTGTTTTCCTTAAATCAAGTATGCTAATGGCAGAGAGAGAGCTTGTGTTAGTGGAGAGAGAGAGCCAGTCTTGGAGTTAGGAACACTTGGGTTTAAGGCTTTTCTCTGATGCCTACTACCAACCCTCTCAGTTCTCTGGACAATTGATATATAGAGAAGCAGATTTTATATTGGAAACTGCACTGAATTTGCAGAGGACCTAGGTTCAAATCCTTCCTCTGTCACTTAAGATCTTTGTGACCCTGGGCAAGCCATTTATCTTTCCCAGTCTCAATTTCCTCATCTGTGAAATGAGGGTGTATGACTAGATGGCTGCTAAGGTCTCTCCAGCTCTAAATGTATTTGCTGATTTTGCTGATCTGTATCGAGTTATAGGAATTACCAAAAGGGATCAAATCATATGTGCTTGTCCCCTAAAATATTCTCATGGGAGCTTTTAAAAATAAGAACAAAGAATTATTTATTGGTCCAATAGAGCAAAATACTTGAATATGCTACTTGTGCCTCATCCCAAGAAAAGTAGAGTTCTCAAAATAATTATTCAATTCAAAAGTTATTTTCCTTTTATTAGATTACTTTTAAATTTTTGTTGGTAGTAATTATTTCATGAGTTGTTTAGAATTGTTGGTGTCTGCTCCCAGAAAAATGTAGGAGAAAATGTATTTTTGGGAAATGATAAACTATATTATAAAGTGCTACATTTGAGAAGGTTTGCGTGATAGGTGGGGAGTTTTATTGGAAATCAAGAGCAGTATATCATGGGAATAATTTCCTAGGCATCTAATCTTTGGAAGAGACATTCTTCAAAATAATTAATATTAGCAGAGCACTAGTCAATACTATGATTTCAACTAAGTTATAGAATTTAACTTAGAGGTAGGAAAGTGGAATAATTAAAATGGGGATGTGAGTAATGCCTTCCTGGGACTGTGGGCTCCACAGTGGGACTACCTTTATTCTTAGATCTTGAGCATATTGTGTGAATGCTGGGTAGTACACATAGACATATTTTAATGTACTTTTCTTATAATAAATGTGAATGCAAATAAATTAATATTTTATCCCTGGCATTCTTTATAAGCTCTCTGCCCATCAATGATTTAATGTCTGACAGTAATTGGCAAATGTCAATTGCTATAATGTTTAGCTTCCTGGCACTTTGGGAGAAGAATTCACCTTTTCAGTTAGGGAAAAGTTTATTTCCTTCTGCCTTGTCATTCTTGCCACCCATCTAGGTTCTGTTGTGACTCAGACTAAAGTATCACATTGCCATTTGAGACATGTCTTTTACTGTGGATTTCAACAGTTGATCTTTCTCCTGCAATGCTGTGAATTATTCAATACAGAATCCAATATTCCTCTTTTAGATATCCCTTGAATTGAATCATCCTGGTAATGTTCCATGAAATGTGTTATATCTCTAACAAATTAAAAATAAAAGTGAACTCCATATGGTCACTTGTTTAGATACCCAGTCCACACAGGTTTCTCAAATATCTGTGAAACCAACAGCTCAGAACTCATTTTTTTTCCCTCTGATGTTGCCAGAGACAATCTTATTTTCCAGTGTCAGATAACTTAAATTCAAATCTTGGCTCTGCTATGTAGTATCTCTTTGCTCTTAGAAACAAGATTTAACATCTCTGGGCCTCAGTTTCTCATCTATAAAATCAAGGGTTTTGATTAGATGGCCTCTGAGGTCCTTTCAAGCTCCCAATCTATAGTGCTATAATGCTTTTCCCTGATTATTTTTCCTAATTTTATTGTTACAGAAGAAAATGTCAGAATACAGGTCTCTTGTTCCCCATTGATGATGCCAACTTGTAGGAATTCTCTCAGTATCTCCTTCCTCTTCAGGCACCTGCTAAGAATTGCCCTGATATTGGAGCCCTACCCCCAACACATAAATATACATGTGCATATCACATACACAAACAAAGAATCTATGTCAGGGAGCCCAGGACCCATTCTTTCAGCTAATTGATACCTACTTTAACAGTTTTAAACCTTCTCTCTCCACACTCCAGCTCACAATTAAACATATCAGTTTGTTTGGATGGTGATGGGGAATCTTCTCCCTTCCCTTTCGAGTTACCTAAATAAAAGCAGGAAATTTGGGAACCAAAGGATCATCTCCTTAGATTTAGAGCCACATAATGTCCTTCTGCTGCCTGATATATCTTAGATGTGATCAAAATATCTTGATGCCACAAAATGAGAGCAGGATCCTGCCATGTAGAATAGAATTTAAAGCTATACTAATTTCATGGAATATCCTGCTGGTTGTGTTTTTGATGTTTAATTTCCTTTAATTTAATTTAACTTCATAGTATTTAAAAGAAAAAATTCAATTCCATAATATTTATACCATTTATTACTACATTCACACACTGTTTTTTTTTGAGGGGGGGGTCAATATTATAAGTTGTACTTGTTTTTATAGACAAGTATGGGAAACTTAGCATAATTTATAGCATGTTTTGCTTTTTGAGAAAAAAAAGATTCCAACACCTAGATATGCACAAATGAATTTTTGGAACATAGCTTATCTTTAAGGTAGGAGTTACCTTGTTATTGTATTAACAGGAATTTGAAGAGTCATGTGACATTCTTGAGAAATGATTTCATCCTAAATAATCAAGAGGATTTTGGATCACCTTAATTTGGGCATTCGCTCCAATGATTTAGTTAGCAATCTATCTATTCATGTCCATCTCATGCAGCTCTTGTCCATGTTCTCCCCAAAATTCATCATATGAAATCTACCCAACATGTTGGACACCTTCCTTCCTTTTCCCTGAAATTGTGAGGGTATCATTGAAACACTCTGGCAATCTACTTGTCATCTATTTCATTTGACGTAGAAAGAAATCAACTTCTCTTCCTTTTATATAACTGTAGTTTGGGGGAGTTAAGATGAAAAGTGTCATCCCTCAAGTTTATTGCTAGATCCAAGGGAAGGAGGAAAATAGTTGCTACAATTGGGACAGTCACAGTGTGTAGTTTCCATGCATTCAGTGGGCAGTACAATGGGAGAGGGGTGGGGAGGGAGAATCCACATTCCTGTCAAAGTCCTAGAGACATTCAGGGTTCAACCTTCTAAATAATTTTAAACAAAAAGCCAGTATGACATTAGTGGGAAGAATGCTCAGTCCTCTAAAAAGCTGGCAAAATGAAGGTACTTTCTAAATTGCCTTAATAAGGAGGAAGGAATGGAGGAAAGAGAAAGAATAAATATTTTTTTTAAAAAAAATTTACCTCAACCGAGCTATTTCAGCAAGAGGAGGAAAATAGGGGACTGCCATTGTATCAGTAACCATGTTTCATCAGCTCACAAATCTTTGATGACTTCTTTTAGTCTTATTCTTCAGAATTCTTCACTGACTAGATATTATATTTTACATGTTCTGTGCATTTTATGTTTGTACCTGGGGGTCATCTCCAGTCATCCTGATCTATGTCTTGCCACTGGACCCAGATGACCCCCAAGGAGAGTGAGGGCCTCCCTCACTTAAATTCAATTCACTTGCAAGTCAAGGCATCACTTTCTGATGTTACGGTCTTCTTCGAGAATGAAGTACAGGCAACAATGTTTGTACCTACCTTACAGCTCTCCAGTGCCCTTTGTGTGATTAGTTCTTTGGAAAGAAGTGCTATTCAATATTGTGTTGCCATGTAAAAATGTTGACAAAATATTAGTATTGAAAAGATTGGTCTTAGCTTGGGTGAGAAACAGTTCATTTCTTTAATATAATCCAGTTAGTTTTCCTTTTTAACTTTGGATCCAGCATGTTGTCTATTTATGCTCTCTATTCCACTTATGCATTTGTTTAGGCATGCCTTATATGGTTTCCATTCGAATGCATGGTATGTTGAAATCTGGGCAATAGACATTGTTCATCCACTTTGTTTTTCCTGTGTGATTGGACAGCTCAGATTCCTTTGAGTGATTATAGGTCTGAGGCTCTGCAATGTCTAAGTGATTGATATGATCAGCACAATGTCATCTACAAATTGGAGCACCTAAAATGTATCATCATCCACACGATATCATCTTTGTTCTGGACACTTCAGTGTATCTCTTGCGTTACAGTGGAGAAAACCTTTGGCAAAAGTGTCTCTGTTTTATGATATGTCTGATATTTATTGCCAGTGTCCCTGCTCCTGCTAGTGCTCCTCTTCATCATGGACTGTGATCTGAACCATATATGGGCAATGCAATAGAGTCTTGTACCAGCGCCAGCAAAGGGTCCTCTGTAATCCCTCTCTGACCATTTGTCTGACACTCCTATCATCTGTGGGTTGAGAGCTCCAGAATCTACTGCCACCACCAATTCAGTTGCCTCCAAGGCCTGTTGCTGGCTTGCTGTGGTTTGCCCTGAATCTGACTGCTGTACTTTCATCCTAGTGAGACAGACTTTCCTGCCAACCTCCTCAGTTGTCTTTGGCTGGAAAATTGTTTCATTGCATCCTTTTGTTGGTTCTACCACTCCAGAATTCATTTTGAGGCATTATTTTAAAAGTTGTTTGGAGAGAAATTTGGGAGATCTCAGGAAAGTCCCTGCCTTCACTCAACCATCTTGGCTCCCACAATTACAG
>CM053582.1:143704272-143740010 GCA_028627135.1 Pseudochirops cupreus
CATAAGCTGCAGTTATTTTAATGTTTTTTTGTTTGTTTTTCCAAATACTTATTATTGGTATTGCAGTATGTGATAACCAGCTGTCTCATTAAATAACATTGTTTTGTACTCTTTGGACATATGACAAAACCCAGTGCATTGATTTTGTTGTTTTGTCTCAAGAAAACACTTGTAAGCCATCCTTCTATGGAGCTACAAATTATTAATTTATTCTAATTTCGTTCATAGCAAGAATGTCAATATTGACATGATTCAGATGCTCTAGGAATATGTGTACTTGTTGACCATTTGGCAAGCATATCACATTGAAAGTAAGAACATTTTGACTAATCAAAATTAAATTATTCAACAGTACAAAAACTATGATTCTTAGAACCTTCCACTCCCCTTCTCATCATTCTACCACCATCATTACAAAAACTGAAAGGCATCACACAAGATTTAGGGTCATTTTTCATTGTTTTATATTTTGCCAGCATAAAAAAAGTCATCATTCAATGGTGAGGCTAGAGGTGAGATGCATCTCTGGAAATAATGAAGATGGGCTAGTTGACCAACTTACACTACAGAATCAGAATCTGCAAAATACTGTTTTCTGCTAGTATAGCCTTTGAGAACTTAGCTCAATCCTCTGCCATGATGAGGTATCAGAAGAGGCCTTATTGAAACATATACACATGTCTGTATATCTATCTATCTATCTATCTATCTCAATGTGTGAATACATATATACATCTGTGTATATAGATGCTCCATGGATATATGTATGCATATACATATACATGCATATGTGTATATGTATGTTTATGGATATACATAAATGTGTGCTGGGATGCACAGATAGGAGCAAGTCCCACAGAATGTGTTTGCCTACAGAATCCTAGAGTTGGAAGTGATCTCAACAGTCATGACCAATCTGTAAGCACCAATCCATACTATAGCATATCAGAGAAGTGGTCATTCAGACTCTGCTTGAAGGCTTACAGAGGGGAAGAAGCCCATGCCTCCTATGGCAGCTCAATCCACTTTGTGATAGCCATAATCGTTAGGACTTTCCCCTGGTATTAAGCTTGAATTTGCTTCTTTTCAACTTCAACCCAGCTCCTGATTTTGCTCTCTGGATATGTTCTATTTTCATGTAATTTTTTTTTCTACACACACACACACACACACACACACACACACACACACAAGCATGCATGCACACACATACACACACAGACACAGACATATTATTCTGAGTTTAAGAAATAAAACATACATTTCCATGATGTAGTAGAATAGAAAAAAAGAAGATTGTGTATGAAACTGCAAATCTATTAAGTGTAACTTGCTATTCTTTTTAAATATATAAAATTATTAAGTAACTTTCTTTTTTCCTTCTCTTTTTCCCCCTCCCCACCCTGGAGATGGTTCCCATTAGACACAAATATACATGTGTGTGTATATACATATACACATATGAATGTAAAATTATTCTATATGAAATTCTCTTTATCAGTTCTTTCTCTAGATGCAGGTAACATCTTCCTTGAAATGTCTTTTATAGTTAATTTGGGTATTTCTGATAACCAGAATGACTTAGTCACTCCAAGTTGTGCTTTAAAAAATGGTGTCACTGTACACAATGTTCTCTTGCTTCTTCTCATTTCACTTTTCATCATTTTGTGCAAGTTTTCACATGTTTTTTTCTAAGATCATTGAGATCATCATTTCTTATAGCACAGTAATAACCCATCATGATAATGTCATTTTCATCTTCTACTAGTCAGCCATTCAAATATGTGATAAGAGCTGCAGTGACACCCTTAGTCTTCTCTTCTCCAGCTTTATATCCCTGGTCCCTTTGACTGACTATAATATGTTGTGGAATCCAGACCCTTTACTATCTTAGTTGCCTTCCTCCTGACACTCACTAACTTATTGATGCTCTTCTTAAACTACATTACCCATATTTTGCACAGACTGTTTCAGATGTGGTCTGGTCAGCACAGTGTATAGTGGCCTTATCACCTCTTTATCTATTAAAAAAATATCCCTCTTATTCTAGTTTAATTTTTCTTTAGCTATTTTTGCTGACAAATTATGCTTCTTTTTCATATGAGCTTGTAGTATTCTAAAGCAGCCAAAGGATTTTCTTGCAAACTGCTGTCTAATTATGCTACCTTTACCCTTGTATTTGTCAACTTAGCTTTTTGAACCCATGTACAAAAATTTACATTGATACCTATTGAATTTTATCTTATTAAATTCAGCTTCTGTCAATATATTTTGGATCTTGATTGAAATGGGGAAAAGGAATTAGACTTGTTCTACTGGGGCCCTGATGGCAGGATTTGGGATGACTGGTGGGTAACAGCTGTAAAGAAGCAAACTGAGAGTTGATGTCTACAAAAAAAAAAAAGAAAGAAAGAAAAGAAAAAGAAAAAAAAACCCTTTCTATCAAATAGAACTACTTAACATGGGAATAGTCTTCCTTAAAAAGTTGTTATTTTCCCTTCTTTCAATGTCAATTTCCTGAGTAAAGATGTCAAAGGAATTTTTGTTCAGATATGGATTGTTTCTTATGATCTCTGAGGGAGATCCAATAATAATAAAGATCTGCTTTCAACTTTGAATTTCTGTGGTTCTTCTTTATTCTTCAACATGATAAATGATTACTAAAAAATAGAAGGTAGGAGTGAATTTTTAGTGACATTGCTAAAACAAAAAAATAGTAGAGGATCTATCATATAAAAATAGATGTCTAGCAAAATAAAATAAACTAACATGTATATAATACTTTAAAACTTATAAAACACTTTATACACACACACACACACATACACCTAATGTGTTCTTCACAATAATCCTGTGAAGTAGGTAGTATTATTATTATTCTCATTTTACAAATGAGGAAACTGAAGCTTAGAGAAATTTTTTCTTGGTATTTTTTTTGGAGGGGGAAATACAGGGCAATTGGGGTTAAGTGACTTGCCCAAGGTCACACAGCTAATAAGTGTGTCAAGTGTCTGAGGCCGGATTTGAACTCAGGTCCTCCTGACTCCAGGGCCAGTGCTGTATTCACTGACCACCTATCTTCCCCTAGAGAAATTAAATGACTTAGCATCTCACAGCTACTGTCTGATGGAGAATTTAAATTCAGTTTTTTTTCCAATTCCAAATCTACTTTGCTATAAAGTAAATGATCTATGGAATGCTGTGGTGATTGATCCTACATGACTTCTCCCTCTGTTCCACTAAAAACACCACTTTAGGAAAATAATTCTATTTTTTAATTGCTACCATGACTTGAAATCTCATCTATCTCTCTGCAATTTAATATATATCTATATTTTTTTTGACAGAAAGATTTCGAGATTTGCTGCTGCCTCGATCTGGACAAGATTCAGAGATTCTACCCTTCATCCAGCCAAGGAACTATCCCAAGTAAGTAATATAGTTCTCTAGGGAATAGCCTGGGAAGGAGAAGAGAAGTCTGAAGTAACCTCCCTAAGAAAGTAGGGAAGGTATTTTATTTTTGCTTAAGATGTGTGAAAAGGGAATCACAAATTTCATAACCCCATAAATACTTTTAGGATCAATCCTCTAGGCTCAATTTTCAAATGAACTCCATAAAATAGGTTTTTAGCTCTTCACAACTGTGTCCAAAGGAAAGAAGGCGGACTTGTGAGTGTCACTAGGGAGTTGCCGGGAGAGTACAAACGATAAGCTGTCTGGATTAGTGTCTCCTGGAGCCTCATTTTCTTTGACACATTTTGTTGATGAAGGCAGATATTTTGTCAGGCTAATCCCTGCTCTTGTCTTGTGGGTTTCTCTCATTCATGCTGATGGATTCATTTGGATTTTAACAAGCTGCCCCTGGAAACAAGCACGTGCTAAAAATGAATTTAATAGCCTTATTAGAGATTTAGGAGTGGACAATCTGAGGTAACTTAGACAAGAAGGTTCTAGTGTCCTATTTAAAGTGCATTATAGTAAGAAAGGGAGAAGAGAAATTTATCTTTCCTTTCTACCTACAGTTTAGTGTTTTCTTCCTTTCTTTCCTTTTTTTTTTTTTGCTTTTTGGAGGGGGGAAAGCAGGGCAATTGGGGATAAGTGACTTGCCAAAGGTCACATGGCTATTAAGTGTTAAGTGTCTAAGGCCGGATTTGAGCTGAGGTCCTCCTGACTCCACGGCCGGTGCTCTATTCAGTGCACCACCTAGAGACCCTAAGTGTTTTATTTCTACAACAAATTCCTTAAAATCATAAAAGTGCTATAGCAGAGTATTTGACTATGTATGTACCAGCTAACATATTTCTGAGCCTTTGTTTCCTCATATGTAAAAGGAGACAAATGATACTTGCCCTGTTCACACTGAAGGGATGTTTTGAGGTTCAAATGAAATAGTTTTTGTAAAGCATTAAGTGCCGTGTAAATATTTAATGTTTTAGTATCTGGCAATAAGGGATTAAGAAGTATTTGCCTATTGAATTACTGTCAGCAGCCAAGTAATAGTTTGATTCCGTGAAATGGGGAATAAGTATGATCAGATTGATAAATTATAACAATACCCTTTTCTTCCTCTGTCTCTTCCTTCATCTTGCTCTCTGTCTCTTTTTCTTGGTCAAGGTAATTTGGGTACATTTTAATTTTCTACTTTAATTATTAGTATATGAAAGTATTCATTGATTTTATCTCCTTGCAGTAAAAATCAAGATTTTGAATATTTAAATATGTTTTGCTTACCTCCTTTCCAAAGGATATATAATTAATCTTTCTAATATTAATGTAATCATAACCATAATTTGTGAATTTACCATTCTCCCCTGTAGAAGATCATGCTACTTTTGACCTTTAGCCATGACTACAATTCCACATTTTCTTTCTCCTCTTCAATACCATCTACACCATAGAGAATCATAGATGTGTTATGGAAAGGGACTTCAGAAGTCGTCTTGTCCAACTGCCTCATTTTATAGATGAGGAAACAGCCCCAGAGAGCTTGTGATTTGCCCAAGGTCACACAGACAGTACTTATCAGAGGAAGGATTTGAACTTAGGTTCTCAGACTTCAGAGTCAGTACTCTTTCCACTATACCCTGCTGCCTATCTCTGGTCTCTCATATTTATTTATCTACTATATTCATCTACTGCATTCTAAACCCACCCTCCACTAATTAAACCCCTACTATGGACATAGGACCTCTTTAGATGATGATGGCTATAAACAGGAGATGCTCTGTGCTCTTGTGGGACTGATTAACTAGAGGCACACTAAATGAATAATAAATACACGTATATCATTGTGCCTTTGTCTGTAAAAAGGGATAAGTAACCCTCATCTATTTACATACTGTCTTAGTGGCTACAGTGTCTATTTGCAAAAGTAAGTGTTGTCTAGATCTCTTTATCGAGACTAAGGCAATTTTGACTCCTTTGTTCAGAGAGGGTCACTCTTTATCTGATTGTTTCACAGCAGGTGATCATTCTGCTATGGTTATTTTCCAGGACTCATCAGCTATGTGCCACAATAGACCTCCTTTATACTTAAAAATGATTTTTTTTCCAGTAGTGATGTAGCCTCTCTTTGTAAGCTAGTAAACCTGCAAAGACTGGTCATTTCCAAGCACAGTAAGTTAAGTATAGTATATTTTTAGTCTATGATTGCAACAGGACTTTTGTCCTCTTCAGTCTAATGACAGGATAATGAAGAGACACATGATAATCATTTGGAGGATTGAGGATAGGTAGCCTAGAGAAAAGAAGACATTCAAAGTAGATGATTTAGGATAGTTAGATGAGGGCCCCTTACCACAGAAGGAGCAGAGTCTGAGTAACTGATGAATCTCCATGATGGTAGCCGTGATTTTAATAGGATTCCATTAACCCCTGTATTTTTCTTATCTGACCTAATCACAATGGTTGCTTTCCAAAGCATCTGGGTCATGCTTATCTTAATTTGGGAGTTCTTCACTTGTTTCAACAACCCCTTTGGTAGTCTAATGAAACTTATGGACCCTAGTTGAAGAACCTTTGGGCTAGATTAATAAAGTTGTAATTGGCTCTCCGTACCTTTGTCTGCTTCATTATAAAATCACATAGTTCCTAATAGCCACAGGCCATCTGGAGATAGATCTGTATCTGGGTACAGATAAATTCCTGCAGGCAGTTATGGGTGTAGTTTCATGTCCTTGAACTAGACAAAGACAAAGAGTGGGGTGGAACACACATGTCAAATTACACCGTTGCTGTCTGAATATTTTCACTGAATAAGAATCTTTAAAAGATAAGAACTATAGGTCAGCCTTTCGAACAGCTGATAAGATGGTATGTTCTAGTATCCACAGAAAATGAATTGAAATAAATATAGCAAGATCTGCCCCCACATATAGTATGGGGTGTCATTATATTACTCAAAGGGAGGCAGAATAAATATTTCTAGCTTCTTCTTGCACCCTTCTCCAAAGGAGTTTTTAATTCCTTCCAGGAAGGGAATCAGGAGGTTGTAGCAAGAAACTTGTTTAATTTTCTCTTCTAAGAGATTGGGGTTACCAGGCTGCTCCCTTAACTATTGTCAGTCAGGGGGATGTGATTTTCAGGTTCAAGCTAATTGCTGTCTCTTAACGAGAGGAGTATCCAAATTTTATGTCTTAGGCTTGACTTTCTTCCCATGAAATACTAGCTCCCAAATGAACACACATAAGTAGCAAAGAAACCCATTTATTTAATCATAGCAAAAAAAAAAAAAAAGAAATCAGAGAAAGTAAATGTAGGAGAATATATACCACACAATATAAAGTGAAGGAGTTCTCCCATGAGAAGCAAAGTCAACCAGAGAGAGTACCAGATCTTACTCAATAGGAAATTCTCTGAAGTCTGTAGTACAGGAAGTTGGTAACAGGGATATAGTAGAGACTGCTAACTCCTTCAAATCAACTTCTTCTCAGAATCTTTTCCTTCAGCAACCTCAAATGGAGTTGGCATCTTTCATCTTTTCTCTCTTGAAACTGGAAGCCAGAAGTCCCTCCCAAAACAACTGCAGAACCCAAAGAGACTCAAGAAACCTGAAGAGACTCAAAGAACCTTTCTTGCTCTCCCACTCTCCCCACCTCTCACAAAGGTGTAGGGCAGTGGTTCTCAACCTTTCTAATGCCATGACCCTTTAATACAGTTTCTCATGTTGTGGTGACCACCAACCATAAAATTATTTTTGTTACTACTTCATAACTGTAATTTTGCTACTGTTATGAATCGCAGTGTAAATATCTGATATGCAAGATGCATTTTCATTGTTACAAATGGAACATAACCTACAGGTTGAGACCCACCGGTGTAGGACATATGATCTCCATCAATAAGGAGAGAATACAATGCCAGTCATCTCTGGGACTCAGATTGCATGCTTCCCACTTCCCTCCTCTTTTTGCAACAGTCATGGAATCACAGCCAGATAATTAGCATTTAAATGCCACTTTAAGGTTTGTAGCATGCTCTACAGATATCTCAATTTATCCTTAGAACAACCCTGAGCAGCAGGAGTTATTGCTATCCCCATTTACAAATGAGTAAACTGAGGCAGAAGTGAAGTGATTTGCACCAAGTCAAATAGCTAGTCATTTGTGAGGCTCAATTTGGGCTCAGGTCTTTCTACTTCCAGTTCTATTGCTCTATCCACTATACCACCTAGCTAAAAGTGACCCTTAAAGAATATCTGTATGATTATTTCATTTTACAGCTAAGAAGGCGGTCCAGTGAAATGAAATTATATGTTTATTATCACAAACCTGGTAAATAGTTGGAACAAAACCGGAACAAATCAGATCTTACTAAATGAAAAATAAACTGAACTGATCGTGACCATTAAAACAAAAAATTCTATCCAAAGGAACAAAATCCTCATCATTCGCCTGACCAGTAATAACAAAAGAAACCCATATTATTCTATAAGATCAGTTTAAATCTACAGCTAGGTGGCACGATGGATAGAATGGGGATCTGAAGTCAGGAAGAGCACAAATTCTGCGTCATCATCTTACTAATTGCCTGTCCCTAAGCACTTAACCTATCTGCTTTAGTTTCTTCATTTGTAAAATAGGCTTAATGATAAATGCCTATTTCTCAGGATTTTTGTGAAGATAAGATGTGGAAAGAGCTTTGCAAACCTTAAATTCAACTGACTTTGAGGTTTTATCATTATTACTCGAAAATTTAATCCTGATTAACACAGTGGGGAGGGGGTATGATAACTGTTTCCTAGTATCTGTAATATAGAAGAGAAATTTGACTTATTCTTTGTGTCTCCAGAGGGTAGGATTCAGTAGCACTTATAGGGAGGCTGATTTTAGTTCATTTTAAAAAGGACTTTGTGAAAAATAGCATTGTATAAAAATGTAATGAGCTACCTTGGGAAGAAATAAGTTCCCTATCATTTGACCAGTTTTCAAGAATCTTATAAAGGAAGATTCATGTTTCAGTACATTATATTAGAGAAACTTGCAACCCAAGTATTCTGGCATTCTATGACTCTACTGTCTTCTAAGGTAACTTTGGCAAAATGAGTAATTTTCTTTCTTATTGTTTTTTTTTGTTCAGACATTTTAGTCGAGTCCAACTCTTTGTGACTCTATATGGTTATTTTTTTTTTTTAGCAGAGATATCGGATTGGTTTGTCATTTCCTTCTCCAGATCATTTTTCAGGTGAGGAAACTGAGGCAGACACACAGTTAAATGACTTATCCAGCCTCACACAGCTAGTAAGTGTCTGAGGCCAGATTAGAACTCAGACCTTTCTGGCTCCAGGCTTGGTGCTCTGTCTACAGTATCACCTAGCTCTCTTTTTTTTTTAACCATTAAATTAATTAATTTATTTTCTTGTTTATATCACTCATTTCCATGAGATTTTGAGTTACAAATTTTCTCCCCATCTTTCCCCTACCTACCACTCCAAAACAGTGATCCCACTGTATAGCCCCTCCCCCAGTCTGCTCTCTCCTACGTCCTCCCCCATCACCCCTCTGACTCTCCAGTAGGGCAGGATTCACCTAGCTTTCTTATTGTTTAGCCAGTTTCATCTCTGGCGGTGGTGTCTCACAGTAATTGTTGAATATGCCATAATAACTACTGAATTTATCTCTATACAACAGACTTAGATTGCCTGTTGTTTCCCAGAAGACTTGGGGAAATGAGGTTTTGGAGGTTGGTCTTTAACATACATTATACCCCAACACTTGCCAAATCTACTTCTGGTGATTCACATATGCACAAAAGCCCGTTCGTTACTGAGTCATGTTGTCTTGCAGAAGAAAATGAAGATCTTAGGAGCAGAGATAGTCCTTTTATCTCCAGTGTAGGTCAAATGCAAGAACCTGAATGGAAAAACACAGATTTGGGAAATGTAGTATAATGAACATATATACTTGGTTAAGAAGATAAAATGTTGTCTACATGGTGCCTAAGAAAATGTAGTTTAAAAAAGATTTAGATTTCTAGAAGACCTTTTAAAACATAGGAATGTTAAGTTTTCTGTCTAAGAGTAGAGGGCACCTAATAAGGCTTAGTAAATAATAGTTTTACCTGGAGTCCTATAAATCAAATCAAAAGGGTTTTAAACTGAAAATAATGGAGAAAACTGAATATGTAGCTCAGATAGTTAATATAGAAAATAAGTTTGTTGTTCTGTCATTTTGAGTAATATCTGAATCTTCATGAGCAAAGCGTTCTATTAGCCTCTGTTTCCTTATCTTTAAAATGTGAATCATAATAGTAGTTTCGTCCCAGTTTTGCTGTGAGGATCAAACAAGGTGAGATGCACACACACAAACAGGTGTACAATATACATGTAGGTATATAAACGTGTATGTTTGTATTTATACATACATATACACATATTCATGTATGTATGGATATGTGTGTATACACACATGCAGAAAACAATAACAAAACAGCAGTAGATAAAGAATCCTGGAAACAGATCACAAGGCTAGAACAGAAGAATGATGGAGTATTGATGAAGACTTCAATCATGCAGACATGTAATGGAGTTCTCTCTATGAGAAAAACAGAATAGCTGATGATTTCTTGACTTGCTTTACTTGGGAAATAATAAATAATAATGCCAAGAAATGAAAAATTTAATCCTTTAAAACATGGAAGAACCGATAAAAAAAAAACTTGGACATGAATTTCACTTTCAAGAATAAGTGCTTGCTGGGGACAGAGAGCTGGGAATGATGGGATTTGTTGTGAGGAAGGTTGGAGAATTAACTGTTTCATGTGAGAGTTTCTGATAGAAGTGAAGAAAATCAAGCATATCCTGATAAGCACTCCCAAAATTTAGAGAGCGGTTATCAAAGAGTTCAGAGAGAGGCTAGGTAAAATCTCATACTAAAGTTCTGTAGAGAAAGACCAGTAACAAAAGAAAACTCTGATGATGCAGAGAGAAATAATTCTGATGAGGACAGAAAAGGGATCTAAAAAAAGACCAAAAGTGATTACTACAGAAGTGACTGTAAAAAGCAGATGGAAGTAAAGACAGGTATTGGAAGATAAATATAAAAACTTGATATGATGTCCTATAACACCATTCATCAGGAGCCTTGAGCTCAGAATGAACTGATGAAAAAACCCAACAACAACAGAGGAGTGTTTATTGTTGTTTTATTTTATTGAAGAAAAGAGAGGGATCAAAGAAATGACAAAATCCCTATATTGATGGGAGAGGAAATAACCATTTATATACCTACTATAAGTACCTACTCCATGCCAAGCATTGTGCTAAATGCTGTTAATGTGGTATTTCATTTAATCTGCAAAAAACCCTGTGAGGTACATTATTATGTTGTTTTCCTCATTTTAGCTTTGAGGAAACTGAAGCAAATAGCAGTTAAGTGACTTGCCCAGAGTCACACAACTAGTAAGTGTCTGAGGCCAGATTTGAATTTAGGTCTTCCTGACTCCAGGCTCAGCTCTTTATTCATTGCATCCACTAGCTTCATGAAGTAGTGAGACTTGATGAGAGAAGACAGACTAGATGGGGCTGATCAACTTAATTTTAGTTGTTTTCTATGCCAAGGCAAATGATTTTTGGAGCAAAAAGGAACAAAATGAGCAAATAGAGAGGTAGAGAGCCATAATTGACCCTGATAAATTCAAGTCACTAGGTCCAGGCAGATTAAATATCAGGAGCCTTAAAAAATTCAGTGTAGAAGAGAGTAATAAAAAAATAATTAAGGTAGGATGGTGCTTTTTTGTGGAGGGCCTTAAATATGAGGCAAAGGAGCTTCAGCTCCTTTCTAGGATATCCTTGGTATGGCTTTATAGTGCGTTTGTGCCATGAAAGTCTTGCTTATCTGCCAGTTATCTCATTATATTATAGACTATCTGTGGCTACCTTTCCTCCACTGCCTATTTGGTTTTTAAACTGTTAATTGTTCTACTATAACATCAAAGTCAAAGTCACAGACAAAAAGGGGAGGGAGCAAATATTCTTCTCTCCATGCATCCAGTGGCATTCTACACAGAGTTGGAAATTACTTTGGCATTGTCTATGGTTTTGAACATTACCTTTCGAAACGTTTAGAGTGTAGAAGACAAGTCATTGACTATATATCTTTGTGATACAGCACAACTCACTGAAATGTCAAAAGTGCAGAGAACTGGAATGTTGTTTCCCAACACTGAATGTATGTTCTGACTTAACTTCTTTGTTTTGTCCTCTTAGAGGTAAAGTTTGTATTAGTCACAGTTTTGATAAGCCTGGTTGTCCTATAATAATAACATCATAGAGTAAAAATAACAGAATAATACCTAATTCCATAATTTTAAATTTCAATTAGATATTTGCTAGACTGCCTATTTCAGTCTTTGCCTTTTGGACTAGTGCTACACTATCCATGATTTTGGCTCCGTTTCAAAATTAGCCAAGGTAACCTCCCACTACTGTGTCACTTTAATATATCCTGCCATGCTAAGTACCCTGCCAGTGTTGGTCACATACAGAGGACTAAAAATAAGAACTTGTATAAAGAGGCTGGTTTTTTTTTTCCCAGGGGGAAGAAGTCTTAACAGGGACAGAGATGACAAGTTTCCCAAGTGCCAGATGCTTTTTTAATATGAAATACTAAATAAAGTGATTGGTCATTGCAGCGGAGCTGGGGAATATTATTCCTAAAAGAAGAATAATTATGTCCATTAATCATATTCTTCCAGCCCTGAACTTGCATTTGACCCCTTGCAGAATGCAGCCACATTCATTCTCATCAGAATGTAATCACTGACAATGCTCTGTGAAGAATGTCAGAACAAGAACCAGTGTGATGAGGGGCAGAAAGAGAAGTGTGATGGGGAGGAAAGGAGAATTGTATTTTCAAGGGAGAACATGTGCACTGCTTCCATGGTTGGCATGGAAAATTGAACAGAGGACCTTGAACCTGCTGCTCATCCCTTGAGCCAGTATCCCATCACCAGCTGTGATGGATTTGGCTTCTAATGAGCTTTGAGAGAAAGTGCAATAGTCTTATTCTCATACGTACAGTTTAAATGTACCTGAAGAGTAAAGACCTGGTTCAGGCATCATTTCTCTTGCCAGTGCCCTGAAGCCACTCTTGGAATCTGGTTGTGCCAGCCTAGCTCAGTGAAGTAGTCCAGGAAGGAAGAATCTCACCATAAGATTCATAATGAAGCCCCTCAAAAATGAGAGTGTTCCAACTGGTCCCTAATAACAATAATAACTTGCATTTCTCTAGTGCTTAGAGTTTTGCAAAGTACCATGCATGTTATCTCATTTGATCCTCATAACAACTATGTTTGGTAAGTTCTATTATTAACCCCATTTTATAGAAAAGGACACTGAGGTTGAGAGTGATTAAGTGACCCTTCCAGAGTCACGTAGAATAGGTTTCTATTTGGGCCAGTCAAAATCATAAGTGAATTTCAGAAAGACCATTCACTGTAAAACTCATGGTCAGACCAAGTTCTTGCAGGTGCCAGTGGGAACAATGGAAAGAGCAATGAATTTGAAGTCAGGGAACCTGGATTTGAATCCTCAGCTCATGCAGTTACTACTTCAGTTTCCTCATCCACAAATTGAGGGAGATTGGACTAGGTGACATTTAACATTCTTTCCAGATCTAAATTTCATGATTTTATTGTAAGGAGCAAGGCTTTGATAATCATGAATTTTCCTGCTTTTGCAGATTAGGAAAGCAAAGTTTAAAGAAAAATGATTTGCCTAAGTTCACAAAGAAGTAAAACTTGGATTAAAACTAAGATATTTAAGTCCAGGGCTCAATACGTATAACAACACCATACTCAGCTTATCAATTATTACTCATACTAAGATCAAGTGATTATATGCACACACAGATATCCACACATTCAGCCCCCCAACCACTCACTCCCCTAGCATCCTGTTTCATATTTCTAGCATCCTGTTGCTCCCTGTATCTGGGTGGCCCACAAATAGTAAGAAATGGGCAAAATGAGATCTCTCATCTCCTCTGAATCCTCAGCCCCCAATCCTACCTGTCTCTCCCCCTTGCTTTCCTATTTCTGTTGATGGTACAATGAGGCTTTTAATTGCCTAGGTTTATAAACTTGAAATCTTTAACCCCTCCCTTTCCTATGTCTCTGGACATAAGCCATCATCTAGTCTTCTCAATTCTTCCTCCATAAAATATCTAAAAGCCTTCTGTCCTCTCAGCTCCCACTATAACCATGCTCATTCAGGGTACTAGCTCTTCTAGCAGGAAAGCCTCTTCCCTGTTTTTTCCTACCTCTATCTCTCCTCAAATCCATCATTCGTATTATTGCCTGAGTAATTTTGTTTATATACTACTCTGATACTTTGATTCTTTTACTCAGTGGACTACTTTTATTGGCTTCTCTTTATGTAGTAAATAAATTATCTGCTAATAAAAGGTGGTATTCCTGATGGGTTGGGCTTAGAATCAGGAAAATTTGACTTCAAATCCTGCCTTGAATATTTCCTACTTTGCGACCCTCAGCAAGTCACTAACCTCTGTCCACCTCAGTTGCTTCAACTATAAAATGGGGATAGCCTCAACCTCCCAGGGTTGTGAGGAAAATGAGATATTTGTAAAATGCTTAGCACAATGCCTGACATAGTAGGTACTTAGTAAATCCTTGTTTTTTTCTTGAAAGTCCTTCAAAATTCTTCCCAGTTTGCTTTTTTAGCATCGTCTCATATTACTTCATTTTAAGTGCATGTTACATTCCAGACAAACTCTACCTTTTTTTTCCTTTTCACTGTTTTCACCATTCCTTGTGTCTATCCTCAACCCCCCCCCCCCCCATCATGCCTCGAACAGACTTCCCCTCTTCCTTCTTCCAACATCTAATCATTTATTCCTTTCCATTGATCAAGGCCCATCTCAGGGGCCCACGACATTTGACGAATTCACCTGTCTCGCCTCCACCTCATCCCAGGTGAAAGTCATTCTTTACTATTCAGATTTCTCATTTCTCTTTGTAACTACTTCACTTGTCATAATTGTCTGTAATCCTATTTCCCTCTTTCCCAATACATAATACACTCAAAATCAAGATTGATATAGTTCATATATTTTTGAATCTTCAGCACTCAGTTTAGTTCCTTAAACACAGAAGATTTTTAATGAATATATGGAAGTAGAAAAAGTTGTATTCATATGTAATGAATACAAGTTACTATCATAATGGCATTTTAATCTCCTTAACATATGGGGACCTTGTCTAACGCTTTTGAACCCTGCTCCCCAAAGTGCATAGCAATGTGCTGTGTAGAAATGTTGCTAAGTTGTTTCTCAGTTATGTCAGACTCTTCCTGACCTCATATGAGGTTTTCTTGGCGAAGACAGTTTGCCATTTCCTTCTCCAGCTTATTTTCCAGGTGAGAAAACTGAGGCAAACAGGAGTAAGTGACTTGCCCAGGGTTCATACAGCTAGAAAATGTCTGAGGACACATTTGAACTCACGAAAATGAGTCTTTCTGACTCTAGACCCAGTGCTCTATTGCGCCAGCTAGCTGTCCCATATGTAAATAGATATTTATTAAACTTCATTATTACCTGGCATAGAGTATTTAATAAATACGTGTTGACTGATTAATTGAACTTGGCTGATAGAACTTTCTGTACTTACAAATTCATTCCATTCCATTTCCCCTCCTTAACTGTTTGTTTGTTTTTTTTTTTCCTTTTCAGTTTTGACAGCACCTTTTCCTAGTCCCCAAATAATAGGATACCTAGTGTGGTAATTGTTTTTATTCTGGTCCAGTATACTTCTGACAGAATATCCATGGTTGTAACTCCATGGAACTTAAAGGCGAGAGAATTTGCCATCTTTCCCCTTATCAAACAAAAGAGCTGATGAACATGAGAAGGAACAACCTTGGGAGTATGCACATGGAAGGGGCGTTGAAATTATTCTCCATGATTCTAGAGGGCAGAAGTTGGACCAGTGTATAGGACTTAGGGGGAGAGAGATTTTAGCTTCACTTGAGGAAGAACTTTCTAATAGTTAGAGCTGTATAAAAGTATAAGGTATTTCAGAAGTTGGTGAGTACCTATTAATGGAGGTATTAAACAGAAGCCAGGGACAGCTAGGTGGTGCAGTAGATCTGATGAGTTCAAATGTTACCTCAGACACTAGCTGAGTGACCCTGGGCAACTCACTTAACCATATTTACCTCAGTTTTTTCTTCTGTAAAATGAGCTGGAGAAGGAACTGGCAAAATGCTACAGTATCTTAGCCAAGAAAACCCCAAATGGAGTTGCAAAGTCAGACATGAATGAAACAACCAAATAACAACAAAGTAGAAACTAGATTGCCATTAGTTAAGAATCTGGGAAGAGAATTTGTATATTGCCTAAGTGTTGCACCTCTAAGGCTCCTTCTAAGTCAAAGAATCTATAAGGTCAGTCATGTTATGGACTGTCAATGGGCATTCCCAGCCCTAATGAGGTTTTTTTAATGCCTCCTCTCCTCTCCTCTCCCCTCCCCTCCCCTCCTCTCCCCTCCCCTCCCCTCCCCTCCTCTTCCTTCCCCTCCCCTCCCCTCCCCTCTCCTCTCCTCTCCTCTCCTGCACTAGAATAGGTGAATTGTGTATTGTTATCAAGATTCAAAGCAGGCTCAGTTGAAAGCTATACCGGTACCACAACTCACAACAGGTGCCCTACTAGCAATAATACATTCATGTATTCATATGGCAAAGACCTCACAGTTACATTTTACTGTACTATACTGGTTCTCAAACTCTTTTGATTTTAGACTGCTTTTACAGTTTTAATGATTATTGAGGACTATTCAAAGATCTTTTGTTAATGTAGCTTATATTTAGTCAATATTTATCATATTAGAAATTATAAAAACATTATTTTTATGAAAATACCTTGGACTTTGAGAAAAGTTGCCGTACTCAATTGCCTGGTGTCAGACTCTTCTATTCTTTAACAATTTTCTTATTATATTCTGAGGTTACTCAGATGTTGATAACACATATTTATATGAAGTATTAAGATTTATAGCTCACTTTGCATGTATTATTCCATTTAAGCCTAACAACAACCTTGTGAGTTAGGTGCTAAATTATCCCCCAAAATCTAAGGCTCAGAGGGGCTAAATGGCATTTATAGGCATACAAAGATGATATCAGTGGCATTTCGTTTTAACCTAGTTCTACCAGACTCTTGGTCTATATTTTTCTATACTAGGCTGCCTTCATTTATAAGAGATAGGAGTAATTTTTTTTAACCAAATGCCTCATCATATTTCTGTTGTGAGGATTTAGAGTGCCCAAATAAACATTGCTTTGTGCTATGTTATATTTTAGTTGTCTCATCTGGTTTTTTAGTCTTCTTTTCCCAGATAGATTAGCTTAACATCCAATTTGGATTGTGTGTGGATACACATCTTATCCTGTAGATTTTGCAAATCTTTAATTTATCACCTATACTCTTAACTGGTGATTCCAGTTTATATTACTTAACTGGTGAAAAAATTTATCAAATGACTCAATAGATTAGGAGCTATTTTTGTCAATTATCATTATAATTGTATTGTGTCTTCATATTCAGGCCATCACTTCCTTAGCCCAATGCAATCAAATATGAAGAGTTTAATTGGCAACAACAGTCTTATATAGATAAATAGGCTCATTGATCTAGAGCTGAGAATTACCTCAGAGTATAAATCCTTCATTTTGACAAATGAGTAAACTGAGGCCTAGGGAAGTTAAGTGACTTGCCCAAGGTTATGCAGGTAGGAAATATCAGAGGCATAAGTTGCTCCAGAGTCAGTGATGCATCAGAGGAGGAGAGGACTAATGTGGTAAAAAAATAATTGATTTTGTAGCAGCATTCTTTTTTTTTTCTTGAAGTGATATGATTTGATCGCTCCCTCACTCCCCTTTACATATACCTACTTAGAATAACTACTGCCATTGAATGAATCACTTTGTTTGATAAGCAAGAATATTGTAGGTCTCTACTTTTGTGTGTCCACTTTGCAGGCATTGTAATGATATAGAAAAATAAGAGACAGTCCCAGACTTCAAGTACTTCGGTTGCCATGCACCTGGGGAGATGATACTAACACACATGAAACTGCAGCAAACATTGCCTGGTGAGAGAGTTGGACCTAACCAGTACCTTGTTAGTTCATTTTCAATCTTGGAACAAAACAGGATGCTCACAAGTCATTGAAGAGCTAACAAAAGGAGGTTTAATTTGCCTTTTACGACAAGGATATGAAAGAGATACAATGGCACTTAGGTTGTCTTTCTACCCTCACCTCTCGTTGCCCACTCTATCATCATCTCCATATGTCTCATCAGCAGAGCACAGTGTGATAACTGAAGTGACTTTCAGAATCCTACCTAGTAGGACAGGACTCAAGTACACATGAATGGGACTATTTTACATTAAGGTAACCAGGAAGCTTAAACGAGATAGGAGCCAGTCTGGTACCAGGGACAACTTTGTTGCCTTTTAGAGAAAACCAATTCCCATCATAGGGAAATGGGGAAACCCTGGGACTATCACACATGGTTACACACATATACATATGTGTGTGTAATCTATTACTAAATTAGGTGGCTCAGAAGAGAAATGTTGCAATCGTTCTAATGAGAGGAAACCAAATTAATGAGCCTTGAAGTATATAGGGAGGTTTTATGGAGGAGAAAGGGCTTAGGCTGAGCCTTTTAAAAGGTAATCTTTCCCAGGAGATTACTTACTTATTTGCATTTGTCCTGATTGCTGAGGAATTTAGTTCGATGTGGCATGAAATCAAGTCCAGTCCCTCTCTAAACTCTAGAAAAAGAGTTACTTTGAGTCTTGCTTATTTATTTTGTGGTGTGTGTATGTGTATGTGTGTGTGTGTTTGTGTAGACATGCTTGATGCTTGTGCCAGGAGAATATATAGAGACTGTGGCAATAAAGCTTGCTCAATTTATAAATATGGTTGTTGTTTTTAATAACATATATAACTAGAATCTTCACAGCCCACATCCATTTCACTCTGCCCATTTTGTTAACACTTGACCACAAGAACAGGTAGAAAACGTATCTTTCCCTTTCAGTGTGATTTTCCTCATCAAGTTCATCCTCAAAGCCCATGGAGTCTGATTATTCCTAAGCATTTTTCATTTCTATAGCCCCTTACTTTAAATTGCCCATTTTGGTGCATCTTTCATGAAAAGTATTTTTGAATTACCATGAGAATTCAGAAGTGCTTGACAAGTATGTGGATGTGCGTATACATGCACCCATGTTTGTGTGTACCTGTTATATATTCTGTGTTCAACCAAGTGTTTGTGCATGCATGTAGAGGGTGGGATGTGTGTGTGTGTGTGTGTGTGTGTGTGTGTGTGTGTGTGTGTTTTAATCTGGGTATTTTTTAAAAATGAAAACAACCTATAGTACCTAAAGGACATTGAATTTAGAAAATCCAGTTTCAAATCTCAATTCAATTCCTTAGTACTTTGGTGACTTTGAGTAAGTTACTTACCCTATCTTAGACTCAACTTTCCTCATCTGTGAATTGAGTGGCTTAAGGTCCATTCCAGTTTTAAAGATATGGCCCTACTTTGCTGATATCTCTCTTTTCTTTTTTTAAATAGATTTTATTGTTATATTTTTTTCTCTGTTGTCACTGGGATTTCTTTGTATCCCTTCCTTCTTGTCTCCCAGGGAGCTATACCATATTTAACAGAAAATTAAAAAAAATTTTAAAAGGAAGAATAGGAAAAACCTCTTCAAAACCAATCAACCCATCGAACTAAATTCTGACTTTATATTGGCAATGTTCCACACCTATGAACTCAAACCTCTGCATAGCAGTGGGGAGAGGGGCATCTTCTCACTTTTCTTCTTTGATTCCCAGATTTTTCCTCAAAATCTGGCAATTTTCCTTCGAGTGCTTTGAGGTTGTTGTTTCATCCATTTCATTGTTCTAGGCATTACATA
The DNA here is from genome assembly GCA_028627135.1 of Pseudochirops cupreus. Classification (NCBI taxonomy): domain Eukaryota; kingdom Metazoa; phylum Chordata; class Mammalia; order Diprotodontia; family Pseudocheiridae; genus Pseudochirops; species Pseudochirops cupreus. The sequence continues at coordinate 143,723,721 of CM053582.1, forward strand.
TTTGTTGTCTCCATTTTCAATATGACTAGGCAATGCTTTTCTATCTAGCCAGCTGGCTGGCAAACATAACCGTTGTTTAATTAAGGCTTTAGGAGACTCTGAAAACCTCAAGGTTTTTTTTGTTTTGTTTTTTTGGGTTTTTTTTGCTGTTTCTTTGTTTTGATTTTCCTGTTTCACTTTTGTGAGTGAAGGTACATGAGAGGAAGAGGTGCTACATTGCTCTAAGGGGGGATTTAAAAGAACTCAGAGGATCTCCTTTGTGCTTAGATACTCATGTTGTTTCATTTGTTTTTCCTCTGAGTCTTCGCTGTCTAGACTTTGAGCTTTCCCAGTGGTGAGCAAAACCTCTTTGTTTTTCTGTTAGTTAGGCTGGTAATTAAAAGAAATGAGAGCCTGATATTACCCCAGTCTCACTTGCTTTCCTGTGATGTTAGAAGACTAAGAGTCACATTGTCCTTATTAGATAGTTGGCAGTTATTAGTTGGGGAAGGCCAAAAGTAATGCCAAGATGGTTTAGAAATACAGGTCCTAATCCCAGTGTTGCTACTAATGGGATGAACTAATTTGGACAAATCAGTCTGCGAATCTCAGATTCATTATCTACGAAATGGGTGATTGGATTATGTAATTCATTTATTCAGTAAATATTTATTGACTTCTAATGATGTACCAAATAGATATATGTTCTTCATTTACAAAGTAGTTTTTTTTCAGAATTTATTTATTTTAGTTTTCAACATTCATTTCTACCAGATTTTGAGTTCCAAAATTTTTCCCCATCTCTCCCCTACTCACCACCCCAAGATGGCAAGCATAATGATTACTTCCCTAGTCTGGCCTCTCATATATCCTCCCTATCACTTCCCTTCCCCCCTTCCCCCTAACTTTCTTGTAGGGCAAAATGGATTTTTATATTCCATTGCCTGTATATCTTATTCCCTGTTGCATGTAACAATTTTTTAATATTTGTTTTTAAAACTTTGAGTTCCAGATTCTCTTCCTTCTTTCCTCCTCACCCATCCCCACTTGAAAGACAAGCAATTCAATGTAGGCTATATATGTATAGTTACGCAAAACATTTCCATAGTAGTCATGTTGTGAAAGATTAACTATATTTCCCTCCATTCTATCCCACTCTGCATTTGTTCTATTTTCTCCTTTGACCCTGTCTGTTTTCAAAAGTGTTTGCTTCTGACTGTCCCTTCCTCCAATATGCTCCCCTTCTATCATCTCCCCTCTTATTCCTTTCCCCGCTACTTTCCCGTACCATAAGATACCCAGTTGAGTGTGTATGTTATTTCTTCCTTAAGCCAAATCCAGTGAGAGTAAGCTTGACATTCCCTTTCACCTCCCTTCTCTTCCCCTCCATTGCCTCTTTTCTGTGAGATAATTTACTTTATTATATCTATCCCTTTCTCCTCCCAATATATTCCTCTCTTACCTCTTAATTTTATTTTTGGATATCATCCCTTCATATTCAACTCACCCTGTGCCTTCTCTCTATGTATACATGTACACACACACATATACATATACATATACTCACATACACCCACCTATACATACATATATATATATGTACATGTAAATACACACACACACATATTCCCTTCAACTATCCTGATACTCAGAAAAGTCTCATGAGTTACAAATATCATCTATTCATATAGGAATATAAACAGTTCAACTTTTATAAGTTCCTTATGATTTCTCTTTCCTGTTTACCTTTTCATGCTTCTGTTGATTCTTGTATTTGAAAGTCAAATTTTCTATTCAGTTCTGGTCTTTTCATCAAGAATGCTTGAAAGTCCTCTACTTCATTAAATGTCCGTATTTTCCTCTGAAGTATTATACTCAGTTTTGCTGGGCAAGTGATTCTTGGTTTTAATCCTAGCTCCTTTGACCTCTGGAATATCATATTCCAAGTCCTTTGATCCCTTAATGTAGAAGCTGCTAGATCTTGTGTTATTCTGATTGTGTTTCCACAATACTCAAATTGTTTCTTCCTGACAGCTTGTAATATCCTCTCCTTGACCTGGAAACTCTGGAATTTGGCTATAATATTCCTAGGAGTTTTCTGTTGGGGATCTTTTTCAAGAAGTGATAGGTGAATTCTTTCAATTTCTATTTTGTCCTCTGGTTCTAGAATATCCGGGCAGTTTTCCTTAATAATTTATTGAAAGATGATGTCTAGTTCTTTTTTTTTGATCATGGCTTTCAGGTAGCTCAATAATTTTTAAATGATCTCTCCTGGATGTATTTTTCCAGGTCAGTGATTTTCCAATGAGATATTTCACATTGCCTTCTATTTTTTCATTCATTTGGATCTGTTTAATAGTATCTCAATTTCTCATAAAGTCATTAGCTTCCATTTGCTCCAGTCTAATTTTGAAGGAATTATTTTCTTCAGTGAGCTTTAGAAATTCCTTTGCCATCTGGCCAATTCTGTTTTTGAAGGCATTCTTCTCTTCATTGGCTTTTTCTCTTTTGCCATTTGAGTTAGTCTATTTTTTACGGTGTTATTTTCTTCAATATTTTTTCTTGGCTCTTATAGCAGACTGCTGACTCATTTTTCATGATTTTCTTGCATCATTCACCTTTCTTTTCCCAATTTTTCCTCTGTTCTCTTATTTGATTTTCAAAATCCTTCATGAACTCCTCCATGACCTGTGACCAATTAATTTTATGGTTCTATGTTTTGATCCTCTTTGCTTCCTCCAAAAGGTCCTATGAACTGATTTGTCTTCCTCTGTTTGCTCATCTTGAAAGCCAAATATTTGACTTTTGAGCTCTTTGCCATGGTAGAACTCTGCTTCCAGAGTGGAGAGTGCTGCGTCCCAAATTGCTGAGGTTTTTCACAGATGTTGTCAGAGTTTCTTCTAGGCACCTGCCTCAGAACTGTGAGGAAGACTATCTCTCCACAGCCTCAACAAGCTCTGCCACTCCAGTGCTTCTAACCCCAGAGCTGCCACCCAGGATTCTGACCCATATTCAAGTAGGGCAAAGCTAGAGAATTCTGCCTCAGCACCAGCAAAGAGATTCTTGCAATTGCCACCTGGTCAGTTGCATGGTCCCCCCACCATCTGTGGGTTTGGAGCTCTGGAAGCAACCACCAGGGCAGCAGCTGTAGCCACTGCCACCTCTGCCACCCCAGGGTTAGGGACCCGACCATGTTCTTCTCTCACCTGGTTCCAAAAGAGTTTCCCCACTGACCTTTTACTTTCTTTTTAGTGTTTATGGGTTGAGAAGTCTGGAAACCACCACAGCTGCCAATGATTAGATCACCTGAGGTCAACTCTGGCCAGTCTGTGCTGCTGGTCTGTGCTGCTGGTCTGTGCTGGCACAGTCCACATGGGACTGCCCTCTGCTCCCAGCCCACTGCAATAGACTGTTACTTTTGGTTTGCCAGGCTGTCCGCAGCTGGAGATGCATTTCATTCTGTCATTTATTTGTTTGAGTCATTTTTACAGGTATTTGAGGTAATTGGGGATGAGGTCAAGTAAGTTCCTGCTCTTACTGGGCCATCTTGGTTCCAGCCCCTACAAAGTAGTTCTTGTAAAGGATTTTTATGGCCCTTTAGATATGCTTAAATTGATGGATTAGTTTGTCAAACATTCTTTTTTTAATTCAAAAATGCCATGACAAAACTCTGGACTGTGGTCCTAACCAGGCTAAACTATTGATCTTTGTTGTCTTTATTGCTGTTACATTATTTTTCAGTCATGTCTGACTTTCGATGACCCCATTTGGGGTTTTCTTGACACAGATACTGGAATGGTTCACCATTTCCTTCTCCAGATCATTTTACGATAAAGAACTAAGGCAGACAGGGTTAAATGACTTGCCCAGGGTCACACAGTTAGTAAGTATCTGAGACCACAATTGAAGTCATGAACATGACTCTTCCTGACTCTATTAGTACTATATTACTCTATTAGTACTCTAGTATTTTTTCCATGTTTGAGATAATGATAAAACCTGCCCTACCTACCAACTTCATATAGTTGTCGTTGAAAGCTCCTTTCCTGGGAGTAAGATAAACTCTTCAAGTGGCCCGGATACTTAATCAGTGGTCATTCATTTTCTTTTGCTCTTTCTCCTCCCTCATTCTCAGCTTTTCAAATTCTCTTGGCTTCCTAGTCATCACTCTTTTGCTTAAGCAAGGAAATGAAACCCATCGGTTGAGAGGGAATTGGTTGCAGATGTTGCTTTGTTGAATTTTTTTAATGGCCCAAATGGGAGATCTCTGACATAACTAATTTTAATTCTGATTCAATATATAGATGTTTATAGAATCATAAGATGTCATAACAGGAAAGGAATTTTTAGAGATCTGGTTTGCCTCACTCATCTGCAGATTTTTTTAGTAAAATCATTTCATAATTAATTATACAATAGAAAATGTCAGCTGATAATGTCTTTGAACTTATATTTTTCTACATTTCAACTGTCCTTTTTGACATGGTATAGCAAGAAAAAAAAACCCTATGGCCTCAATTATATGTAATGTCCAAATTTTAAACAATACACCAAAGGAGTTAAAATACTAATTTTGAGGAAGTAAAGATGAATTCATAGAAATCACTGAGATTTGGGGAGACAAAATGCATGATTGTATCATGGTTCTGGATCTGTATCAAAAGAAATGAAATAGATCAATCTGAGAGGAGAGGAGCAGCATTTAAGTGTATATGTGTAAGAAAATCCAAGAACCAGAGGGATTAATAAGCATGACACTTGGTATTTGACTGAAGTTAAATGAAGAAAGGAAAATAAATGATCTTTTCATTGTAAAATAGTGAGATGTGAGAAAGATGAAACAAATAAAGACTATGAGAAAAAGATCACAGGCGTGGCACAGAACTATGATGTAGTTGATAGTATCTAGACATCTACTGCCACCCCCTTTCTTTCTGTCTCTCTGTTTCTCTGTCTCTCTGTCTCTGTCTCTCTTTGTCTCTGTCTCTCTCTCTTTCTCTCTCTGTCTCTGTCTCTCTCTCTCTCTCACACACACACACACAGAATAATTGTAGCAATCTCTTGATCTGCCTTACTGATCATTTCATACTCCAAAAGATAGAGCAATCAACAAAGGAAACTACTGAAACTGATTTTCATGAATAAGAGTATAACTGATTTTAGTGAGGAAATAATGAGAACTCTAGACAGAAATGACCATTCTTTTCTAGAGTTCTTGTTAGAAAAGGAGAAATTCCTATATTCATAATCTAGCATCTACCCTAGATTTTGAGAAATAGGATTTCCAGAAGTTCAGAGAAAAGTAACCTTAAACTAAAATGCTACACAGGATTTCAGCCCAGAAGAGACAGAAGATTCTGAAGACCAAAGGGAAAATTCCAATGAGACAAATGAAATTGGATTTGTTTGTTGAGAACAATGTGAATTCACAGGAAACTGAACCGATCAACTTACAAACTAGGGCTGACTGAATTCGTTAAGAGACTTAACATTATTCTGAAATAAAATTGATTATGAAGTTTGTATTTGAAACAATCAACACTTATGCAATGCCAGAATCAATATATACTTTTGGAGTTGTAACACAGAATGTAATAGATATGGAAAGTATACTAACAAAAATTCTATATGGTATCAATAAAACTTAGAGTCCTTCATGCTTAAAGTGTGTGCAGCGATTTTAGTATTTCCATAGCAAAATAAACAAACAAACAAACGAGGAAGCAAATTGATAGATATTCATAGGGTGCATTATAAAGAGAAATGCTTTTTGAATACATCTCTTCTTAGAGCAAAGGTGAGAGCTGATTATAGATGTTTCTCACTGAATTTTTCACATGTAACTGACCATTTCTTAGCTTCAGATGAAGCCTATGGAATGAAAGCCTAAGAAATGAAACTGAAAGCCCTTCATGGGCAAACGTAACCAATTATAACCAGTTATAAATCAAATAAGTGGTGTAAAATAAGTAGCTGATTCGTGTTGACTTATTTGCAGAAATGGAAGATTTTATGATGGAAATTCAGGACCAGGTCATTGCCCTCAATGACTACAGGAGGTTTATCTTTAAGGATCCCAATCTTAATAATCAGTGTAGGTCATTTAGGGAAGCTAACAGAGACAATTATATAATATGATTTTAGGCTGTAGAAATTTAGTGCCTACTAAATGCTTAATAAGAAATGACCTGGTGGCTATATCTACACAATAGAAAGTTGCTATTTTTCATAAATGGACAGATAGTGGTTTATCTATATGAAAACTATAAACCTCAAAATATCCTGAAATACTCCTGCATAAAATGTCCTGGAAAAAAGGCATTATAACAAAATTGCAATTGGTGCAGGAAATTCCCTTTTCTAGGAGTCCCTAGCACTTATGAAATCCATAGACCTGGTCCTCATCATTATCACTCAGCAGGTAATGAAGAAACATATAATGAGCGTGAGTAGGCTGCAGCAAGTAACAAAAAAGGAACTACAAATAAGAACCAAGACAAATAATATCATCGAATAAATATATAATTAAAAATATGATAGGCTGGTAAGATATGAGAGAAAGCTATGATAACTCTTATGGAACATCTTAGCTCATAGCAAGGAAAAGTTACCATAATTTTCTCTGTAACAGAAAATTTACAGGGATACTATTTGTAAGGTGGAAAGTTTATATTGAATCTGAACCAATATTCACACATCCTCCATTCTCTCTCTCTCTCTCATTCTCTGACTCATTTTTTGATGCAGCTGGTGGTAAGTGATTTGCCAAAGTACACTGCAATGTCTCTTAAAATGTATCTATAAAGTACAATAGAATAGCAATAACTTTATATCCTTTGGAAGGGGATACATGAAATTGAATAAATATTTCTTAGATTTCATTAGTACTAGGGACTCCTAGAAAAGGGAATTTCCTTAGTTGATAGTCACAATTAAACTTTTCCACTGGGAGCATCCACCACAGTAAAATGTTGTTTTCACAAGTTTTTAATTTGAGATATTGTCAAATTATATAGTAAACTTTTTTTATTCAGACGTATTTGTTCTTATGTTCCAAATTTTTAAAACAATTTTTGAAGTGACATATTTTTGTACATTTCCTAATACTCCTTCCTTAAAAGCCCTACCACTTCCGCTGAAACAGTGGAACATGACAAGTATTGACTGAGCATCCTTCTACATCTATACATGTACTCTTTAAAAAGCTTGATAATCTTTAGATTTCATGTGGCCTCCTTCTGAGAGGTAGTGTGAGGTAATGGAAAGGGTTCATAACTGGGAGTAATAAGAACCAAGTTTGAATCCTGGCTCTGCCTCTTACCACATGCATGATCTTGGCTAAGTCTTTCTGTGCCTCAGTTTCCTCATCTGTAAAATCAAGGGATTGGAAGCAATGACTTCTAAGATCTCTTTCAGTTCTGGATCTATGGTCTTTCTTTGAATTTTGATAATAAAAACTCACAAGTATATATTGGCTTCAAGGTTTTTTTTAATGCTTTAGATGCATTATTTTGTTTGATCCTTGCAAAAATCCTGCGAAATAGGTGATATTATTATACGCAACAGACAAGTAAAGGAATTGAGCATGAGAGAGGCTAAATGACTTGCTGCAAGGAGCACATCTAGTAAGTGGAAGAGCTGGGATTTGAACATGGGTCCTTCTAAATCCAGGTCCAGCATCCTGTCTGCTACACCTTGTTGTATTTGGCTTTAACAGCTCTTGTTGCAAGAGAACTCATCAAGTGTCACATCCAAATGGCAGCCCTGAGTGAAACAAGATTGGCAAATGAAGGCTGGTTTCCTGAAGTTTTTCTGGAGTAGCCCCAGTGAAGGGGAGTGCCATGAAGCTGGTGTAGGTTTTTACAATCAAAACTAACCTAGCAACAAACTTGTATGCCTACCAAAAGGAGTGAACAATAGGACCTTGACAATGTGACTGCCACTTGCAGAAAAAGGCCATGCCACCATCATCAGCACCTATGCTCCCACCATGATGAACCCAAATCTTATAAAGACCTACAGACCCTTATCATCAACGTACTACAAGAGGACGAGTTTATGAACCTGGGTGACTTTAACGCTCTAGTAGGTTCAGACTACCAGACTTAGCAGGGAGTTCTAGGGAGGAATGAAGCTGGAAACAGCAACAGTAATGGTTACTTACTACTGAAGACTTGTGCATCTCATGACCACCTCATCACCAACACTCTCTACTCTTTATCTAAATGCCATAAAACTTCATGGATGCACCCTCACAGCAAACACTGGCATTTAATAGACTATATGATGGTAAAGAGAAGACACAGGATGTGAGAGTAACAAAGGCCGTGTGTGGTACAGAGTGCTGGACTGAGCATAGATATATCTTCTTCAAGTTAAGTATTCATATTCAATGAAAGTGGCAACCCCAAGGCAAAATGAGTACCAGCAGAATTAATGTTAACAGATTAGAGCACTTCTCTGAGTGGGAGCAGTTTGTTTGACTTGGAGGGAAAGTTGATCCAACACACAGTTGGCAACAGTGGAGCAGAAAATCAGGGGGCAACTTTCAGAGATTTGTTGTGTAGCACTGCATTTACTCATCTGTGTCAGAACACTTGTAAACATCAAGACTAGTTTGATGAAAATGATGGGGAAAGTCAGAAGTTACTAAATGAAAAATGAGAACTCCACAGGGTTTACTAGCAGGATAGTTCATCCATTTCTCTAAGAAGGCAACTTTTAATTCCATCAAAAGTAAAGTACAAGTGAAGTTTAGAGAGAAGCAGGATTCTTGGCTCAGTAAGAAGGTAGATGCAATTCAGTTTTATGCAGATAGTAACAATCCAGATTACTTCTATGATGCCCTGAAGGCAATTTATGGTACATCTCAACTACTCAGGGCTGATGGAGCCACATTGATTAGTGATAAGGATATGATCCTAGAGAGATTGACAACAGACCATCATCAATCAATGCTGAAGCCACTGACCATTTACCTCAGGTTGAAGTGAATCCCTATCTAGACAAATTTCCAGCTGAGGAAGAAGTTTTGAATGCCATTAGTCTCCTCTTCTGTGACAAAGGCCTAGTGCTGATTCTATTCCAACTAAGATTTACAAAGTAGGGGGTCAATTGCTCATACAAAAGCTGACTGAAATTTTCTGAGTTATATAGCAAGAGGAGGCTATCCCCCAGGAGTTCAAGGATGCCTCCATTGTCCATCTCCATAAAGGTGAAGGAAATAAATAGTCCTATGACAATCACAGGGGTGTCTCTCTCTCTTAGCCATTGCTGGCAGTGTTCTTGCCAGAGTCCTTCTTAATTGGTTGATCCTTCACTCAGAAGATGATCATCTACCTGAGAGCCAGTGTGGCTTCAGAAAGGGTTGAGGAATTGTCAATATGATGCTTGCTACCCAACAACTCTAGCAGAAATGCCAGAAGAACAGAGGTCTATACACAATGTTTGTGGATATGACCAAGCTCTTTGATACTGTCAGTCATAAGGGCTTATGAAAATTATATCAAAATTTGGTTGCCTGAAGAAGTTTTCATCAGCATTGTACAACAATTTCATGATGGCATGCTTGCTGGAGTTGTAGATAATGGATGATGCTCTTGTGCTTTCCCAGTAACCAATGGAGTGAAACAAGGTTGTGCACTTATTCCCATGCTTTTTAGCATGATGCTTTCAGTCATGTTGTCAAATGCTTTCAATGAGGACAAACACAGTATCAAGGTCAGCTACCACACTAATGGTATATTCTTCAGCTTGAAAAGGCTACAAGCCAAGACCAAAGTAGAGGGAGTGTTGGTGCATGATTTTCTGTTTGCAGATGATTGTGCACTAAGTGCAACCTCTGAAGCTGAGATGCAACAAAATATGGGTTCATTCTCTGCTGCTTGTGCTAATTTTGGCCTCACAGTTAACACCAAGAAATCACAAGTGATTTGTTAATCAGCACCATACCATCCCTAAGTGGAACATCAGTTACAGCAAATGGAGAAGTTTTGAATGCTGTGGATAATTTCACTTACCTTAACAGTGTACTTTGCCGTTATGCACACATTGCCAGAGTTAGCTCAGCATTTTGGAGGCTCTGAAGGAAATCTGAGAGAGAAGAGGTATTTAACTGACTACCAAACCAAAGGTCTACAGAGATGTTGTGCTCACTTCATTGTTATGCCTGTGAAACCTGGACAGTATACCAGCCCCATGCCAGTAAACTGAATCACTTCCATTCCAGTTGTCTTAGGGAGATTCTGAAGATCTCCTGGCAGGGTAAGATACCAGATGCTAAGTTCCTTCCTTGAACTAAACTGCCAAGCACTCAACTTACATGGCAGAGAACACAACTACAATGAACTGGTCACGTTGTTTGAATGTCAAATATACACCTGAAAAAAAAGACTATTTTATGGAGAACTCACATAGGGTAAGTGCTCACATGGTGGTCAGAAAAAGCAGTTCAAGGTCATTCTCAAGATCTTTCTTAAGAACTTTAGAATTGATCGTGTGACATGGGAGACACTGGCACAGGATTACCCAGCATGGAATGCCTTTATCAGAAAAGGTGCTGTGCTCAATGAGCAAAACAGAATTGAAATGGTTCAAAAGAAACATGAGATGCACCACTTTAAGAATCAACCCCAAATGTTCACATGGGCTATTCTGTCTGACTTTTGGTAAAGCATTCCTGAGCTCATATTGATTTGATTAGCCACAGTCAGACACATGATAACTTGACTCTAGCATAGTGATGTCATTTTGATCCTCTTTGAGAATGAAGGACAATAGCCAATATACAGAGAATCCACTGCAGTACCAACCGTCATGCAGGATGCCCTCAAATTTCTTTTCCATTCTACAAATCAGCCTAGGGGGTTGTTTGTGTATATGATTATGTTCAATCAGTTGCCATGTTAAAGTTCTCAAATTCACTTTGGTATCTTGTCCTGATCTACCAGGGAGTGTGAAGAAATGTATACTTTTGACTGTTTATGCAACAGGAGTGCAACTTAACAAGAGCTGACTGACGGACATTGGCCACAGTATTTAGTATTTTTCTAGGCTAACCTTTGTCTAATTTTGAGTGATAATTTAGTTATTTCGTCTGTTTTGTCTCTGGATACTGGAGATACTTAACAGCTGCTTGACCCTGGATAAATTATCTAACCTTTTTCTGCTTCAATTTCCTTGACTGAAAAGCATGGATATTAATGACAGCTAAATCCTAGGTTTGTTGGGAGACTCAAATGTGATATCTGTAAGGCTCTTAGCAGGGTGCCTAGCATATTGTATGTACTCAACAAATCCTTGCTACTGCCATTTCCCCTTCTCTTTCTTTCTCCTTCCTTTCCCCATTTTGTATTTTTCATATAGTAGATTCCCAATAAAGTTTTTCAAGTACTCCATAAACATCTATTGATCGCTTACTATGATCAAGGCATTATCTTAGGTGCTGAAGGGAAGTATATAGACAAACATGATGTGGACCTTCCTGTCAAAGAGCTTATACTTTGTTAGGGATGATAAAACATGCACCAAAATAAATACGATCAAAATTAAAATGTGATTAGAGCATAAGATGAACATTAAGTACCATGAAATCAAAAGAGGAAGATATCACTTCCAGCTGGGAACATAAGGAAAAGCTTCATGGAGGAACTAGGAATTGAACCAACTCTTGAAAAAAGAATAGGTCATCAATAGATTAGAATGTCAGAAGAGAATAACACAAGTGTGTAAGATTATTTGAGCAAAGGTAAATAATCTTTTTTGGTATAGTCACATAATACATGATGGGAAATAATGATTATGTAAGGACTTTAATGCAAACCTAAGGAATTTGGACTTTATGAAACAGTCAACAGAAGACTAATGAAAGGATTTTTTATTTGTTTTCTTTTGTTTTTACAATTAAGGGACACAGCCTGGGCTGTCCTTGAGAAATATTAATTTGGTAACAAATCCTTTTTATACCTTATCTATAGTAAATCTTACCTTCAAGTTGATTGAAAACATCCTTAGCACACTATTGTTAAACAGGAACTCTTCTCATTTATTTTCTTTAGTAATCTTTACATTCTTAATTTACTATTTCTTTAGTTTTTGCTCATAATCCCCGTCTAAAAAATCGGCTTCTTACCCTTATTTTGTCATATCTGTTATTGGCACCACCGTTTCTCCAGTGGTCCAACCTAGAAAACTCAGTGTCATCTTGGACTCTTTCATCTCCTTTTCCCAACCAGTCACTTGTTAAGTTCAACCATGAAAATATCTCTTACCTCCATGCCTTCCTTTAGAGTTCTACTTTCATATACAATAATATCCTGGTCAACCAGGATCACTTGCCACTGCCCCAAAACATGTGGCCACTTATTATCTCCATGTGTTTGCATACATCTCTCCACTTAATTCCTGGAATTCTGACTCCCTACATCTTGACGTATTAAATTCTTTCCTTCATTTAAGACTGAGCTCAAGTTTGCAGATCTTTGTAACATCCATTTTTGCTGCCAGCAATAGAATTTTTTTTTCAATTCTCTGCTACCACTGTTTGTGGAACTCTGATGTAACTTCATTGTGTTAAATGTATAACACTTGTTTATGTACTCATGACATTTACCTTGTTAGATAAAAAATTCCTTGAAAGCATGTTTATAACTCTAGTATATAGCATGGTACATTATTTATAGTAGCCACTTAATTTACAAAAAAGTTTTTGAGTTTAATTGAATCACAACAGGGAGCCATTTTAATGCCTAATGCTCCATGTTATAAATAGAAGGCCCCCATGAGTTCTTTTCAATAAGTTTCTTAGTAAGAATTCAGTGGGCCAAAGTGAGTTTGAGGACTTTCAAGATATGAATATGAGCCTAGAAAAGGCCTAGAAGCAGGAATTCACAGGGTGTTTTCAGTTTACAAGGAATACTCTATTTAACTAGAGCATATCACATATGGAAGGTCATAAGATAAGACTGGAAAGATAGGATAGCACAGGATTGTTTGGAATAGCATAGATTTAGGGCATAGGTTTTTAACCTATGGGATTATGTCCTTAAACTTTTTTTGATAGCAGTTTGTCAGTTTGCTTTGTAATTCTTTGCATTTTATTTTATACACTTAAAATATCATTCTGATAAGGGGTTCATAGATTTCACTAAACTGCCCTGATTTAGACATATATAGGAACATAAACTGAAGTATTGGGAACTTTTATTACAGGACCTGATCTATTGCCAGCACGAGGTAGATAAAACCAAGATCCCATGTCATGGTAGCATACTCCTCCCCTATATCTTCCCCACCGGACCTTCTTCCAACATAGCTTCCATAGCCATCATCCTGGGAAGTAACTTCTGTATATCTTCTGGGACGATACAACCTGGCATTTCCTTTTGCAGGTGCAACCTCAGTCTTCTTAGTAGCCACAGACAACGAAGACACAGAAAACAAAGTTCTCATCACAATATATTTGCCATCAAATTGTTCAACATCAGAAACATGATTTCATCATGACAAATAACATGAAAGATGATGCAAGATCTTCTGCTTTGCCACAGTATCATAGGGACCATGATACCTTTCTATCTGGATTGTAACTGGAATCCGTATGTTATTTTCAACATGAAAATGTGAGCTACCTGAACACAAGCACTATCTTGTTTTTCTATATGCTGATACTTTGCACAAAGTAAGTGCTTAATAAATACTTTTTTTCGGTTACTCATTTATTTATTCACACATTGCAGGTAGTTAGGCGGCATAGTGGGTAGAGTGATGGGACTGGAGTTAGGAATAACTGAGTTTAAATATGGCCTCAGGCACTTACTAGCTATATGAACTTGGAGAAGTCACTTAACCTCTGTCTGAGTTTCCCCTGCTGTTAAAATAAGGATAATAGCAGCTATCTCTTAGGACTATTGTGAGGATCAAATGAGAATATTTGTAAATTGCTTAGCGCAGTGACTTGGCACAGAGTGGGCACTAAATAAACATTCATTTACTTCCTTTCTCAACTCTTTGAGACAAAAGAGTTGGCTCAGAATTCTCTTAGAAAACAATGTTCAAGGAAGAGATATGACCACAACAGTTGATAAGAAGCATTAGTCTAACAGAATTGTGAAAGATGGATTTGGTAGGGAAGGCCACTGGCAAGTATTGCTACATGATGATTACATTTTTCCTAAGTAGGAACAGAATCCTAATCTGATACCTCATTGTGGTATGGAGATAATCTTGTAGTTTTTTTTTTTTTAAATATGTGACAGTGAAGGATAAGTTCCATTTCCTCTCCTCTTCTTCCTCCTCCTCCTTCTCTTCTTCTTCTTCTTTTCCTTCTCTCACACACAATCAGGTATCACTCATGTGTTTTTGGGAGACTAGGAGATTTCAATATAAACAAACAAACCTATGATGCCAAAGGTTGCAAGTCTTTTTATTTGACTGTAGATACCTCATACCAGGAACCGTACTTAACTTTAGATACTCCAGAATGGGACAGAGGAGCAAGGATACAGAAAGATTATCTTTACCTGAGTGATAAGCCTACAGCTGCACCTTTAGAGGAGGCATTGTTCCCAAAGTTTCTTTCTTTGATTATTGTGTTCCAAAAGTAGGAGGAAGAATGTTGTTCATCCAAGTGAAGGGTGTCTTCCTTCCATGGTACTAAGTTTATTCTAAATTCTGGGTCAGTTCTCTAAGCTCGTGTGTGATTTTAGAGAGAGCAGGGTGTTTTATAAAGAGGAGAGGGCTCTTACTCTAGCACATTCCATAGGTTTCACACTTAGAATAACACAGGCAAGAAGGTGCTAAATAATGAGATTGAATAAAAATTTCTAGTAAGAAATTTCTAGAGAAGTGGCAGAGCAAGAAGGAGAGGGTACTAGGTAGGAGTCTACATTTCTAGGCCTGAGAGAACTTATTTCCAGAAAATTCTAGACTCATCTACTGAGACAGAATTAATGTCATTTTACTTGTAAATGAAGTCAAAACCAAAATGAAGTAGGACTTTGTGAATGGTTACTGCTTTCACAAAAAGCTAACCTTGTCTAATCCCATTGCAAAATTAATGCATTCAGAGAGTAGAGGGGAAGGAAAGGACCCTTGCCATCATTTCCTAGAATGTATAAGGTTACAGACAAAGAAACCCTATCTGTGTATTCACACGTTGACTCAGGCTAACAAAGTGTGCAGTTGGTCTCACCTTCACTGATTTGCTATCTGACCTTGGACAGAAATGTTAAATTTCTGTACCTCATACATATGCATAATGAGGATGACATATTATTCTTTTAAAGATACTAAGAGCTAAGGATGAGATAAAAGTTGTCACCATTCATAAGTTAAAGGCATTATATTTTTATATTAAGTGGCTTAAAATATGTAAAGTGCAGTTTGGAAAGTGCTCTCATATGGCTCCCTAAGACGTTTCCAGATGTTGCTGAACAGTCACTTGCCAGTCATTGTGTAGCTGTCATTACACCCTAATGGAAAATTGCAGTGACTCACTTCATGCCCAGAAGCATTTCAGAAAAGAACAACCAACTTCCCTTCTCTAAGACACTTTGAATTAAAGCCATTTGTGTATCCCCCTTCCTTATTTTTGAAGTTAGCTCCACTCTTTGACCAACAACAGGATTCTCACAAGATGACATATACATAATATTTATGTTGAATTAAAGACAGTCAGTTTGAAGAAAGAACTCCTGCATACATACATTCATTGTTGTTCAGTCATTTCAATCATATCTAACTCTTTGTGACCCCATGTATCAGCAAGCACCCTAGCATACCTAGGGCGGCTACTAGCACAGAAAAGGCTACTAGCACAGGTTCTTAGATCTGCTTTTCTAAAGGAAAGCAACTCAGAATGGGTTAACAATATTACTCTAATCAAACATATCATTTACCTAGTTCAGGGGGAAAAGTCGGCACCCTTAACTTTAGAGAATACAAACAGAAGTTACAAACAAACAGAAAAGCAGATCAGCAGATGGCTTCCAGTGTCTGACCATTACATCAGTTACCTAGTCAGTTACCAGAGAGGGAAGCACCAACATCTGGGTTTTTCACAGCCGGGGGGGCTCAACAGCTGCCCAGAGTCTCGTCTGGCCAAATCACACAACTCTTCTCAAAGTGAGCCCCAAACCAAAACCTCACATCAGTGCGTATAAATAGCATTCTCCTGGCTTGGAGAATGTCACAGCCCTCTAGACCCACTGCCCAATCACAAAGCTACAAGGCACGGGCATTCCTGGAAAACAAGCCTGGCGCCACAGGCTCCACGTGACTACATTCAGCCTATTAGGGAACAGAGTATACTTT
>CM053582.1:143740510-143761297 GCA_028627135.1 Pseudochirops cupreus
AGAGAGAGAGAGAGAGAGAGAGAGTGAGAAAGAGAGGGAAGGAGGGAGGGAGAGAAGAGTGAAGGAATGAAGGAGAGAAAGAAGAAGAGAGGACAAATTGTATTGGCTAAGCTATTGACCAAGAATGAATTGTTGGCTCAGCTGAGCAGTAGATGGGATGAAACAAAGAGTTCCATCTGGATGGAAGAACACAGATAAGAAGTAGAGAAGAAAGTAAAAGAAATCCTTGAATATATTTACAGAAAGTACTAGAAGTGGTGCCTAGAATGGTCTTTAACGGGGAATCAGGGAGGCATAGGAATTACCAATTAACCTTTGAAATGAAGCTCTAGCAATAGAACCTTAGGGAAGTTGGTGCTTAGTGGCTAGGTGAGTTCAGGAAAGCTGAAACTTGAATACATATTGAAATCTGAGTAGAACTAAGAACTAGGAATAAAAAGACAGACAGCTTCTGGAACCAAGCAGAGGATGATGTGTGTATGTATGTGAGTATACATATGCATGTGTGTATTTTCTAATTAGGAAGGATTCAGGAGATGAGAGAGGAGAAAATACTTCTGAAAAAGTCTCAAGGAAGTAGCCCTAATCAGAGCAGCAAAATAAAAATGAGCACTTAAAGTCAGCAGTAACTAGTTCGGTAACTTTGGGCAACTCCATTCATTCTCCACTTGAGTTCCTTCATCTGCTATATGAGAAAAGTGGCCTAGACCAGTGGTTCTCAACCTGTGGGTCGGGACCCTTTTGGGGTTGAATGACCCTTTCACAGGGGTCGCCTAAGACCATTGGAAAACACATATTTCTGACGGTCTTAGGAACCGAGACACTGCTACTCCATCTCCAGACGGGTTTGCCCACATGCAGATACGCCCACATACAAGTATTAAAGGGTTGCAGCATTAAGAAGGTTGAGAACCATTGGCCTAGACTCACTTCAGTTCCATTTAGCAAACATTCATTAAGCACCTACAAAATCCAAGGCATTGTGCTAGGCCCTAAAGATATAAAGATGAAAACCATCACTTTATCTGACATCAAGGTCTTTATAATCTACTTGAGGTGGGTGGGGAAATATAACGAATAAGTACCATCCAAGGCAGAATGTGAAAGAAGCAAAAGAGGGACACAGGCAAAATATTCTAAGAAAAGTTGAAAAAAATAGAGATTATTTTCAATTAAGGGAAGAGTATGGGGAGTCATCAGAAAGGCTTCATGGATGAGGAGCACCTGAAGTGAGCTTTCATGAATGCATGGTACAAATGTTAGTAGATCTGTTTGATTGAAATCTAGAAGATAATCTGGGCACTCATATTAAATAATGGTACAAAGTAAAATGGAAATCAGATTATAAAGAGACTTAGTTTTAATAGCATGTATTTTATTCTATAAGCAATAGGGAGGTAATGACACTTTTTCAGCAGGTGAGTTATACAGTGAGAGTTGCACATAAGGAAGATAATTTTGGTGTCTCTGTGAAGGACAACCTGGAGAGGAAAAAACTAGAGGGAGACCAGTTAGGAAGCTATTACAACAATCTAAATTCTGTACTGGTACGGGTTTCTAAAACCCAGGGTCACCTCCTTGACATTATGATGTATAAGTGGACTACATTATTTTTGTTTATTTGAGGATAATTGCAGCATTTCTATGTGCAAGTTTTCAGTCATTCTTTAATACTAATAGTATGTACACAGAGCTTTAAGATTTGCAAAGCACTTAGTGTGTGTTATGTGATATTATCCACAGAACACTGGAAAGTAGTTGCTATTAATTCTCCCCCTTCTACAAATGAGGTACCTGAAGTAGACAGAGGTTAAGTCACACAGCTGGATAGTGTCCAAGGCCAGAATGATAAGACTTCCTGATTCCAGACCTAGTGCTCTATCCCCTGTACCACCTATCTGACATCTAAAGTTCATCTAAAAAGAAGTCCTCTAATAATGCATCCTAAAACATTTCAATATTGCATTCATATCAGCTGCTATGATACCTTAGAAAAGCAAGCACAACAAAGGATGGTATTAATGTAATCACTAACTGCATTTCAAAATCCTGTAAGATCAGTACTTACCCTCTGTTACATTTGGCTATTTCATCAAAGAGAAGTTTCCATCGAGGTCTTCCAATAAAAAGTCTAGAATTCAGTGCTTGGTACTTTTCACCGATTATTTTCTGCCAAAAATAAAATGTTTCATTCTGCATGACTTACAGATTTTTCAAGGTAACCCATTGCTCTGACATTATTCCCAATAACATCATGGCTCCCTACCAAATCACTGGAATGACGAATATTTAAGAATTAAGTGGCAAGGCATCAATAGTTACTTTTAGGCTTTATTTCTTTCCTCTTTTTCCTTTAATTCCTACAATTGTCTTGAATGTCATTCTTACAAATTGTTGATGTTCTTTGACTAGTTTGTTTCCATGGTTTTTTTTTTAATAACCATAGTATGTTAACAAAGAATGTGATCTAATTACTCATTCTCAGCATAGATATTTTATAGATGCTATTACAACACAAAGACTAGTGTCATAGCTGACTCATTATACAAGTGAAATATTACAAACGAGCACCATAAATTTGGAAATACATTCATAGTCATGACAAGCTTAAAATAAAAGAATAGTCTGATGGTCTTGGTGCAGTACCCATGTATACAAGGGTCTCTCAAGACACGCTTATTGACTAAATGATGCTTACAATTGACAAAAAACAATGGAATTGAATAAATAGAGAGGGACAGCAGAGCACTAGACTGGGAGTTGAGGCATAAATCAGGACATTAACTGTGGTAGAATGACACCTAGTCATACCTAACACATAGGATAATATACAAATGAAAGACAAAAAGTTCTAAAGTCAAATCATAACCAGTGAACTATGTCCTCCATAGAGCACTACAGGAATGTGAGTTGTTGTGGTTATTGATGCCTAGTTACACATGTCTGCCTTACTCTTCAATGCTAGATTTTCCTGTAAGGAAATCAGACCAAATATACATTCATCTTCCCTCTCTATTGTACCCTTCCACTTCCAGCTCAGCACCAAGAACCTTCATAAAGCGTACCTACTGGTATAGATTGCATGTAGACCACTGGAAGGCATTGATAGCTTCAAGGATAATCAAACAATTTTAAGCACAAAATTCTGAAGAGAAGGCCCTTGGGACAGAATGTCTTTAAAAATGCCTTAAAAGACAGCTTTTTGCTTGATGGCTTCTTGTTTAAATTTCCTGAGGGCTTCGGCTGCTATGCCAGATCTCCCCACATCAGGCCTGATAAGCCTGCTGCACTTTCAGACAGCCTTAGTCACATACCTGTATCCCATCTGTTTGACTGAGGTACAGCTGGATGTTCACATAGTCAGGTCGGTTCTCCTGCCAAAGCTGGGAGGATATAAAAAGAGAAAAAAAATACCAACACATTGTTTCATTTTTTTTCCTGTATATGTTATTTCCTGCCAAATTCTATGTTTCTATGATTCCACATTCTGCCAGTATCTGGGACTTACATATCACATATCCAATTCTGTGCAAAATATTATTCTAGATACTCAGGAAGATATAAGGTTTAGAGAAGATTATAGTCTCTGTCCTTATGGAGCATATAGTTTGTATATATTACAGAGAGGTACAAAAGTGTCATGTGACATCTGAGAAGAGGTCAATTTTCAAAGAATGAGATCGAGAAAAAAGGAATTGTGGGCATTTGAATTGAGTATTAAAGATCAGTAGTGATCTTGTGGGAGAAAGGGATGAGAAAGAACATTCCAGGAATAGGGAATAATGTGAGTAAAAGATAAAATTAGGGAATCACAGGGGATTCAGGGGATTGCTACTGCCTTCTTTCTGAGATAACCTTCTTTGTATATATCTCATATGTATATACATGTCTCCCTCATTAGAATGTGAACTCCTTGAGGCCAGGGACTATGTGTTTAATCATCTTTTTAATATCTCCAGTGCTTAGTACAATTTTTAACGCACAGCAAGCAGTTAATAAAAGTTTATTGACTGACTGACAGGTAGCAATGAAGTGATATGATTACACTGCTGCATAAGGAAAATTAGGCAGTAGTGAAGGATAAAATGGATGGCAGAGAAAATGGAAATGGACAGCCCTCCATTAAGGGGAAGTCATTTCAATAATCCAGATGGGTTGTAAAGACGTCTTGTTGAGGGATGTCACCATGGTGGTGACAGTAGGAAGGCAAAAAAGGAGAGAGATTTAAGAGATGTTCCTGAGGGAGACTTAATAGAAGTTCATGCTGACTGCATTTTTGAGTAGAGGGAGGAGCCAAAAAGAACCTCAAGGTTTCAAATAAGGGACACTGGGTGGCACCACTAACAGAAAAAAATGAAAAATCAAAATACAGGAGCAGATCTAAAAGGCAAGATCAAAAGTTCAATCTTGAATATTACAAGTTTTTAAGCAATGGTGAGAAATTTAGATGCAAGTATTCTTTAGTTACTTATAGTTATAGGTCTGTAACTCAGAAGAAAGGACACAGCCTACACAGAGATGATATTTGAAAGCTTGAGAGTAAATGGGATTGCCAAGATAGAATTTAGAAGGCAGCCAGGGAATCATCCTTGATGGAACACTCAAAAAAATTAATAGCCAATGAAAGTAAATAATAATAATAATAATAATACTTAGTATTCATATAGTACTATATGAATACTATAAGATTTGCAAAAGACTTTATAAAAATGATCTCATTTGAGCTTCACAAAGATGCTGGGAGGTAAATGTTTTTATGACTTTCATTTTACAGTAGAGGAAACACTATTAACATCGGCTGGAGAAACTGACATAGGAAGTAGTTAAGTAACTTGCCCAAGGTCACACAGATAAGCAGGGCCTGAGACAGGATTTAACCTTAGGTCTTCCTTATTCCTGGCCCAGTGCTATATTCACTGTACTACCAAGCTGACTCCAGAACTGAAGAAGAGGGAATAAAAATAAGTTACTTGTTACGAAAAAGATAATGTAGACTTATAAGAGAGTTTTTTCATCGAGTGGTGGGCAAAAAAGTCAGATTGCAAAAGATTAAAGAGATTAAAGATTAAGGAGAGACTAAATAATGAGAAAGTACAGGCAAAAACTCAATCAATAAACAAGAATTTATTAGGTACCAACTATGTGGTAGGAACCAGAGTACATAGAGGGCATAGAAAGGGAAAAACAAAAATCCCTTTACTCTGGGAAGATGAGATGTGTCTGTACCCACAGATATATACTGTGTGTGCATGTGCATGTGAGCATGTGTGTGTGTATGTTTGTGTGTGTACGTGTGTGTATGTGTGTGTGTGTGTGTGTAAAATAAATAGAAAGTCAGTGGTTGAAGGGGAGGCATCCCCATCTGGGAGCATCGAGAAAGCCCCCACGAGTGATATTGCACTTGAGCAAGGCATCAAAAGAGGCTAGGGATTCTAAGAAACAGGTAAAGAAACAATACATTTCAGCCATGGTATACAGTGAGAGGGACAGAAAGAAAGACAGTTTGGTTTGCTGTTGGAATATAAATAGAGAAAAATAAAAGTCTAGAAAGCAAGTTGGAGTTAGGGTAATTTTAAATGTCAAAGAAGTTTCTGTATTTGATCCTAGAAGTCATAGGAAGGAAGTGAAGTTTACTGAGGAGTGACTTGGTCACATTTATATGGTAGAAAAATCAGATTAACAGCTGCAGAGAATAGACTGAAAAAGGGAAAGATTTGAGGAAATGAGACCAATTAGGAAGTAATTGCAATAATCCAGAAGAGAAGCTATTGGCTTTTGAACTAGTATGGAAGTGTACAAGGAATCTATGCACGTTTTTAAAAAGTTAAAAAGATGATATATTCTTAAGTATAAGTAATGAATAATATTTTTAGGTCTGATAATTACTTTGGCTCTATGTTTCTATCCATTCTATTTTATCAAGAAGAAATATAAGTTGCAACTTGTTTAATTTACTCCATAATTTTCAATTCCTACCCTTTAGTGAAAACACATTTTAAATGCCACCTCCTCCATGAAGCTTTGCTTGCTATCCCAAGTCACTAACAAACTTCTCCCTTGGCCCTCACATAACACTTTTGTTATAATTCTTTATTACACTCAGCACATATTATTTATTATGTATTGTAATTGCACATTCTTGTACTTTCTCTTTTCACTAAACTGTAAGCTCAGGGGGCAGCAACTTTGTCTTACCTAAACTTTGAATATCCTTCAGGACCAGGGAGAGCAATCAGTATATAGTACGTTCAGAGCACAGTAGGGGCTTTAAAAATGTGTATTGAATTTGAACTGTTTGGTGCTTACCTTGTCACAACAAATAAATATTATACTTTAAATTCAGTCCCTAAAGCTCTTCGGGACAGGGATACAGATTATCTGTAGAGCAAGTTCTCCCTGAAGGCAGGCAGTAAGAAGCTGAAGAGATTCAAAATCCTCCTTAGAAGCCATTAGAGTTGCTAGCACCTTCATAGGGCTGCTGGGCAGAAAAAAGCTTTGAAAACCTCAAAGTGCTACAGAAATGTGTGATTATAATTAGCAAAATAGCAAAATATTTTGCTCATAGCAGAACCTTAATACGTATTGGCTGAATGAATGATGACAAAGAAGAATCTCAATATTTTGCAATTAGAAAAAGATGGAAAAGTTGTTCCTTTCTCCCTTTTCTGTTTCCTTAAGCATAACTGGAGGTGGGGGGATATCATCAATTTAGATCTAGAAGATGACTGACTTTAGAGGTCATTTAGTCTTTGTTTTGAAGACAAAGAAACTGAAGTGAAAGTGGTTCAGGTCTCACCAGGAGTGAATGGCTGAGCTCCAACCTGAGATCTCAGGTCCTCTGCCTCTCAATCCACTGATTTTTTCACTACCATGCTGAGACTATATATTCAAACACTGTGCTTCCCTGATAAAGTTAACTGTGCTCTCTCTACCCTTTCACTCCTATAGCCCTGTTTTTCTTTGTTTTTTCATAGAGCTTCATGACACATTGGTCATTATTGACAACAATCCAGCTGATTCTTTTAAACAGTCCTCTAAAAGGCATAAATGAAAGGCCAGTATCAAAAAGAGCTGGAATTTATACTCTGGGGAAAAAAAGAACACTCATCAATTGTTACTTTACCAAATTACCTTGTTATGTAGCACACAGAGTAAATCTGCAAACCAGTGAAATGACTTGATATCCCTGCACACCCAGATGAAATACAGTCTTCTGAGCTTGTATGGTCTCCAGTCATCCCTTTAAAATTAAAATGTCACATTAGGGAGTAAGGCAGCAAAAAAGCAATTAAAGGTATGCCTTAGAAAATTTACTTGCTATTAGAAAACAATCAATAAGTAGAGCAGTCTATGTACATCTTGGTGTCTGAAGATGTATCAATGGTTGAAGCTCCCATATTAATTTAAAACAAAACACTGGTACCAAACCTCCATGTAATGATGCGTGAATCACATGAGTAAAACATTTATACCTGAGGGGTGTCTATTATGTATCATCATATCACCTGTCTGATAAATCATTGCAAAAAAAAAAAAACTGGCACATATATCAGAATAATACCATTCCTGAGCTCTTAAGGGGAAAAAAAATAGACTGGATTTCCCTGGATCTTGTGTCTGGAGAGATCTCATTCCAAAGGTCATATGACCTTGACCTGTCTTCCCAGAAATCCCACCCAAGAGTCATTCCAGAAAAATGGGTTGTTTACCCTACTTTTTAAAATCTTCAGGGGAGAATATTGCACAATGCCCCTATGTAATGGATTTCAGTGTCACACATTCCAAGAATGTGTGTTCCTTTTTAGTATGATGATGAATTAGTTCTGAGGTTAAGAATTTGTTCTCCCAACAAAGGGGATGTTCAAATAGTCTCTAATGTGCTATTGAAAACAAATTACTCTAGCTTGAAAAATATGGTTATTTTTCTAAGTATTGCTAATGTCCCCAAATTTACACAAGACATCTGATGGATGGAGAGGAGAGAAAAACACAACACACATAAATACATTTTTCTTGCTTTTTCTCTATTTTTACATTCGCCCAAATAAATTTTTAATGCGAAGGTCTATGTCTACTTTAGAAAGAGATAGGAGCTCTTTTTTAAAATTTCCTGCTGTCATTTTTCTTGAGAGATTTTATGCCAGATAAGACCATTCAGTGAACTTCTGCTGACAGTCTCCAATTTAAAGCAGCTGATGACAGAACAGTTTCTGGTTAAGGGATCTTACCTTTGGATCCTCTCCATTTTGGCCACACTGAATCAGTTGGGTGACCCTCATAGTAGGGCTCAAGAGCTAGCTCTATGTTTTTATTTTTCTTGTTATATTACTTTTAAGCAATCATGGTATAGTGTAAAGAGGAATTCAGATATTAAATAATAAGTAATAATGATATTCCTTGTTATTTTAAGGTATTTTGTTGCCTTCCATATATTTTGCCATTTTAAATTATAGTCCCTATATTAGACAAAAAGATGAATATTAAGATCCTAATCTCTCTCCCTCTCTCTCTCTCTCCGTCTCTCTCTCTCTCTTTGTCTCTCTCTCTTTTCCTCCCTCCCCTTGTAACATTTAGAATTTAGACACATCAAAGTTTTCCTCTAGTAGCTACAATGCATATTAACTCACCTAGCCTTACACCATCTTTAATAAAAAGCTACAAGAGAGAATACAGAGTAGAGTGGAAAAAACTGAGGTTTCTGTTTCATGTTGAATGACTATTATTTCTTCATTGTCTGACTATTCCATTTCACCAGAATTTTTAAAGGATTGAATAATAAATCTTGCTAAATTGTTGATAGGGGCCAAACTACATATTAAGTTCAATTTGAGGTTCAGGCCTCCATTAGAAGCACAATTATGGTCAATAAATGTTTCCAAATGGGCATGTCCTCTCTAATTTTGAACAGATTTCAATTACAATTGTACAAGTAGAAGTTACAGAGACATGAGATTATATGCTGTTATATGTATAATATACAAAACTACTAGTGAAAATAAGGAAATTAACCATTTCTGGTGGAGGAAGTCTGATTTTTTTCTTATTTACACATTTTTCTTCTTTAAAATATTTATTTTTAACATTCTTTCTTAAAAAAATCTGACTCCCAAATTATCTCCTTCCTCCCAGGCCCTTCCCAACCATTGACAAGGAAAGCAATATGATACCAATTATACATGTGAAGTCATGCAAAATATATTTCCACATTAGCTACATTATAAAGAAAAGAAAGGAAGAAAAATGAAGTGAAAAAAGCATGCTTCAATTTCTTTCAGAATTCATCAGTTTTCTCTCTGGAGGTAGATAGCATGTTTTTATCACAAGTTCTCTGGAACTGTCTTGGATCATTGCATTGATCAGAGTATGAGCTATGCTTTGATACTAAGGCTGAGATGTGTGCTTTTTAAAGGTGACCACACATTGAGCACTCTATCTCCACTGACAATGATCTATTTCTAATCGGGAAGATTAAAACTCTTAGACATTTGGAGGGGGCCAATCCAGTTCCCCCCCCAAAAATGGATATGTTTCAGGCGATAATATTTTATGTATTATAAACTCAGTGCTCTTCTGTAGGACAATAGAGGGGCTTATGTGTTTCTAGCTTACATTTCATTCTTATAAAAACACTAACAGTGTCCCTTGAAACCAGGTCATTGAATGCAACTTTCTCATATTTACTATTAAGAAAAAGGAAATATAGAAAATCGTCAGAACTAGGATAAGGTATTTGTGAACCATAAGCACACATTTGAAAAGTATATCCCCATGAGTTACTGTGTTCTTGAATTTTCACATGTGCAAATGCATTCATCTCAAAATACTTATGTCTCCAAGATCACGGTTGTTTTTGTTCTTGAAAAATTCAAAAAGTATCCCAATCCCATCATTTTCCACTCTATTTCTGCTAGGAAAAAAAATCCAATTCCAAGAAGTTCTATGCCCCAAACTCCTATGCTGATGCCTAGATTTAAGATCCCAATATTTTTTTTTCAGGATATGGAATACATTTACCTTGTTTCTATTTACTGTTGTGCCAGTGAGAGAAAAACAGAAGATCATTAAATCTTGGAGTTAAAAAAGGTCATTTAGTCTAAGCCTCTACCTTATGCATGTATCCCCTGAAAACAGACCTGATAAATGGCCATCAATATTTTGTTTGAATAGTCACAGTGACAAGGAACTCACTCCTTCTTGAAAAATTTTAATCCAATTTTGATATCTCAAATTAATGGATTTTATTTCAGTTTAGAAGAAAGAGTAGAAATGGAGAGTGAAGAGTTCTGCTGTCATTTAGTAACAACACATTACCTGGGGCAAATTGCGTTTCTTATTCTTATTCTACTTGATTTTCTTAATTAAAAAAACTTTAATAGCCCTTCACTTTTTTGGTTGGGTAGGATGGGGTGGGGGAAGGATGTAGTAGGAAAAGGAGAAGGTACAAGTCTCAGAGGGAATTTCTTTTCCCAGGAGATCCCTATATAACAGAAATCGCATGTCCCTAAATTCCTAAGTATAACCAAGGAAATCTTAGGGGAGAGGGAAGGGAGAAAGTGGTGAGGATGGAGAGAAGAAATAAAATTTCTGATCCTCTCTGAAGTCCAAGAAAATGTTAGATGGGCAAGGGTAGGCTATGTTAGGGTAAAGAAGGAAATAATCTTTAACAGTAATTATAAATAATTTATCTTCTAGGAAACTGGCTTATAGCTCTACACCTGCTAGAATTTCTTTAAAAATGGAAATAACTTGGCACTGTCAGCAGGTATCAAATGTCATCATGTACTTTGACCACCAGGAGGTAAGTAGCACAGTCAGGCTCAAAATGACTGCTTTGGGGTTATGAAACCAAAATGAAATTACAGGTGGGAGTCTATGCCCAAGCAATAGCAATTATTAAAGTAACTATTTGGAAAAATAGGTAGCTATTCTGTAGGCAGAAAAAGGCAGGAAACTGTAGCTGGAGTCATCTTGTTCTTGAATAGAATTTCCTTCCTTCCTCCCTCCCTTCCTTCCTTCTTCCCTCTCTTCCTTCCTTCCTTCCTTGCTTCCTCCATTCCTTCCCCCTCCTTTGTTTTTTTCTTTCCTTCTTTCCTTCATCCCTCCTTCCTTCACTCCTTTTTTTCATTCTTCCCTCCCTCTTTACCTCCTTCCTCATTCTCACTCTCCCTTCTTTATCTCTTCCTTACTCCTTTCTTAAATCTATTGCTAGATCTCTTTTTTAAACCTTTCTTTTGACCTGCGTCTATTATTTCATTGGTGTTGGGAAATATCAGTGTGCAAATGCTGTATATGAACACAGATATGCTACTGGACTGTAATTTGTAGTCTCGGAGAGTTGCCTGAAGCATTAAGTGAATTGTCCATGGTCACAAAGCTATTATGTTTCAGAGGCAAGACCCAAGTCCTGACTGCAAAAGCAATATTACACTATGCTGCCTCTCTTACTCCTTATAGCCAGAATACTGTTAGCCAGATAGAGTTTAGTCAGCCAGCACAGTATTGCAGAAAAAGTATGTGATAAATGAATTTTGCTTTATTATTTCTAGGCTAAAATCTGAGGCTTCATACTAAAGCCCATGGAGTGTGTGTGTGTGTGTGTGTGTGTGTGTGTGTTTATATTATCTATTATTTTATATCCTTGGTAGATAAGTCTTAAATACTTTTTTTTTCCTTCATATCTATAACGTGAGGGGATCATAGGACTTAGAACTGAATCGGATCTTTGTAGTTTAGTTCTCTAATATAATCTACCACCCTCCTTCTTTTATAGATGAGTAAGGTAAGATTCAAAGAAGTCATGTTACTTTCCCAAGAACATACAATTCTTGAGAAATAGAGTTGGGAACCCAACTTATATACTCTTCAAATCCAATTTTTTTTCTACCTCACTGTGATGCCTTTCCCTAGGAGATTATGTATTGTCTGAAGTAGAATTTGGTTAGTATAATGGATGATAAATTGGGCTGGCATGTAAGAGCAGTTTTTTTTCCTTAGACTTCTAGTGTATTTTTAGTATTCTGGGCCACAATTTATATTTGTAAAACAAGGGAATAGATGTTCTCTAATTTCCCAGTTAGCTCAAAATTCTTTCATCCCACTGGTTAGTCAGTAATACTGAGGTCCTGGGAGGAAAAAGTATTGAATACTAGAACACTGAAATTTGTTCCAGTGATGGTTTAAGGGAAGGTTTATAGGACTTGGAGACAGAAGTCACTCTTTCACCCATGATTAGTTAGACTGTGAATTAGGAAAGACTTCCTAACTTCTCCTAAATTAAGAAGGGACCCTCTTCTCATCCCCCAGCCCTTTTTAAAAGGAATCTGATTTGATTGAGAGTTAGCAAAGTGGCACAGCACAAGTATTAGATTTGGAATTTAAAGCCCTGGGTTCAGATCACAACTCTGCCATTTACTATCTATGAAACCTGGGACAAGTCACTCAAATTATTTGTGACTCACTTTCTTCATCTGCAAAATGAGGCTGGACGAAATTACTTTTAAAGTCTTATTTAGTTCTAAATCCGCGTTCCTATGAAATTATTTTCCTAAAGAGAAATTTAAATATGGGAAGCCTGCTATCTTGATAGATGAGGAGGAGTAATTTTGTTTTGTATGATTGCTTAGACATTCACTGGGGGAACAAGAGGGTAGCATCTTTTTGTTTTTCCCAGAAAGCATATGGTTCACTTGTAGACAATGAAAAAAGATAAAAGCTAAAGGATTAAGAGAAGAATGTGTGGTTCTAGTCTAATCTAGTATATCACATGAGTGGAGATGTGGGGAGTGAGATTTAAAGCCTTCTAAAGTCCAGATCAGTAGTACCCGGGTAAAGCACACTATATCTCGAAGGCCCATTTCATATGAAGCAGTTTAATGATGACAGTGGCAGAAAAGATGTATTTGTGTAAAAAAATATATTTTTATACTCCTTGGCAAATAGTTATGATATTGCCAAACATTAATAAAGCCAGCATTCTGACATGTAATAAGTAGAAAAATATTTTTGTTTTACTGTGCTGCTAGTATATGCTTAAAAAGCACAATAACTTTCAAACAGGATCTGGAGAGTTTGGGATAGAAAATGATCTGTGATACAAATATAAAGACACAAATTTCCTTGTGAACAATGTAGAATGATAACTTAGTTCAACAGTTTAATTTATAATGAAGCAGATGTAGATAATTTATTTATTAAAATCTAAAGAAATGTGACTATAAAGAAACACAGTTTCAAAGGCACTAAAGAGATGGGTGACTATGTTGAAGCTTTTAGAGCTATAAATATGACGAGTAATTCAAATCATTTACATATACATGGTTTATGACTATGGGCAATATATTTAAAAAGAAAAACCTGAACATTTAGGGACTGAGGTATGATTTTAAATGAACTATTGATATGAAATGGGAATTTAGGATGCTGTGACTTATTAAGTGAAAAATAAATCACTGAGAATCAAGAGACTCTCAAATAATTCACTGAATGATAGTGATTTATAGGTAAAGAAATCTAAGAGATGAGCATGACATAGGAACAAAGGTAGAAGAATTGAATAAGGAGGGGGAAGTGTGTTGATTGTTGAAAGCTGCTCTCTTTGTTCTGTGACAGTTGAAAACGCTCTGTAAGCAGAATACTTTCCCTGATTGATTCTTGATTGGTAGGAAGAGATTTGACTTCACTGGCCAAGAGCTTCAGGGACAGCTATAGCCCTTCAGCATGACCTAGAGTTAGAGACAGATGAAGCTGCTCCTAAGGACTTCCTCTATGCTGCTACCTGGCTTGAAAGCAAAATGAGAGGATTTGAGTTGTTTTGGTATATTGGTGAGCTAGCCTAAAGAGTCATCCTGAATCAGGGGGGTGGGGAACCCGCAGCCTCAAAGTTGTATGTGGTCCTCTCGGAACTCAAGTGTGACCCATTTGGATTCAGTCACGGGGCCATACTTGAGAACCTAGAGGCCTAAGGCCACAGGTTCCCCACCTTTGTGAACTGAATTGTGCTTCTGTCCATTTCAACTAGACAATACAAAATCTGAGTGAGTGAATAGCTGACTGGTCTGGTCTGCACAGCCCAGAGACAGTCAGTATGATGGGCTTTATAGTTCTTTCACTTAAAGAGAACTATTACTCAGGCTAAAACCTAACTTTCTAGATGCCATCTTAATGGTGATAGATAACTAAGAGAGCACTACATTAAAAGCGAGAACAACATTTTGCCGGCTGAAGAGTGGTGAGAATCAACAGCCAAGCAATGAGGAAAGAAACACTTTCATGTGGAACAGATGTTCCAGAATGGATCAATAGCATTAAAGTCTGCAACCCAAGATTGTGGCTAAGCCCAAGTACAGAAGTGTTCCTCCTTTATGAACTTCATTATCACATTTCTCTAAGTATATATGCACTCACTTGAGGGTAGGGTTTGCAGAATATAATAGAAAATTATATGTGTCTTGTATTACATTTTATCATTTATGCATTTTCTTTAATACATTAATATCTGCAATATTATTTATTTCGCCCTATTAAATAAATGGCTATGTTAAAGATCTAAAAGGGTCATTATTGTGAAAGGCAGGTGGTACAAATATCACAATATGTGCCTATGTTATCTTGTAAGTGGGTGGTTGTATAGTAGAAAATGCTATGGATAGGGGCTTGAGTTAAGAATGGAAATGTAGTGGAAATGTATTTCTTCTGGAGAGAGTGATACCTTGAGAGAATAGGAATATAATTATGTGGTGGTAATCCATCTCCAATCACTCATATATTATAGGGTGAAAGCAGGTTGGAGGGTGTGAGTCAATCCCAAAGATGTGTGACATTGTGGGGCATGTTTATAGCTCCACTTCGTCTGTAGCCCCACTATAATAGCACTTGCAACATTACATTTGGGTACGACTGATTATGCAAAAGCATCTAGGGACAAACTCGCACCATTCTTAGAAAAACATCATATATATCACATTAGCAATCAGTGAACTAGACTACCATTCCCTCCTTAGGTAGCAACTATTATTTATACCCATAGAGGCCCAAGTCTCAAATGCACTACAAACAGTAAAAAGATAATTTCTTGAAATAGTAATAGCATTCTACTTAAATAAACATTGACTAGGAGGCTTATATAATACATCAAAGTTACATACAGCAATGTGTTGAGTATTGATGCAAAAGGAGTCACTCCAATGCCTCCAGCCACACACAAGCTGACCTCATAATTCAACGATTCCTCAAAGGGACTTCCAAAAGGTCCATCAATGTATAGCCTGCAGAAAAGAAAGAAATATGGAGGGCATAAACTAGGAAAATTAAATTTAAATGTATATGACATGTGTAGAATGAAGTATTTCATTCCTGTACCTCAAGACACCTACAACCTTAGCCTAATGCTTAGAAAGCAGATCAACCCATGACGGAAGAGATAATATTTCCAAGTTCATCAATTTTGAAATGAGTCATTGGGGCAGCTAGGTGGCGCAGTGAATAGAGCACCAGCCCTGGAGTAATGAGGACCTGAGTTCAAATCCGAACTCAGACACCTGACACACTTACTAGCCATGTGACTTCGGGCAAGTCACTTAACCCCAATTGCCCTCCAAAAAAAAAAAAAAGAAATGAATCATTAATCAAGAAGATAGAAAGAGGTAAGGTAAAGGAGGTAGTGAGGTATGGCTAAGAACAAGATAAAGTTCTTCGAATCTCATGCTTCCATCTGTCATGATTACAATAGTATTTAATGAAAAGATGTTCTCTGCTCTGGAGTCTCTTAATTCCATTGTATATTATATTGAATATTTATTGTATATATATATATACATTCAGCCCTTGAGAAGGACATAGCACAGTGGAGGATTTGGATGAGGAAAGTACAGAAACAAGGACAAATTTATAGTATAATCTCAGTCCCACAGGTTTTGCTTTTTGAATTATCGAAAGAATTGGATTTAAAAGGTTCTTCTAAGGTGGTCCTGTTGTGTGGGCATTATTAAAATAATAACTGGCATTTATATAGAACTTTAAGATTTGCAAAGTACTTTACAAATATTATCTCATTTAGTCTTCATAACAACCTTGGGAGGTAGTTGCTGTTCTTATTTTCCCCTTATTTTACAAATAAGGAAACTGAGGCAGAAAGCAATTTAATGACTTGTCCAGGGTCATTTGGCCAGTAGTTTTCTGAGACTGGATTTATACTCAGGTCTTTCTGAAACCATGTGCAATGCTCTATTCACTGAAACCACCTAGCTGTGGAGAGGGAGAGGAAGAGGGAGAGGGAGAGAGGAAGGAAGAGAGGGACAGAGAGGGATGGAGGGAGAAAAGGAGGGAGGGAGAGAGACAGACAGAGAGAGAGTGAGAGTGAGAGAGACAGATACAGAGAGAGAGAGAGACAGAGACAGAGACAGAGACAGACAGAGACAGAGACAGAGACAGAGACAGAGACAGAGACAGAGAGGAGAAGGAGGAAATAAGGAAAGCATTAACAATTCAGGTAATCCAAAAAGGTCTCTGGTAGAAGGTAGCATTTGAGCTGAGCGTGGAAAAGAGTTAGGGATTCCAAAAGCCTGAGGTGGGAATTAAAGGCATTCCAAACATGAGAAACAGCCTGAAAAAAGTCCCGGAAGTGGAAAATTGACAGCCATGAATATGAAACAGCAAACATTAAAGTTCAGCAGGAATTGAGAATATGGAAGGTAGAGTAACATGAAATAAATCTGAAAAAAAATCTATAGGAGATAGACTGTGAGTGACTCTCAGTCCCAAACAAAGGAGTGTTTATTTTAACTTATAGGCAGTTGTTTTTTACCATATTTTTAGAAAATCTGGAAATGTCAAGAAAAATTCTTAAGGTAAAGAAATATTGTCTTTTAGGTTAAGTCTCAGTTACCTGGAGGCAGCTCTTCTTAATGAATATATATAGGTGAAGCTAGATGACGCAGTGGACAAAGCACTGGGCCCGGAGTCAGAAAGAGTTGAGAGCAAATCTGGCCTCAGATGCTTACTAGCTATGTGACCCTAGGCAAGTCACTTAATCCTGATTGCCTGCCACAGTTTCTTCATCTGTAAAATGTGCTAAAGAAGGATATGGCAAACCCTTCCCTAGATCATTCCAGCACCCTTCAGGGGGTGGTGTCACCCACTTTAGGAACCTCTGCACACCTTTAGGAACACTCTGCATACTTCTGGTAGACCATGAAGAAGAGTCAGAAAATCAAAGTAATACTATATGTGTCCTGCCCATCGTCTCAATTTCAGAAGATTATCTGAAGATGGAAAATCATAGTTAAATCAAAAGTTTTAATAAACCTAGGACTAGCTTCCTTTGATAAAAAGTTTGACAACTACCTTCACCTGGAAGTACTCTGATGGAAACAATGATTAGACCTCTCTTTTGCTTTTCATAATCAAAGTTCCCGGTGATTCAACTCTACTATATCTCTGCCCTCTCGTTTCTTAATTCAGTGCAACAGTACTAGATATGGTGCTAGTATTAGGGATAAAAAGAACAAAAGAACAAATCTTTTGCCTTCAAGAAATTTACATTCCACTGTGAGGATAAGCATGCATAGAAATAAGCAAACACAAAGTATATACAAAGCCATGTAATGGAATTTCAAAAAGTTGAAAATACGAACTAGAGGATCAGAAAAGGTCTCCCTTAGGAAGCAATGCCAGAAGCGTTCCAAAGAAAGATAAGGATTATAAGAGGCAGAGGAAACAAACGGGGGAATTTCAGACATGAGTGACAATCTCTACAAACATGATGTTCTTTGGAAATAGAATATCATTTGTGTGCTCAGCTACTAGTCCAGATTATCTTGTAAAATGATAAAATTTCATGGAATCACTTAAATATTTAAATATTGGTATGTGGGACTTTATGAGGCTGGCAATAGACCAACCGTCTGAATATCTTTAAGAAGACACCAATGGTATACACCCAAGCATGATTTTCTCACATTATAACTTTACAAATTCTATCCGTGGATCTGTCTCTGTCTTTCTGTCAGCCTCTTTGTCTGCATCTCTCTGTCTGTCTCTCTCACACATACAAACACACTCATACACATATACACACACTTTACATAACACTATGTCACTATCTGGCCTTTTGGGATCTCATAAAAAACTAACATATGCTAAATTCATTTTGATATGAAAATCTAGGTCCTGAAATCCCCCCTCATGAATTACTAACATAAGGTACTCAGGTTGTCAAAGTGGTTGGTGATATGAAATAGTGAGCAGACTAACTATTCAAGAAGTTTGTGAATTAACTAAATATTTCTGAGGTATCAAGACTAACTTGGCTCTTCCCAACAGATGAAGAAATTAAGATAGACAATTGAGAGCAAGGAGGCTAATAAAAGTCACGGAGGCTAATAAAAGTCACAAAGCAAAAGACAGAGCAGGGATAGAAAAACTTAAAGGATGCTACTTGATTTAAGTCATGTTGCCTCTCATATAGTCATATGAACTCACATCCAAAATACAAATTACCTGATACTAGGGAGTAGAACCATCTTTGGGAAAACATCTCTTAATCATTGTTTCCTTATTTGATATAATGTGTTTTGGTGCTAAAAATCCTTTCCATCTCTAAAATTAGGATTCATACAATAATAGATTTATACCTGGAAGTGACTTGGAAATCACTCTAAGGATTTTTAACTTGGAGTCCATGAACTTGTAGGTTTTTAAGCATATTTTGATACATGTATTTAAATATATTTGGCTTCCTCTGTAATCCAGTTTATCTAATTTTATGCATTTTAAATCATTACTCTGGTAAGGTATCCATAGGCTTCAACACATTGTCAAAGGGGTCAATAACAACAATAAACATGTAGAGCCCCTGATTAATCTGCACCCCATGTGATTTTCCCTCTATTGTATAATGTTGTTTAGAAGCCTGACAAAGGAAGCCTCAAGATTTGAATAAATTAGGGGCAGAGTCAAGATGGCAGTGCAAACAGGGGAACTCCAAGAGCTCCCCCCAATACCACCTCAAATACCTATAAAATATGACTCTAAACAAATTTTAGATCTCCAGACTCCACAAAAATGACAGAATAACAAAACTCCCGCTGAAGGCAGCCCAGCAAGTGGTCATTGCAGTGTGCTGGAAGCAGAGCCCAGCCCTACGTGGTTTCAGCCCCAGGGCGTCAAGGAGAAGCCGGGGCTATAGCCTTCAGGAGAGCAGATCATCAGCAGCTGCGGCGATTTCCAGAATCACCAACCCACAGGAGCCAAGGACAAAGGGAAAAGGTCAGTGGAACTCAGCTCCTCCACGTGGCTGCTTCAGAAGATCCCAGCCTGCAGATTGCAGGGGGGCCAAGCAATCATTCAGAGGTTAAGCACTCTTTCCTTCAGCTGCCTGGATCAGATAATGGTCTTGGGTTGTGGTCCTGAGGTATGTTTTCAAGGAGCCAAAATTGGTGGGGGCTGCAAAAAATGGCGGCCTCCGAATTACTCCAGCAGCTGCAAAAACCCCAGCAATTTGGGACAGAGCTCTCCCCTCTGAAAGAAGAGTTTTACTACTGAGCCCAAAAGCCAAGTAATTGACTGGCAACATGAGCAGGCAAAGGAAGCAAAGCAAGCCCAGCAATGCAATTTTAGATTCCTTATTTGAGGACCAAAAGGACCAAAGCATGGAACAGGAGGAAGACAACACAGTCAGAACTCCCAAACCAAAAGCTTCCAAGAAAAATATGAAGTAGATAGAGGCCCATTGGCCCATAGAGGAGACTAAAAAAGATTTTAAAAACCAAATAAGAGAAGTAGAGGAAAAATTGGAGAGAGAAATGAGAATGATGCAAGGAAATCATGACAACAGAGTCAACAACCTGACTGAAGAAAATAACACCTTAAAAAATAGACTACCTCAAATGGCAAAGGAGGCCCAAAAGGCCAATGAGGAGAAGAATGCCTTAAAAAGTCCAATTTGCCAGATGGAAAAAGAATCTCAAAAGCTCGCTGAAGAGAATAATTCTTTCAGAATTAGAGTGGAGCAAATGGAAGCAAATGACTTTATGAAAAATCAAGATACTATTAAACAGATCCAAACAAATGAAAAAATAGAAGGCAATGTGAAATATCTCCTTGAAAAAACCGCTGATCAGGGAAACAGATCCAGGAGAGATAATTTTAAAATTATTGCACTACCTGAAAGCCATGACCAAAAAAAGAACCTAGAAATCATCCTTGAAGAAATTCTCAAGGAAAATTGTCCAGATATTTTGGAACCAGAAGGCAAAATAGAACTTAAAAGAATTCACTGATCACCTCTTAAAAAAGATCCCCAAAAGGAAACTCCTAGGAATGTTATAGCCAGGTTCTGGAGTTCCCAGATCAAGGAGAAAATATTACAAGCTGCCAAGAAGAAACAATTTAAATACTGTGGAAACTCAATCAGGATAACCCAGGATCTAACAGCTTCTACATTAAGGGACCAAAGGCCCTGGGATATGATATTCTGTGGATCGAGGGAGCTAGGATTCAAACCAAGAATCACCTGCCCAGAAAAATTGAGTATGATGTTTCAGGGGAAAATAAGGTCATTCAGTGAGGTGGAGGACTTTCAAGCATTCTTGCTGAAAAAACCAGAACTGAACAGAAAATTTGACATTCAAACACAAGAAGCATGAGAAGGCAAACATAGAAAATAAATCATAAGGTACTTATCAGAGTTGAACTATTTACATGACAACATGGAAAAATGAGAATTGTAACTCATGAAATTTTTCTCAGTATGAGGATAGGTGAAGGGAATATAAATGTATATATATATAT
>CM053582.1:143761797-143777576 GCA_028627135.1 Pseudochirops cupreus
ATACACACACACACACACACACACACACACACACACATTTATATTCCCTTCAACTATCCTCATACTGAGAAAAGTTTCATAAGTTACAATTATTGTTTTTCCATGTAGGCATATAAATAGTTCAACTTTGATAAGTACCTTATGGTTTCTTTAACACATTTTCTTTCTCATGCTTCATGTGTTTGAATGTCAAATTTCCTTTTCAGTTCTTGTTTTTTCATCAAGAATACTTGAAAGTCCTCCCCGCCTCATTGAATGACCATATTTTCCCTTGAAACATTACACTTAATTTTGCTGGGTAGGTGATTCTTGGTTTTAATCATGGCTCCCTGGATCTCCAGAATATCATATTCCAGGCCCTTCGATCCCTTAATGTAGAAGCTGCTAGATCCTGGGTTATCCTGATTGTGTTTCCATAGTATTCAAATTGTTTCTTCTTGGCAGCTTGTAATATTTTCTCCTTGATCTGCGAACTACGGAAACTGGCTATAACATTCCTAGTTTTCTTTTTGGGATCTTTTTCAAGAGGTGATCAGTGAATGCTTTCAATTTCTATTTTGCCCTCTGGTTCTAAAACAGTGGTTCTCAACCTTCCTAATGCCGTGACCCTTTAATACCCGTATGTGGGCATATCTGGGAGTATTTGCATGTGGACAGACCCACCTGGAGACGAATAGAGGAGTGGTGTCTTGGTTCCTAACACCATTGGAAATATGTGTTTTCTGATGATCTTAGGCGACCCCTGTGAAAGGGTTGTTTGACCCCCAAAGGGGTTGTGACCCACAGGTTGAGAACCGCTGTTCTAAAATATCGGGGCAATTGTCCTTGAGAATAGCTTGAAGGATGAATTCAAGGTTCTTTTTTTGATCATGGCTTTCAAGTAATCCAATAATTTTTAAATTGTCTCTCCTGGGTCTATTTTCCAGGTCAGAGTTTTTTTCAGTGAGATATTTCACATTGCTTTCTATTTTTTCATTTGTTTGGATCTCTTTAATAGTATCTTGATTTCTCATAAAGTCATTTGCTTCCATTTGCTCCACTCTAATTCTGAAGGAATTATTCTCTTCAGAGTGCTTTTGAGATTCTTTCTCCATCTGGTAAAGGTGACTTTTTAAGGCATTCTTGTCCTCATTGGCTTTTGGGGCCTCTTTTGCCATTTACGTTAATCTATTTTTTTAAGGTGTTATTTTCTTCAGTCAGGTTGTTGACTCTCTTTTCATGATTTCCTTGTTTCATTCTCATTTCTCTTCCCAATTTTTCTCCACTTCTCTGATTTGGTTTTCAAAATCCTTCTTAAGCTCCACTATGGCCTGTATCCAGTTTACATTTTTCTTGGAAACTTTTTGTGCTAGAGTTCTGACTGTGTTGTGTTCTTCCTGTTCCATGCTTTGAT
The DNA here is from genome assembly GCA_028627135.1 of Pseudochirops cupreus. Taxonomy (NCBI): domain Eukaryota; kingdom Metazoa; phylum Chordata; class Mammalia; order Diprotodontia; family Pseudocheiridae; genus Pseudochirops; species Pseudochirops cupreus. Next base: position 143,763,191 of record CM053582.1, read on the forward strand.
CCTTTTTGTCCCCAAAAAAGGAATCTAAAGTTGGATTGTTGAGCTTGCTTTGCATCTTTTGCCTGCTCATGTTGCCAGTCAGTTACTTGACTTTTGGCTCAGTAGAACTCTGCTTTCAGAGGGGAGAGCTTTGACCAAAATCACTGGGGTTTTTGCAGCTGCCAGAGCTATTAGGAGGCCGCTGTCTCTGCATCCCCCACTAGCTTTGGCTTACTGGTCACACACCTCAGGACTACCACCCAAGACCATAATCCATATCCAGGCAGGTTAAGACAAGAGCACTTAGTCTCTGAAGGATTGCTTGGCCCCCCTGCAATCTGCAGGCCATAAGCTCTGAAGCAGCCATGTGGAGGCAGCTGCAGGGCCACTGCTTCTGCCACTTCTGAGTTTGGGGGCAGACGGCCAGACTTGCTCTTGCTCCTCTGTCTCCCCCAAATTTAGCTGAATTCCACTAACCTTTCACTTTGTCTTTGGCATTTATGGGTTGATAATTCTGGAAACTGCCACAGCTCCTGCTGATTCACTCTCCTGAATGCTTCAGCCACAGCTTGCCCTGGATGCCCTGGGGCTACAACCGCAGGTTCAAGCAGGGTTGTTCTTGGCTGCCAGTGTGCTGCAATGAACCCTTCCTATCCACCTGTCAGGCTGCCTTTAGTGGGACATTTGTTTCTCTGTCACTTTGTGGGTTCTGGAGCTCAAAAATTTGTTTAGAATCATATTTTATAGGTATTTGTGGTGGTTATGGGGGGAGCTCAAGGAGTTCTCCTGCTTCCATGCCTCCATCTTGACTCCCAGGAACTGATTTTCTAACATATATGGGAGAAGTAGGAGTCAAAAAAGAATATTTTGATTTGGAATACGGGGACAATGAGTGGAGTCTTACGGGGGTAAAGACACACTTTTCCTTTTTAGAGGCAACTGATGAGGCAATGGATAGAGTTCTGGGCCTGTGATCAGGAAGATCTGAGTTCAAATATGACCTCAGACACAGCTGAGTCATTTGATCTTTTCGTGTTGATCTGCCCTGATTCAGGGAGTTCCTTATGAGATTCCTATCCTGTTAAAGTCACAGATTGAGTCTAAAATACTAAAAGAATATGATCATAGGAGCATGGATATAGAGCTGGCAGGCTCACCCAAGGTCAGTTAGTCCTAACACCTCATATGACCAGTGACAAAGCTGAGGCCCAGCCGAGTCCAAAGACTTGTCCAGAGTTATACAGGTAAGCATGGAAGACAAGTTTTGACCCTAGGACTATTTTATTCCAGAGCCAGTGCCCTTTCTTCAGTATTACAATGCTTTCCCAAGATCATAATTATTGCTTCCCTGGTGCATAGCACAGTGCCTGGCACAAAGTGCACACTTAATGAATGCCTGTTGATTGATATATCTAGAGCTACAAGTGACCTCAGAGGTCATCTAGTCTAATTGTTTCATTCCAAAGATGATGAAACTGAGGCCCAAAGAGTGACATAGGCAACTTATACCAAGGTCACATAGGTAATAAATAGCAAAGTTAAGATTTGAACCTAGGTCCTCTGCCCTTGGGGGCTGCTAGGTTGTTCAGTGGATAGAGCACCAGGTCTGGAGTCAGGAAGAATCTGGCCTCAGACTCTTATTAGCAGCATGACGTTTGGCAAGTCACTTAACTCTGTTCCCCTCAGTTTCTTCATCTGGAAAATGAGCTGGAGAAGGAAATGGAAAACCACTCTAGTATTTAAATGAGGTCACACAGAGTCAATGTTGACTGAAACTACTGAACAACAGCAACCTCTGTATACTGACTCTAATTCCAGGACCTTTTCCATAGTATCATTTCTACCACTATAATTTGCAATGAAACAAAATTAAATGAGGGAAATTCTCCCTAATCTATACTGTGGATGTTACAGCAACCTTTGCCGGTTATTTCATTTTTTTTCTTGCGTATTAGAGGGATACTCCAGATAATCACGATTTCCCCAGCACTCATGTATTGAAAAGGTACTTGAACTGAACTGTGAACTTCAAATGAGGTGGAAGCACATTAAAATATTGAATATACATATTAATTTATAGTCATTGAAGAGCTAAAAGTTTATTAATATTATTGTTATTTTTGTTGTTCAGTAGTAGCACTAGTAGAAGTAGTAACAGCAGCAACTGTGGTAGCAGCAATTACAGCAGCAGCAGCAGCAGCAGCAGCAGCAGCAGCAGCAGTAGTAGTAGTAGTAGTAGTAGTAGTAGTAGTAGTAATAGTAATGGTGATAGGTGGCACAGTAAATACAGTACCAGCCCTGGAGTCAGGAGGACCTGAGTTCAAATTGGCCTCAGACACTTAACATTTACTAGCCATGTGACCTTGGGCAAATCATTTAACCCCAATTGCCCTGCCTTTGCCCTTCCAAAAAAAAAAATAGTGGTGGTGGTAGTACTAGTAGTAGTAGAAAAAATATCCTTTTCTTTTCTAATATTCCCACTTGATATCTCACTGTTGGCCTCAAAAGCTATACCAATATGCTAAGGATTCTTAATCTGGGGTTTATTTTATTTTATTTTAAAATTTTGATAACTCTTTTTCTATATAATTGGTTTCCTTTTGACATCCTATGTATTTTATACATTTTAATACTTTCTTTTGAGAAGGGGTTCATAGACTTTACGAATCTGCCAAATAGGTCAATGACACCCAAAAAAATCAACATGGTAAATATGGGCTTCTCCTGCCAAACCGTAAAGGCTTTCAGTACAAGGCCAATGACACAGTGTGTCTCTGTTTGAGCATCAGCTTAACTAAGGTTGGAGAGGCTCATTACTAGGTTGCTCATAGGGTGGTGAATTCTCAGAAAGAGAGCAACTCTCAAAGATTAGATACTAAGGCAGAAACTGTATGACCTGAGATTGGTGGAAAGACTACCCACACCAACAGAATGATGCATTTACCAAGTATTGAATTATTTGAATTATTTTTTTTCTTTTTAAACAACTGATGAACTCAGATTAGAAGGAATATAGGACATTAATACATTCTCAAAAGCTAAACAAAAAAATTTCCTGTATCAGATTGCTTGCTATCTTGGGGAGGGGTTTAGGGAGATGGGGAAAAAACAAAATGAAAATCTTTTTGCTCTATCAAGGTGGGTGCATTTTCTGATCTCTATCTCCAGGCTTCTGCATTCTAACTTCTCCATCATCTTACTTCCAGAGTACGATAATACCACCACTACCACCACCATCACCACAACAACTCACATTTGCAATGTTTTATGTTTATGAAATACTTCACTTTCATTATCTAATTTGATCCTTGCAACAATCTTGTCCAGTGAGTAAATCAAATATCACAACCTTCCTCTCCTCCCTTTTTATAAATAAAGAAACTATGACCCAGGAAGAATAAGTGATTTTTTTCTGAAGCTACATAGTTAGAAAATAGAATAGCCAGGCATAAATATTGTTTTTTTGCAGGTCCAAGTATAGTTCTTTTTCTCTCTCTTCTTTGCCTGGCACATAATAATTACTTAAATTCTCTGTCTCTCCCTCTGCCTTTCTGTCTTTGTTTCTCTCTGTCTCTGTCTTTTTTGCTCCTCTCCTCTCCATTTATCTCTCCTTCCTTCTTTCTCTGTGTCTGTCTCTCACGCTGCCCTTCTGAAATATGCAAAATCTCCTCTCAGAAGCCTGCAAATACCCCTACTAGTCTCTATTTACTGTATAATCACTCATCTCTTCCTTCCCCACCTGTAATGGTATTTAATTTAAATTTGAAGACCCCTTTTTGTTATGTCAAGTAAGCAGGTACTTAGCCCTTAGTAACTAATCAAACCTCAGTGAAAGAAACAGAAGGCATGAATTCTGTCTCCTGTTGCCGACATAACAGGAAGGGGTTTGCTGAAACAGGAAGCCATTGCTGTGTGTGTATATAATAAAAGCCCCAGAGAGGCACGTTCAGTATTTTCTGCTGAGAGATCTGGTGAAGACTGAAGTTGCTGCCAGGAGGGCTGCCTAGAAGGCCGAAGGGGCTGCTGCCGCCTGGAAGGCTGAGATTTCTTCTGGGTCCTAGGGCCTGCTGAACCGCTGGAGGAGTGAGGAAGCACGACCAGGATGCTAAGATTTTGTTTGTTTGTGGCTTGGTTTGTTGTGCAGAAAAACGAGCGAGCAAGACCCAGGTTAATTTTTAGTTGTGGATTTATTGAAGTGTGAGACTACTCAGAGTATAGACTCAAATTGAACAGCCTCAAGCAGGAGTAGAGCTAGAGTATTTAAATACAAAAACCACAAAATAATGGTCTAATCTATGGATAAGCAGGGACTTACAGAAGCAAAGAGAAGTGATTGGTTAGTAAGTAATACTTAGTTTCGGACCTTATATGGAATATGGACTATAGTTTTTGATTTCCCAGAACAGTATAGGTAACTGTGCCTTGGGCAATTTCCCAGGAATATGCCTTGGGTGGTTACTTTTGGCACGAAAATGCTTCCCTGTGGCAGGAAAGAGCTTCCAAGAAGAAGGGAGAACAAAATGGTGGGGGCAGGGACAAGTTAGGTACAATATTCCCCACTTCTTTTGCAAAGTGTGTCAAACCCTTGACATAACTCCCTAAACTCAGGGGGATATGATTCCATGGGCTGGTAACGGGGCTCTCCAACAATCATCAACTTGACAGAATTAATTTGGGACTTGACAAACTATAGGAAGTTGTTAACGAGACAGGGTCCTATAATCAGGGCTATAATCAGGAGGAGGAGGGGACCAGCTAAGGCTGACACCAGGGTAGTAAGCCACAGGGACGTTCAGAACAGGGATTGATACCAGTTCTCAGACTCTTTCCACTTCTTCTGTCTATTTGCAATATTCTGATGTACTAACTTCAGGCTTTCCCATACCACTCCAGAGCATTGACATAGAAACAACAGGCCTCACCAAGGGCTGCACACTGCACACCAATGCCACTCTGCTTAAGAAAAAGAATGTCAAGACCCCTGCAGTTCTGGAGGATGACCTCTGCCAAAGAGTCCAGTTGTTTATCTAGGACCAAGATGGACTCTTCAATGTAGGAGAGGTTGATATTTACCTGTGCACTCAAGGCCTTATAGTTGGCCTCCCCTTTGAGCAATGCTGCCGTCCCAGTGGCTGTGGAGCCCACAAGCCCCAGGCCCGCTAAGATGGGAATAAGGAATGGTGCTGCTCGCCTTCGGTGAGAAGTAGCACCAGCCCTCCATTCCTGGAAGGAGGGATACCCAGGGAATTATGGCCACCAGGATGTACAGGGGGCCCTCCAGGTGCTGTTGCTGCCTGATGAACACTGTAGCAGAGACAGACTGGGTAAGACCATCATGACACACCCACCAGGCTCCTGGAGGGGCAGGGAAGTAGTCTGAGTTGGAGGCCTGAATTTCATGGGTTTGTCTACAAATGGAGTCATACTAAAAGCTACATAAAATGGTGCTGGATGATGTGAAACAGAGGCCTGTTTCCTGTACATCCCCAAGTGTAAGCTTTGGTTGGTCCTACTCGCAATTCCCCATGTTAGAAGTCGGGGTGACAGAGGCATTCATCACCACTCCTATATAGTAAGGAGGCTGGGGTTCAACACAGATCCAACAATTTCTGCCCAACATGTGGTTAGAGCTGTTAAGTGTATTATGAACAGCTGACAAGAGGGTGAGAAAGGGGACCTGATAAGTGCGGGATTCCTGAGTCAGTGAATGGTTTGACTGAGGCCTGAGGGTGACAATTTGTATTGGGGCAGGGACGGCTAAGTTTCTTATGGGGCCAATGGGGCAAGGATCTGACAAGGGGATGGGAGGCTTCTTGATTACAGTTAGGACTACCATTTTTTCCCATTTGCACCTTTTCTTCTTCCTCATCCAGAGTGATTCCCCAGGCCAGGACGATGAGTCCCAGGACCCAAGAGACCAGGACTCCCCAGGCATGGTCGGAGGGATTTAGGATGGTGAGATTGAGTATGGGCTGCAAGGGGTCAGACTCGATTGTACTGATATGGAATAACGGGTTGATCCCCCGCTACTACCAGCCCTGTAACACAGGGAAGAACTGGGGTCAGAAGAAGGGAAGTGGTAAGCTGTGACACAAGCGCATGCACATGGGATTGAGCACCCTGTATTTGAACAGAGTAAATAGCCTGCATTGGTGGGCCTCCATATAGGCCCATCCCAGGAAAAAGGGAGTTGAGAGGGAGGTGTATGTACTTAGGGTCCTGGAAAGTCCAGGTCTGTCCACTTCCTATAGTGACCACCCAGGTATAGCTTGGTCTAGGGGCATGGGGATTGCAAGGATCTGTGCAAGGGGATAAAAGGAGAATCGAGAAGAGGGTCTGCTAAGTCTTAGCTTCAGGGGTGCCTCGCGGGGTTCCACCTTCCATTTTTTGGGTGCAGCTGCTTTCACTCTGCTGTAGTAGAGCCAGACAGGAATGGAGTCAACCTTGACTGCAGACAGGGTGGTCAAGATGATGGTATGAGGGCCCTTCCACTTAGGCTCAAGGCCAGAAGCTGTATGTTTCCCAGTCAGAACAGAATCCCCAGGTTAGAAGTGGCTTGGATGTTGGAACAGGCAGGACCTCCTGGACAGATTTATGAAGCTGTGACTGGGTGCTTTGCAGGCCCTGTAGAAACTTAATAAGGGAAGCATTAGTAAAATTAGCCTGAGCCTCCTCTCTGATGAGGGGAAGAACCAGAACAGAATATAGAGTGTGGGTGTGTGGTAAGAGGCTGAGGATATAAGGGTTAGGTACAGCAGGATGAATAGTCTCAATCCACTTATTCACTTCCCAAAGATCTTGTACCAGCTGAAAATCAGAAGTGCCAGGCTTTCTGATGGGGAGAAGAGGGGTGTTACGTGGGGACTGGCATGGAACAAGGATGTCTGCGACCCTCAGTCTGGAAATATGGAGAGCTATGCCTTTGTGGGCCTCAGGAGACATGGGATACTGTCAAATAGAAACCAGAGAGACTGTAGCCAAAAGTTGGGCCACAATAGGCCAGTGGTGAGCCACTAAGCCAGGAGGGTTAAATTTGGCCTGGACCCTGGGGACTAGAGAAAGAAGACAGTCTAGGTAGGGGCTGGTAGAAGCCAAGCCAAGTGACTCATGAAGAAGGAACTCAGAGGCCAATGGGAGAGTCACGAGGAGGACAGGTGGGGAAGGGGGAGCAACAGGAAGGGAAGTCAAGGCCAGGTTCAGGGAAGCTGTCTCACCACAGAAGGAAATTGTGTCCTGGAGCTTTTGTAGTATATAAGAAAGGAGTGAGTAACAGTACCATGTCCCAAGTCCACCATATACTCGGAGGTCCAGGGACAGAAAGAACAGCTCCCATGGCCCCTTGCACGGGCGTGGACTTTGAAGAAAGTGGCCCAAGGAGCCTAGTGAGAATAGAATGTGCTGCCCCTGTGTCAACCAGGAAGTCAACGGGGTGCCCCTTTAACTTTTAACCTGACCCGGGGTTCATGGGGGTCAAGAAGAAAGGGCCCCAGGCCTCTTTAATCACCTAGAGCCAGTACCTCAGGGGCTCTTCAGGGAGACTTTTGGGACTTCTTAATGGGACACTCATTTTTCCAGTGTCCTATCCCTTTGCAGTATGCTCACTGGTCTTTTCCCAAGGACACCTGAGGCCCATGGGGAGGCCCACGGGGGAGTGGGTTCCTCCTAACAGAGGATTTAGGGGAATCCCTGGTTTGTAATGCAGCCACCAGGACCTTGGTGAGGTGCTTTTCAGCCTTCTCCAAGGGCCTGTCCCTGGAGTTATAGACTTTCAAAGTGATTTCTCCCAACTGAGACATATTCATGCCCTCAAACCTTTCTTGCTTTTGCGACTTCTTCCTGATATCTGGGGCAGACTGGGAAACAAAAGCCACATTCATGGCCCTGGCATTTTCAGGGGCTTCTGGGTCTGTGGGGGTATAGGTCTGGTAAACTTCACAGAGGTGTTCCAGAAACGCACCTGGAGACTCTTGGGACCCTTGAACAACTTCAGAAACTTAGTGAAGTTAGTGGGCTTGTGTGCCGCAGCCTTCATGCCTTGTAGTACGTATCTATGGGATGACTCTAGGGCCTACCTACCCCCAGAAGTGTTGGGTTCCCACGCAGGGTGAGAGAGAGGAAAAAAATCTGTCAATCTCTGCTTTTCTCTTTTCCACTAACCCTCCCCCATGCCCCAAGATTGCTTTTCTAGCCTCCTGGAGGATTCTTTCTCTTTCCTCAGTAGTGAATAAGGCTGTCAGGAGCTGTTGGCAGTCATCCCAGGTTGAATGATGAGTGTGGAGAACAGATTCAAGAAGACTAATGAGGGCCTGAGGTTTTTCAGAGAATGATGGGTTCTGAGTTTTACAATTATAAATGTCTGAAGAAGAAAAGGGAACATACACAAGGAATGGGGGCCCTTCAGGATTTGGTGTTTTCTCAAGGGAAGAATGGCAGAGCGGGAAGAAGATGAAGAGGAAGAGGGCCAGCGGGGAGAAGGGAGGGAAGAGACCTCCGGGGGCTGATACCTCTATGCTGCCCGAGTGTGAGTAGGGGAAAGAAGTCCTTCCTGGCTCACCAAGGAGTCAGGGGATGGAGCACTTAGAACAGGTGGGTATATGGGAGGACAGGGAGAGACTGGGGCAGGAGGCCGAGAAGGTCCAGAGATATAAGGAGGAGGGAAGTCAGAGTCCTCAGTGTGATCTTGCAAGACTTTCCAATTCTCCTTATCCTTCTGGGTGGGGACAGATGGGGATTAAGCAACAAGAATCCAGATCCCCCTTTCAAAACAACAGTTTTTGAGCCAAGGAGGAGGGTAAGACACAAAACCCAGCCTGATATCAATATAAGGGAACTGATCTGGATGACCAGGATTTCCAGCGACCAGATTTCCAGACTGACCTAACAACCTGCCTCTCAAAGCTCCCTTCCAGTGGCCACCCTACCCCAAAGGTAGGCCATTCATTCATACAGAATGTGATGAGTTTACTTTTCTTTAGGGGAATTCCGTAGTCTGACCCTTCCTGATATGCCTCTCTGAAATGATCTAAAATACACCCTACAGGGGACTTGGACATGCTGGCTGAACCTCCCATCCATCTCTTGGCAAACCTAAAACCACAAGATAAATGTATAGTACAGGCTTATATGCAAAAATATCCTCTGAACAGAAGCAGAGAAAACCCCCTTGCAGATGTTCGTAAGAAATTCACTCCCAGACTTGCTCGGCAGTGTGGAAGCAAGGAGGTTTCAGTTTTAGGACTTCAAAACAGAACCAGGCAAGACCATGATGGATGCAAGACATATATACACCCAAACACAGAGCAGAGAGATGGACTGGGGGATGGGAGTTGGTCAATCTAGTCAAAAACTTGAAGGGAGTCTAAGGAAATGAAAAAGAGTGCGAAGGAACTATAGCCCTAGCCTCATCAGAGGTAGGATTATAGGGAAAGAGAATCCTAGTGGATGTTTTTGACCCTTTTTTTTCCTTTTTTTTTTCAAATAAACTTTGCTCAGGTGTTCACTCCTTCAAAAATTATTTTGAAAATAAGAGCTTTGAACCTTCCAGTAAAGGTGAGTGGGACTCTGGAAAAGATCCAGTGGCAGCTAGCCCCCTCTTCCCTGCACTGGAGAGCTCAAAGTTTCATCTCTGAGGCATCTCTTTTTCAGATCTATGCAATTTCCCAATTTATCTTAGTGCTAAATAGTAACTAGAATAAATTCAATTACCTGGATCTATATTCCCAACGATATTACATAGTTTTCTTTCTTTGACCCAGGAAAGGGTTAAGTGCTGGTCCTATTCCAACTTTTAAATCTGCTTTTCTTTGATCAGTGAAGTGACCTCTTCCTTCTGTCTCCAAAAACTTGGCCAGAATCCAAGGAGGTGGAAAGAGAGATTTCTGTTTTTTGACAACAACCTTTCTTTAAGAAACTATCAATCTTTCTAGCCCAGGTACAGTGTTTCTTTTCTAACTGGCTGCATTTTGAATCTTACAAAGTGGCAGACTCAAGGATTTTTACATAGACACAGAGCAGACAGATACAAACAGAGAGGTAGGCATAAATCAATCATATACAGAGTGCTCAAGGAACCTTGACAAAGGGGACATATAACCAGAACCTGGAAGTGAAACCAGAAATGTGTGGAGGCCCAACATCTCGGGGTCACCTGGGGGTCAGTGTGTTAAACTCTCAGCCCTGTTTCCCAACAGCACCAGAAGGGAATTCCCACCAGAAAAAGAACAAGAAACCTGACTTACCTCTGGAGGTCTGGATCCACAGGTGTCCAAATAAGGGAAGGTCGGCGTCAGGGGGGCGGGTTAGTTCTCTTCTGTCTTTGAGACTTCTCAGGGGCAGGCTCCCCTGGAAGTCAGGGCTAGCAGACGTCCACCCCCCTGAGGACGAGGCCCTTCCTGGTCCGGGTCTCCAAGAGTGCCGAAGGACACTCCCTGATCTCACTATGGCCTCCAGGAATGTTGTGCAGAAAAACGAGCAAGTGAGACCCATGTTAATTTTGGATTTATTGAAGTGTGAAGACTTCTCAGAGTATAGATTCAAATTGAACAGCCCCGAGCAGGGGTAGAGCCAGAGTATTTAAAGACAAAAACCACAAAGTAATGGTCTAATCTATGTGTAAGCAGGGACTTACAGAAGCGAGAAGTGATTGGTTAATACTTAGTTTTGGACCTTATGTGGAATATGGTTAGGGTTATATGGAATAGTTAAGTTTTGATTTCCCAGAACAGGATGGGTGACTATGCCTTGGGCAATTTCCCAGGAATATGCCTTGGGCAGTTACTTTTGGTGTGAAAACGCTTCCCTGTGGCAGGAAAGAGGTTCCTTGAGGAAGCAAGAACAAAATTGTTGGGGCAGGGTCAAGTTAGGTACAACAGTTGATCCTTGAATTCCCAGGGAACAGAAATTGTGAAGGTTTTGAGATGTACCAGACCCTGTGAACTTCAGTGTGTAGCAGGAGCTGCCCAGAGGACTGGACAAGGACCTGGGAGTTGTCTACCTCTGAATCCAGGTGAGTGTTTAGTAGATTCAGGTTGTAGCTGGGATCATGGAAGAGGATCCAGGGAATCTGAGAAACCACCTCGAGTCAAGATGAAGAACAGATCTCTCCTTGGATATTGAATGCTGTGATCATAATGTGGTTACCTAGGGGTGCAGGATTTGTGTATTTTCTGAAGATTATAGTCAGTGATTAATGATACTTAGTAATTGTGATTCTGAATAAATGACTGATTGAATTAACTGGTGGAGGGTTTGTATACATATATTTTTTTGCTTTTTGGAGGGCAACTGGGGTTAAGTGACTTGCCCAAAGTCACTAGTCTAGTAAGTGTGTCAAGTGTCTGAGGCCAAATTTGAACTCAGGTCCTGCTGACTCCAGGGCCAGTGCTCTATTCACAGCACCACCTAGCTGCCCCCAAGGGTTTGTGTATTTTCTAATGATTGTATTTAGTGATTAGTGATACTTAGTAACTGATTGCTAAATAAGTGACTGATTAAGTTAACCTAGTTGCCCCATGAGTGGAATAATGATTTGTATCCTGAGATGATTGAATGATTAAGTAAGGAGGCAAACCTCCTTAGGGCTGTCAGATGATTGTTCTTTTGTTCTTTGTTCTAAATACTGTGATCACTTTGGTGAAAACTATGTGGCCATTTTAATGATAAGCTGTTGTGAACACTATATTGTGATTTTCTGTGATAAGATGTAATGTTGTGAATACTGTATCTTGATTTGTTGTGAATGTTTTCCTTTGATCTGTCCTTGAATAAATAGAGTGTTCACTATACTGTGCAATCAGAACCTTAAAAGCTGTTTACAGTAGCATTCTTTTGGGAATCTGCTTGTGCATGGCATTACCCCACCCCACCCCACCCCACTACTGAATTACAAACCTTACTGTGGCTCTAGCTGTCATTTGCTTTTGATTTGCCTAGGTCACTGTATGGGCCCTCAGGTATTTTCTGCAGATGTATGGCCTGTCTCACCCATAGGATGCTGAGCTCCTTTAGGTTACACATGAATAGCTTTTCTTCTTTCATTCTTCACAGTGTCTGACTTTGGAATAAGGAGAATATTATATATACCCTTATGTTCTACCTCCATCTTGCTTTCAGTTTATACTGCACAAAGCAGTGAAGATCCCAGACTTATTATTCACATTTAGCTACTCTCCACTTTGATTCCCTCCATGCATTTTTATTTAATTCCAACTAAAATTACTTTATACTCAACATTTCTTTCTTACTCCTACATAAACAATGGCCCTAAGCCCTTCTATCATCTTTACCCAGTTTGAGATGCCTGATACTCCTGGCTGCACAGTCTCTTTGGAGACTTCTCTCCCGAAGATTTTCAAAAAAGGCTGAGCAACTACTTGTTGGATATGTTTTAGTGGGGATTTCTTTGATATATGGGTTGGTTTGTATGGCTTCTGAGGTTCCTTCCAACTCTCAGGTCTGTGATTCTGTGAACAATAGCTCACAGTACATAGCATTTTAAAATATAGCATGCATTGCATCCATGATCCCACTTTATCCTCACAGTAATCATGTCAGATAAGTAATATTATTTCCTTCATTTTACAGATGAAAAAAGAAAGATTCAGTAAGCTGAACCTTTGGCCAAAGTTATACAATTTTGAAAGGAAGGATTCACACCCATGTATTTGTGATTCTAGGAATTAAGAGACAGCTGGGCCTGGAGTCAGGAAGACCTGAGTTCAAATCCAGCTTCAGACACTTACTAGCCAGGTGACACTGGCAAGTCACTTAATCTCTGTTGGCCTTAATCCACTAGAGAAGGAAATGGCAAGCCACTGTAGTATCTTTGCCAAGAAAGCCCTATGAACAGTACTGATGTTCTGTGGTTCAGATGTGCTATGAAGAGTTGAATGTGACTGAAGAACACAATGACAATTCCTGCTTCCAAGTAAAGCATGCTCTCTTCTATAGGACCAGGCCAATAATTACAGTTGAAAGTGGCTTTATAGAGAGTACATCTCCTATTGATGTATATCATCCACCCCTCATCCATCTTGTTAACTAATAATCACTTATTAAGCTCCTACTTTATGCCAGTCATTGTGAAATGTGTTCAGAATACAAAGAAAGGCAAAAGCGATAACCTCACAGTCTAATGGGAGAGAAAACACTCAAATAATTATGTACAAACAAGATCTATACAGGACAAATTTGGAGATAACCTAAGGCATTAGCAATAAGGATGAGCAGGAAATACTATAAAAAAAGGGAGGGGGATTTTAACTAGAAACTTATTCATCCATTCATTTATTTAAAAAAAAAATCTTTTACCAGTAAAAAAACACAACGTCTTAGGCAGTAAGATTGATACAAAAATGAATATAACTTCTCCCTGATGTCAAATGAATAAATTTTCATCTTAGCATATATTTCCTCTTCTGGAAGTGATTTCTCCTTCCTCTGTACTTCCATAGCATTTTATATCTTCTCTATTATTGTTATTAACAATAATAAGGGATAACATTTATATAGCATTTACCACGTGCTGGGCCCTTGGCTAAGCACTTTATACGTATTATCTCATTTGATCCTCACAAAAACCCCGAGGGGGGGGGGGGAAATTTTTAAAAAAGGTAAGTGCCATTATTATTCCCATTTTACAGATGAGGTAACTGAAGTAAACAGAAGTAAAGTGACTTACCCATGGTCATGTAGCTAGTAAGTACCTGAGGCTGGATTTAAAGTCAGGTATTCTTCATTCCAAGCAAGCAATTTGTCTTTTAAAAAGCAAAGTTTGTCTAACAAAGTACTCAGAACAGAGAAAAGGGCTTCATAAATGTTCTCTGTATTGAATATGTTTCCTATGCAAAGCACATGTTTTAAAGTTATTTGTGAATTATCTTCTCTCCACTATCATGTTGTAGACACTTGAAGGACATGGATTCTATGTCACTCATCTTTATCCTTCCTGTCATGGGATCATAGATTTTGTGTTGTCAGGGATCTTTGAGGTCATGTACTCAGTTAATCAAACAGTCAACAAGTATTTACAGGGATAATCTGGGGAAGCAAGGAATAGTTTACTTGTCAGATTTATGGAATAGGAAGGACTTTATGACCAAAGAAGAATTGGAGAGCAGTATAAAATGCAAAATGGATAACCTTGAGTACATTAAATTGAAAAGTTTCTGTACAAACAAAGACAATGTAACCAAGATTAAGAGGGAAGTGGGAAATTGGGAAAGAATATTTACAACCAATGTCTCTGATAAAGGCCTCATCTCCAAAATTTACAGAGAATTATGTAAAATTTATAAGAATACAAGTCATTCCCCAATTGATAAATGGTCAAAGGATATGAACAGGCAATTTTCAGAGGCAGAAATTAAAGATATCTTTAAGCATATGGAAAAATGCTCTAAATCACTAC
>CM053582.1:143778076-143799599 GCA_028627135.1 Pseudochirops cupreus
CAATAAAAAGATTTGTTGTGTAAAACTTGGACTCAGTCAAAAGGCTGCACCCAAGGACTTAGACGGCCAAATGTGGCCTTGAAGCCTCAGTTTACCCACCCCTGATTTATTCTGTGCTCACTACTAAGTACTGGGGATACTGAGAAAAGCAAAAACACAGAAATGGCCATTTGAAAACTAGTCTCTTTAGGAACTTGACAGTCAAAGAAAAATGACTTGTTAATGGTTGTTCAAATAAAAATGGAAAGTAATGGGATTTGAACTTGGTCCTTCTGACTCTACATCCAACACTTTTTTTTCCACTGTCATCATGATGTTTCAACCTCAAGATATTCATGAAATGTTTTAAATGGATGAATGGGGCCTCTTCAAAACCTATTTATTTTGCTAAACATTATAATTACAGTGACCATTGTCCCACTCCAACCCCTCTCTGGCTCTTTCAATTAATAGCTTCCTTGGCAAGCAGGAAACTGAATTAAACTGACAATTGCCCATGAGAAATGTCACCCATGGAAACAGGGTTAAGTTTCCCACAAGAGGTATTTTTTGATTTCCAGAACCCTCTTAACAAAATTAAATTGGTCATGTAGAGGTCAAAAATCACTGACAATTTCCCATTTTTAAAAGCTTCACCATATTAGAAAACATTTGCCAAAATGCCAGATGTTGAGTTTCTTTTTTAGAAAACATTTGAGTGATTAATTATAAAAGCTAGTGCTTAGTTGATGAATAATGAACTTCTCAAACTAGATTTTGCTAGGAAAGTACTGGAAGAATGTTTTTTAGAGTCAGTTCAAAGATCAGATGTAAATAAAGTCACTTTTAGAATTTTAGTGGGATTATTGCTGAAGTAGACATTCAAGGAAACATTAAAAGTTCCCTGGACTTGTACATATCCCTCTGGTCCTGGGAATATGACTGGTTCTTAATTGTAGAGCAGAGAGACAACTGTGAGGATGAAACATACTCTGGGCATGGCAGAGTTTGAGCTAAATCTCCTTGGTAAATGATACTTTGCCTGTCAAGTCTATTTAAACATCTCTCTGCACCTCCATCTCCCTCTCCTCCCCCCCCCCCCCCCCCCCCACACAAGAAGGCAGGTCAGCTGCTTCTAACAGGAGTTCTGATCTGTGTAAGGCAGACTCCTGGCACTAACTCTCTCCTTCCTGGGTTTTCATACTGACCAAGGTATAGGGATTATGTAAAACTAACTATGACAATAGGGTCTTCTAAAGAATATTATCTTCTCCTTTGGGTAATGTATCTTTATATAAAACCTAGGTTAATAAATCAATTATCACTACATTCCCTTGTAACAGACCATGGAAATCCTTTTAACCCAGGTATATGAGAGATATGATCACTTTATGCATGGGTTAACTCATAAGCATCTCTTCAAATATTTACACATTATGCATATGGATATATGCATATGCATATGGATAGTAGTTGAATGACTGAATGGATGTAAAGGAATGAATGTGAAGGAGGATTATGTTGTTCTGTTAGATTCTGGAGTAGAAGTAAGATAATGAGTGGAAGAAGAGGCCATGAATTCACCTTCACATGAGGTAAAAGTTTAAGCAGTGCCACTTGGTGAGCAACCAAATGGGTTGCCTTGTTAGTAAGTAGTGATTTCCTGTGAATAGAGATTATCAAGTGGACTGGATGGAAACTTTGAACCCAAGAAGGTTGGGGTAAATGATTTTCTTATCTTCTTCCTTGTCTTCCTATTGTAAGAGTCTATCATGTTTTCTACCACTCCATGAATTGGTGCATAGAATCCTATTACATTGAGGCAGAAAACCTTCTAATTTGCTACCTAATCCCTTCCCCCTCCCCCATTAATTGGCTCCCCCTTCAATCAGGGACTTGCCCTTCAAAGCGAATCAGGCACACTTTTGATTGGTAAATCTGTTACTATCATACATATTTAATTGCATGATCAGAGGGGCTGTCATAATTGTATTGTGTCCTTCCCATGTTGCCATAGAACTGGTGCAAGGACTCAGTCTTTACAGGACAAATTTCCCACCTGGACAATTCCCTCCTTGATTTTAAATCCTTCCCAAATGGGATATAAGCAGTTCTGGTAGAGATCTGTATTTATTAAATACTTAGGCATAAAATACTTTTGTACCAGTAAGGTAAGTCTTCTGATTGAACTTCAGCCCTCTGGGAAGAACAGATTAGCATTGCTTAATCATTGATTGCATTTCCTGAGCAGAGCCTACATAGGTCACAGCTAGAAAACTAATTAGCTCCAATGCACATCATTTCTCTCAGGCTGAAAGAGAGTTATTCTATGAGTTACTCAACTAGATGAAAGTAGTCACATTTTTAAGATTCATTTGTGCTCTTGTACATTTTGGTACAGGTGGAGCCATAGCATATGTAATGGGGATGGTGGTGGAGCAATGCCCACAAGGAAGAAACTGGAGAGCCTAGTTCTGGAAAGACACAATGACGTGTGATGGAAGTGCCCATTGATCATTGCTCTCCCATTCTAGCATGCACAGACATTTTGTGAGGTCCTTCACTACAAGGGCTCTTTCTGTATCCCTAGCACTTATCACATAGTAGGCATCTAACAAATGTTTATTGACTCTCTTCCTCACTGATTCTTCTCTGCTTGCTAACCATATACCAAAGAGACAAATTGTGGACTGGCTGTGTAGCTACAACTGAAGCACAAAACTCAACAAAACTCAGTCCCTTATTTTAATCTGTCTTATTCTAGCTCAGCTGGTGTTTGAATAAGAGAAATAGTGATATAAGAGGGGAAGATCTCAGGCCCTCTGTATATGAAGCCAACATGTGGCCCATGAATTCATAAGCCTTTGTTTTTTGTACCTTTCCATCTGCTTTTTTGTTATTGTTGTTTCTTTTAGGTAAAGGAGATTGCTTTGCCTCATTTATGTATAAGTAGTGTGTACAGAGTTGCTTACATCTTATCTTTCCAATAGACGATGAGCTCCTTGAGGACAGGGATTATGAGTTGTTTTTTTCTTTTCTTTCTTTGTATCTCCCAGCACACAGTAAACACTTAATAAGTACTTGTTGACTAATTTTTTTTTTTTGGTGACCATGTAGGCTTTAAATAGTCAAGAGACCAAGCTACCAAGTTTTGGGAATTAGGGTCCAGGGCAGGATTTCCTATGTCAGTGAGGAACAAAATCCCAACAGATTTTCTTAACCTAAACCAGCAATGGTTGAGATGTGGACTAATCCATGGCCATTCTACATAAGAAAATAAATTTGTTGGCACAAACATTATGTGAATACTGAATTGTTTGAGCTCACTCTCCTCAGGGATTGAAGTAGTGTAAGGGAAAGTGTTCCCCAAGTATTGGGAGGAGTTGTTTTTTGTACTTCTTTTTTGGCTATATCTCTGTAAATACTATCCCTTTATGGAAGCTAGTTACTCTTTGTTGGTTGAATGGAAATGTAGTGCTAGTTACTAGAAGTTGGTTGTGAGTGAAGATGCCAGGAATTAAGCCTAAGGCATTGGAAAAAAAAATAAACCCAATCTCTCAGGGTTACCCTGATATCCATGAGAACAATTAGACAGCCTTACTCTGGAGGGAAATCAGAGTTCAGCTACTATGGGTGAAAAATAGGAACCACAATCATTTCACCACATCTTAATGGACTAACAATCACCCAACCACTTGGTGGACTAATGTTAGAAAATCCCCAACCCCTCTGCAAGGGCATGATAAAGCAGATGGTCTTATTTACTGTTGCAACGTTTACTTCTTGCTCTTGGATAAGAGACCCTACCTTTTTGTCTAAAAGGGATGCTTCTATAATTATTTAAGTGTCTGGTATCTTCCTCTTGTCTCCTGCCTTTGAACTTGGAATGCTATTTATTCTGACAATAAACCCTATCAGTTGCATTCTAATAACTCTCCTTTTTTTCCTGGTCTGATCCTCCTCTATGGCTCTTGTGGAAGGTGTTGCTTATCTGTGGTAAGTTATTGCTTAATGCTGCTGATCAGATATGTACGCTAAGTGGGTCTGAAAGATTAAAAAAAACAAATATTTACCCTAGGTATCTGAATTTGTTAATAGCAAGAGAAGGTTCCTGAGCAAGCTAATGAACTTTTAAAAAAATTTCAGTATGGCCTCCTACTTTTGACTCGGAGTACTTGGACCCCTTATATACACATGCCTCACCCAAGTGGTTGAGAAAGTTTCCTAGCATTCCCAAAAAATGTTTTTGCCATGTTGATTACATTGAATGGTTAATTCAGGAACTATGTACATATATAAATTTAACTTCTATGTAACATGATTCAGTTCTTCCTTTTTATCTTTCTCCCTTTGTATTTTTCAGACACTAGGGTACATGGGTAATAAATATTAGAGGTATAATTTGAATGTGAGTCTGGAATCAAGGATATCATCCTCCCAGGCTGGTGACCTAGGTGTCATCTTCCACTCCTAATTAACCTCTCCATTCGATCTGTTGTCAAGGCCTGGCAATTTCACTTTTGTACCATCTATTGGCATTCCCCCCCAACCCCCCACCTTCCCTCCTCTGACACTGCTACCACCCAGGTGAAGGCCTTCACCTTCTTATGCATGTACTATTGCAATAACCTGCCAGGGGGTCTGCCTGCCTCAAGTCTCTTCCCACTACTCCTCCATTCAGTTACTGAAGTGATTTTCCTATAGCACAAGTCAGACCATGTCACCTACCTATTCAGTAAACACTTGTGGTTTCCTATCACCTCGAGGATCTAATAAAAAATCCTCTGTTTGCCATTCAAAATCCTTCCTACCTTTTCAGTCTTCTTATACATACTCTTCAATACATACCTTTTGGTTCAGTAACACTAGCCTCCAGGTCATTCTACAAATGAGACATTCCATTACTTGTCTTTGGGCAATTTCTCTGACTGTCCCCCATTCCTAGTATGGTCTCCTTCCTCATCTCTGCCTCCTGACTTCCCTGGCTTGCCTGGCTTTACTCTTAACTAAAACTCCATCTTCAGCAGGAATCTTTTCCCACTCCCTGGTAATTTTGGTGTCTACCCTCTGTTATTCACCCCCCCCCCCATATAGCTTGTTTGTACTTGTGTGTTTGCCTGGTCTCGCCCCCATTAGATTATGGATTATGAGCTCCTTGAGGGCAGGGACTGTATTTTTCATTTCTTTGTTTCCCCAGCTCTTAGCAAAGCATCTGCAATATAGTAAGCCCTTTTGTTGCTGTTCTGTCATTTCAGTTGTGTCTGTCTCTTTGTGACCCCATTTGGGGTTTTCTTGGCAAAGATACTGGAGTGGTTTCCCATTTCCTTCTCCAGATCATTTTATAGATTAGGAAACAAAGCAAACAGGATTAAATGAGTTGCCCAGGATCACACAGTTAGTACATGTCTGAGACTAGATTTGAACTCAGGAAGATGAGTCTTCTGGACTCCAGGCTGGGCACTTTATCTATTGTACCACCTAGCTGCCCAGTAAACCCTTAATAAATGTTTATGGCCTGACTGACCTCTGAGGCAACAGTGGGCTGATGGGTGAGAGGTGAGGTAAGATTCCACACTGATCTTTAAGATCAAGAATGTTGCAAAACCCTTGTCTATAAATGACCTTTCAGACATCTCTTCCTACTGTGAAAGTGAAGGAAAGACAGAAGTGAGGGGCAAGACAGGATGGAGAAGTTGGGCATTTAAGCTTAAGGTTTTTAACCTAATGCTATCATATTTTGTTTTTGTTTACATGGAAGATTCTGCATTTAGTCTGTATGTGAGTGAGTGAAGTTTTTGGGTATATTTTGGGTATATTCGCCTGAGGAAGGAAGAAAGCTTAGAATTATGAGTGGATGGAATTAGTTGAAGGAATTATTCTATCATCTCAATTTAATTTGCAGGATCTGGGTTTCTAGAGAACAGTCTAGTAGTTCATGGTTAAGGCTATAGGAAGGAAAGGAAAGAAGGAAGAAAGGAAGGAGGGAATGAAGGAAAGAAGGAATGATGGAAGAAAATAAACATTTATTAACTACTTACTATCTACCAGGCATTCTGCTAAGTGCTTTGCAATTGAAGTTGGTATTTCTAAAGTACAGATATGACCACATTATTTCCTGCCCAGAAAGTTTCAGTGGCTGCCTATTGTCTCTAGGATAAAATACAAACTCCTCTATTTGGCATTAAAATTTCTGGACAATCTGAATCCAATCTGTTTTTCCAGACTTACTTCTCATAACTCCTACCCATGTGTTCTTAAAATTTATTTTGTTCTGAACTTAAGAAATAAAACAAGCATTTCCATAACAGTAAAATAGGAGGGGGGGGGAAGAAAAAATTGTACGTGAAACTGCAAATCTAGTGTGTACAACTTGCTATTCCTTTTAAATACATAATAAAGTTGCCATGTAAATTTCTTTTTTTTCCCTTTTTCTTCCCTCTCTCAGCTGCCCTAGCATTGGCTACCATTAGACACAAATATGTACATATACAAATAGTCATTCTCTGTATATTTCTATTTATCAGTTCTTTCTCTAGATTCAGAACACAACTTCCTTCATATGTACTTTTTAGCCCATGTGTTTTACACTTCAGTTATAAACCAGTATACTTGCTGTTCCTTGCATATGGCATCCTCCACCCTACTTCTTTGTCTTAGTTATAAGCTGTCTCCTTTTCCTAGAATGTTCTTCCTCTTCACTTCTGCCATTTAGAATTACTGGGCAGTGGTTCTCAACCTTCCTAATGCCAGGACCCTTTAATACTTGTATATGGGAGTATCTGCATGTGGGTGAACCCTCCTGGAGATGGATAGAGGAGCAGTGTCTCAGTTCCTAAGACCATTGGAAATATGTGTTTTCCAATGGTCTTAGGCGACCCTTGTGACCCCTGTGAAAGGGTCGTTCAACCCCCAAAGGTGTCACGACCCACAGGTTGAGAACCACTGCATTAAAGGCTTAGTTAAAGTGTGAGCCTCCCATGAAAGTCCTTTCCTGATATTCCCAAATGTTGGAATTCCATCCCCCAAATAATGTGTTTCCTTTGCATATATTTACATAATTTAATGATTTGTTTATGTAGAAACATGTTATTTCCCACTATACTGTTCTCTGGCAATCTGCTCCCTCCTACCAGGTATTCCAGGTTCAGTCCTTAGCAGTTCTCATCTGTTTGATTGAAGCTCATTATATCTTACTGGGCCAGACTCACCTTGGCTACACTTTTAATACCTAGCCCTCTCTCCACCCCCACCAAGTCTTGTTCTGATTATTAATAATGAAAACAAAACAACCATTGCAAGTAAGGCTGGTTAGTCACCTCCATACAACAAGATATCTTTCCTAAGATAATCTCATCACCATGCTAACTCAAATCTTAACTGATATCACCTCCATCAATCTTCTCCCTTTTGATTGGAGGATTGGAGGGTAGAGTATCAAACTCCTCCCAATCCTTTCCTTTATGGAGAGCAGAAACTAGACTGGGTTCACTTTATATTTGCTGCTCTGCATAGTTTCAACTCTACCAAGATAAGATTGCCCCTGGCTCCCCTCCCCCATTTCCTGCCTCCTTTTGTGTTGTCTCCCATCATTGGATTTCAAGCTCCTTGAGGACAGGGACTGTCTTTCTTGTTATTAATTGTATCCCTAACACTTAGCACATTGCCTGGCACATAGAATGTGCTTAATAAATGTTTATTGGATTGCATTGGATTGGCCTTGTTACATCCTGGACTAAAATGTCCCTCCCTGATCATCATTCCTCTATGTGTGTTGTTTTCTCCTAATATAACATAATCTCTTTGAAGGCAAGGACTGGCATAGTTTTTATATTGTACCATAGCGCCTGGACTGTAGTAAATACTTAAATGGATTATTCATTCATTCATTCACTTATTCAAGCATATTAGAGTGGGGACATGAATCTTCCCTGTCACCAAGGCCAGTTCTCCATGTACTATACAATGTGGCTTCCTGATATGCTATAATTAATGTTACTTTTTATTTGACAGATGGTGAAATTAAGGTTCCAAGGAGTTTAATGACTTATTTTTAGTTACTCAATGAGTAATTCTCAATGCTTTAATTAGAATTGCAACCTGATAGTGTCCCAGCTGCACCACTCTGCTTCTCATAATTAGGATGGCTGTTGTTTTTATAAAAAAAAAAAGTTCTTTCCTATAAGATAAAATTTCTTTGATGTTTTCTTACCGACTAGTCAAAGTCCTAAACTTCCTTTATTCTGTGCGGTCATCAATTTTTATAACTTGAGGTAGAGTATTATTTACACTTTTCCAAAACTTCTTGTTGTTGTTGTTGTTCATCCTTTGTCTTCAAAGAGGACCAATAACATCACAAGGTGATGTTTTGACTCATGAGTGAATTGAATTGAAATGAGGCAGAGTTGCACAGTCTTCAGCCTCACTCTCTCTTTCAGAGTTAATGAAACCCAATGGCAAGACAGAAGTCAAGAAGACTGGCTATGGCCTGGTATGCAATGGATGACTTTAGTGTCTTTGAGGTTTGGATGTTTGACCAAGTTCTAAGCTCCCTCCAGTGCTTGCTTCAGCTGCTTCAGAGACCAACCACTTTTCAAGACAGCCCATTTACTTTTGGATAGCTTTTAGGCTGCTGTTAGCCAGTTGTTTTATAGATGTTTATATAAACATTTATATATATAAAATTGTGGTTTTTTTCTTTTCTTGACATCAAGCCTAATTTATCTTTAAACCTCCCATCCATTGCTTCTGGTTCTGACCTTTGGGGACCAAAGGAAGAAATCTAGTCCTTCTTCCCCATGACAACCTTACAAATACTTGAAGAGAATCTTCTATTCTCATATGACAAAGGATCAAGGCCTTTCATCATGCTATTTGTTTCCTACTGACACTCTCCAGTTCATCAGTGTTCTCTGTAAACCGAAAGAGCTATAATTGCATGAAATACTCCAGAAGTGGTCTGAAGAGGGCATAGTTCAGTGGATCTATCACATTCAAATGCCTAGAAACTATGCATCTCTTAATGCACACCACAATCACATTACTTGGTTTTGTTTTTTGCTTAAAAAAAATTTGTTCTTGTGGCTGACTATATTTCTGATTTGTGGACCTTGCAGGCCCATAAAACTTCCAGATCTCTTCTAAAACAATTGTTGTTTATCTTTTCCATTACCATCTTATACTTGTTAAGTTGGTTTTTTTGTTTGTTTTGTTTTTGTACTCAAGTAAAATATAGATATAAAAATTTATGAATGACTGCCAATAAAATGTGATGTCCATAACTGACCTCAGTACTCCAGAAGCTGCCTGAGTAGTTACAGCCACCTTATTACCTCCTATGTTCTAGACACTCTACCTTTCAGTGAAATCTAAGATTGTTTTCGTTTTCATAGCTATGTCAGATTGTTGACACCCACTGAGTTTGGAGTGCACTAAAAGTCTCAAGTTTCTTTGGACAATTTACTATCTAGCCATGTCTTCCCTAAACTATACTTATAAATCTGATAGCTTGAACCTTCCCCATAGTGTAAATGACAATAAACTGGGAATCATGAGGGGAGGAATCCTAGTTCTGGATCTATATTGATCTCTGTGCTGCTACTGCCTATAGGCAGCTTTTCTTGATTGCCTATTTACTACTACTCATTTACTTTTCAAATTATTATGTTTAACTAGAGTTAACATTTATATATAACTTATTATATAATTGCTTTACAATTATCTTCTCTTATGATGCTCACGACAACTCTGGAAAGTAGGTGTTATTATTATCTTCATTTTACATATGAGGAAACTGAGGCAAATAAAGGTTAAGTGACTTGCCCAGGGTCATGTAGCTAGTAAGTGTCTGAGGCTAGATTTGAACTCAGGTTTTCCAGATTCCAAGGATTCCATTCAGTGTTGTTATAAAATATAACTTTTTTGAAGGCAAGGAGGATTTTTTATTTTGTCTTGTCACTCACATACAGTAGATACTAATAAATCCTTGTTGGGCTGGACTGGATTGAATTTCTATGAGTCTCAGTTTGAACCTCAGTTTCTTCCTTCATAAAATTATTAGATTATAGTAGTTTCTTTCTGACATTCTTTTCAGCTCTAACATCCTGTGAAAATCATTCACATTTCCACAGCTCTTTTTGGTTTACAAAATAGTCTTCATAATTATCTTGTGATGTAGTTAGCATGAATTTTATATTATCCCTGCTTTTCAGATAAGAAAAAAACCACAAGATTTAGAAAGGTGAAATTATTTGTCCCTAGTTATAAAGCTGGATGCAAACCCAGGGTACTTGACTTCATGACCAATTGAGGGAAATAAATTGATATGCTGGGGAATAAAATTCAAAAGGGCACTATCATCTTAGGAAATCCATGTTGCCTTGAGACAGATATCATTATGTATCTATATATCTATATATTTATATCTATATCTCTCTCTATATATATCAGTATGTAATGTAATATAACAGTATGATGAACTCATTAATTCTTCCATTCATGAAATAAATATTTAGTACTTCCCACCAACAGGGCATGGAGATAAGACAGATTTGCCCCTCTTGTTATCTAGAGGAAATACTCTTTTCTTGATATAATTATGAGACAGTCCTATGCAAAGTAGAGAGAAAGGACAATTTGATTTCTGATTTGCTTCCAATCCTATGATTTTGCGACACTGTCCATAATAGTAATCATAATGGCAGTGATATATCTGTGGGGTCTCTCATGTTGCTATCCATGGTTTTCAAAGATGGAAGCAAGGTAGTATGACCAGAGAGGCAGCTTAGTACATTCTGAAAGAACATTGGATTTGGAGTCAAAGAATTTGAATTTGACCCTCAACCTTTCTTTTTCCTATCTATGTGACTCTGAGCAAGTTTCTTCACCTTTGTGTAAGTCAAAGTTGACTCATTGGAAAAACAAAGGTTAAAGATCTAGAGATAGAAAGGACCTCAGTAGTCACCCTCTTCAATTTTTTAATTGAGGAAATTGTAGGGTAAGAACTTGCCCAAGGTCAAATTATTTGACCAGGAGGACTTAAATAACTTGCCTAAGATCAAACAGGTAATGAATGTCAGAGGTGGGATTTAAATCCAGGGCCAGTACTCCTTTCACTTTACCAAGTGACCTTAAAGGTTCCTTCTAGTTCTAAATCTTGTGATTCCATGCTAACTGTAACCTGCATGCCCAAGAAAGAGGGTTTAGATAAAAACATAAACTATACTAAAGTGGGAACTACTTTAGTATAATTTGGCATATAACATTGTTGATTTCGTTGCAATTATTTAGTTTATTGCACTAGAGCAATGGCTGTAACTTGAAGAATCCTGAAATTTGTTTGAACATATCATTAATCATCTGTCATTTGAGGATTATGTAGTCTCAAAGGGTCATACCAAAAATATTTTGAAGATGATGATTTTGGAATTTTCCCCCTAAATTAAAATGACCTTACTACCGTCAATATATGAGGAAAATGAAACATTACCTGGCTCAGCTAGGTAAGCATAATCATATCCCAGGTCTCTGGATGGAATAAAAAACTCTCCATTTGTGTAGACAGGGATGAAAGGGACCATGTAAGATTCACGGTTGTGTCCAATGGGTGCATTTGCTGCTGGGTAAACTTCTTGTAGTGGACTATGTCTTCGGAGCCACTGTTCAAAAATACTGCAGAGAAAACAGTGAATCAATCATACAAATATGTTCAATATATTATTTAGCCTTTTTTTTTTTACCAAAAGTGTATTTGTAGATTTTAAAGAAAAAAAGATCATAATACAAAATTTAAACTTCATATTTTTTTTTGAATTGGGCAAAAGACTTTTTAGTCAGGAAAATAACACGCACATTGACCACACCTTGGAAAAATTGGCAGGCAACTAAGCACACTATCCAGACACAAAAATGTTCATGCGTTTGAAATAAACATGAAGAGAACTTTGATGAAAAGGGATTCACAAAAGATGAACAAAAATCCTACCCAAAAGGTCAGATTTGGATGATGTAAAGTGCTAATTATGATTATTGGTTGAGGCATAAAATAAAAGTTAACTGTTGGTTTCTTTAAAATGTATTTTTATTGGAATATTTTATGTTTACATAGTCTAGATTTTCCTTATATCTTTCTCCAGACCATGGAGTGATCAGTATATCAAATTTTTTAAGGAGGAGGGAGAAGTAGGAAAAATATCAGTAAGCTAATCAAGAAATTCCCCCCCGCCCCAATCTGATATTTTATGCAAGTAACCACATCCATGGATCCCAACCACTGCAAAGGAACAAGGAAAGATGTGTTCTCCTATCTTTTCTTTGGAGCCAAGTTTGTTATTCAGAATTCTGCAGCATCCAGGTTCCATTGTTTTGTGGTTGTAGATCTTTCTATTTATGTTATATACACTGTTGGGTTTTTTTTTTGGCACTGCTTAATTCACTTTGCATCAATTCACAAAAGTCTTTTCATAATTCTCTACATTAATAGTAATCATAATTTTTTATAGCTCAGTAATATCCCATTATATTCATGTGGGAGGAGTGATTAGAAAAATTACTGAGAAGGGCAATCATAAGATGAGTCTCAGGAAGAAAAATAGCCAATCAAACTCAGAGGTAAAATTAAAAAAAAAAACACATTTTCAGAACCTTTAAGAAGGGAGTCAGGGAAGTGATTTTGAGCTATTACTGTCATTGGCTTAATCAACAATCCTTTTGCCCTACCCTTATTGGCTCTATCTCTTTTTCAGTGTAACTACACTGTTCTAATACTCTTCTTCTCAACCTCCAAAAAGAAAGGAAAGAAGGAAGAGAGGAAGGAATGAAGGAAGGAAGGAAGGAAGGAAGGGAGGAAGAGAAAGAAAGAAGAAAAAAGAAGGAAAGAAAGAAGGAAGGAAA
This sequence comes from Pseudochirops cupreus, assembly GCA_028627135.1. Classification (NCBI taxonomy): domain Eukaryota; kingdom Metazoa; phylum Chordata; class Mammalia; order Diprotodontia; family Pseudocheiridae; genus Pseudochirops; species Pseudochirops cupreus. The sequence continues at coordinate 143,790,944 of CM053582.1, forward strand.
GAAAGATGTCTTTAGTTCAGCAACATGGTGGGGAGGGAGGGCAGATAGATATAATTATAAGGGATATATTCTCTTCTCTTTCAGAGGAGAACAGAAGGATCAGGCACATGTTCTCTTCTCTGCCTTCTCTAGGCAGGAATCAAAGCCTCCCTTGGGGAGTGGTGGCCAAAATTCCAGAGATATCTATTAGTGCTTCTAACCTTCATTTAGGCAACATGGACAAACATAACTTACATGAGCAGCATGGCATATCTCACATTCCTATATAGGATAATCTTCATTCCTGTGATTAGCCTGATCACATTAATCTCAATACATTCTAGTTTCTTTAAAATCTGGATACATCGTAGGACTTTTCTGCCTCACAGTATCTAATGTGCAGTTTTACCTTCTCTCTTGAGTCATTATCTTGTATCTTTATTCAATTTTCCATGTATATTTGGTTGTCTCCTTAATTACATGGTTAACTAGATGGCAAATCAATTAACCTCTCAAAGCTTTAAGGAACTCATTAAGACAATAAGTTGCAGAGAAGGTACTGACCTGCATTTTTATAAGGAGTTTCCTCAGTCAGGATTTCCCAAAGTCCAAGGACATCCTACATCCAGTTTTACTTTTCCTATTACTATTCAGTAGGAGAATGAGATATCCCCAGAAGGAGTTCTCTCTCATTAAAAGTCTTCAAGCAAAAGCTAGACCATTTGCTGGAAGACCACCCAGCCCTATGGGCAGGGACCATATTTTACACTTTTCTGTATTGCTTAAGCACTGCCTTGTACGAAAAGTAACTCAGTTATTTAAATGAAAGAAAGAATGAATGAACTGTGAGAAACAAAAGGAAGGGATTATGTTTTCACAGGATTAACAGATTCCAGTCTTGAGTGTTAAAAGAATGTAAGTCAGAGATGACTGGTTCTAATCAGAGAACAGAACCAGGCTTCTGATCACACATAAGTTCAGAAGCTTATAAGCATGCATAACAAATTGTTTGATGGGGAACCTATCAGGGAGGAGAACATGAAGTGGGAGGATTAGGAGGCTACATCCAGTGAATGAAGAGCAAGGTGGGAAATTCAGATTGGAAACAGCATAAAAAGCATTGCATTTGTCTCTCCATTCTGGAGGTACTCATTCACCAGGAATGTACAATAATTGGTTGAAATAAAATGAGAACTTCCCTGGCTTCACAAAGTGAGAAACACTGATAGTTTGGTTTCCACAGATTCTATAGGAACAATGGGTACTTTGGAAACAGATCCTGCACAGGATGTGTGGGAGGATCTAGGTCAGGGTGAGGGAGAAAGAGTAGAACATTCTATCTAATCACGTAGCTGGAAGAAATCCGTAAGAGGGGCCCAGGCCAAGCTGGCTCAGACCAGTTTGGTTCAAACTGACACACTCAATATAGAAGTAGAGCCTCATTGTCTGGGTCATACTGGTGGGAAAAAAGAACCATTCAGGTGAGGGGAAGTCCAGGAAAGGGGATGTCCTGCCCGGTTGGGGCCAATGATCATAATGGGGGTGGGGGGGGGCGGGAGTATATAATGTTTGTTCTGCTTCTGTTTGTGTGTGTGTGTGTGTGTGTGTGTGTGTGTGTGTGTGTGTGTGTGAGGAAATGCTTCACTTCTTGCTAGTTATGTAAATTTAAGCAAGTCACTTAAACTCTTAATGCTTTAAGCAATTCTTTAAGCAACTTTCAGCTATAAAGGACAGAGAGGGCGCCAATCTGCATTGTTAGAGGGGGTTTCCTCACTCAGGAATTCCCATCACCAAGTTCACCTATTTTAATTTTCTCTATTCCAATGCAGAAGTGAAATGAGATACAGTGGGAAGAAAAGCGTTGTCCACATTGAAGATCTTCAAGGAAAGGCTAGAATATCACTTGCTGAGAATGTTGCAGAGAAAGGTCTCATTGGACTAGACAAATTCTGACGTCTGTTCCACCTTTGAAATTCTATTTAGATGATCCTTTACTCCTGTTCTCTATCTCTACACCTCAAGTTGAATCACATCAAATCAAGTCCACATGGAATTTATTTAAAGCTTAATGTATGCCGGGCATTGTGCTAAGCTCTGGGATACCAATAAAGGCAAAGATAATGAGCCCTGCTCAAAAGGAACTCATATTCCAATGGGAGAGACAAGAAGGAAAGAAAGAAACAATGATTTATGAAGTGCCTACTATGTGCCAGTCACTCTTCTAAGGGCTTTATAAACATTTTCTCATTTGATAATCACAACAACCCAAGGAAGTAGGTGCTCTTATTATCCCCATTTCACAGGTGAAGAAATTGAGGAGCTAGGGATTCAAAAGATAGAGTACTGGCCCCAGAGTCAAGAAGACCCGTTCAAATCCAGCCTCCAACACTTACTAGCTGTGTGATCCTAAAGAAATTCAATATCCATTTGCTTCAGCTTCCTCAGCTCCAAAATGAGCATTAATAACAGCTTCTACCACACAGGATTGTTGTGAGGATCAAATGAGATAATATGTATAAAGTACTTAGCATAGTGCCTACCAGTATTAGGTACCATATACATGTTTAGGGTCATATAGCTAGCGACTGAACTGAATTTGAATTGAAGTTTTCTTGACTCCAGGCACAGTACTCTCACCCTAATAGGTAGGCTCCAGCAAAACCCTAGACATATACAGTGTAATGTGGCCCTTATTGATGCAAGCTTTAATGATATGAATTTGAACATCACTTCTTAAATTGTTAGAAATAATTTTTTTTGAGATTCCTCTTACATGTGGTTTTTCACTTGATTTTTATTTAAAGACCATTTATAATTGACATGATACTTTCTCAAAATGTTACTGGAGTACAATGACAAGAGTCTTGGACTGGGAATGAGGAACTAGATCCTGGGAGTGGGTAGTTACTAACCACATCTCTGACCATCAGTAAGTCATTTATCTTCCTTGAGCCTCAGTTTCCACATCTATATGATAAATGGGTTGGATTGATGAACTCTAAGGATCTGCCTCTGACATCCTTTGGTTCTCTGTCTTTAAATGATAATCAATAGCAGTCTACTCTAGTTAAACTGCTAGGAGGCAGCTAGGTGACTCAGTGTATAGAACACCAAGTTCCAATCCAGCCTTATACACTCGTTAGCTGTGTGACCCTGGGCAAGTCACTTAACCTTTCTTTGCCTTAATCAATACAAGAAGAACTTTTCAAACCATTCCAATATCTTTGCCAAGAAAACTCCCCATGGGCTTACGAAGAGTCAGACATGACTAAATAACAATAGTCATGTTAAATTTAGAAGGTGACTTGGAAATGGTTTTTCGTGTAACAAATGACTACACTAAAAGTCTAGATACCTTGTCAGTGAAGAAAAATGACTAGTAGGGTCCAAATGAGACACAGCCTCCTTCTGCCAAAAAAATTATGAAATCTGTTTACCTAGGGAGGCCAAGAACATCAATCCATAGCACCTAGAGATTTAATGAATGAAAACATTAATATGCTCACCCTTCTAATCAACCTTCTAAAATGAAGGAATTAATCTTGATTAAATTCTTCATTGGTGGCTCTCATCTTTAGTTAATTGCATCAACCCATGTCTAGAATGGTGCTTGTCAGAATACTAATGTCTGTCTTAGCTAATCAGAATAACATGTTAGGAAAATTATTTCCAAATATAAAATTCATTTAACAATGAACTAGATGGTCCACTAAAATTTTAAACTTCAATGAAGGGCAAAATATAGAAGAGAGAAAGGGACTATGTGGATGGATAGATAGATAGATAGATAGATAGATAGATAGATCGATAGAGCTAAAGCTAGACCTAGATCTATCTAGATCTATCTATGTCTCTCTGTCTGTCTATCTATCTATATTGTAGAATATAAAGGCTAGGAGGAGCTTAAATCTTAGACTGGCATTCAAGATGTTCAAAAATTATCTGATCTATCTATCTGTCTGTCTGTCTATCTATATCCTGTGCATCAGAGTGGATAGAGTCACACTTAGGAAGACTTGGATTCAAATCCCATCTCAGACATATTACTTAACCTCTCCTATATGTGTCCTATGCTTTCCAAGTTCTATCTTTGATGCACTCTTCTTTTTTCCTTATCTGAATTTCATTCCATATTTAAAGAGCATCACTTATGCCACACCTTATGTGAGGCCTATCGTGATCTCCACTTCTTTACTCATGCATAAAATGACCTTTCATTCCCTTGGACCTCACATAAATCATTATTTGAGCTTCTATTATGTATCTTCTCAGCACTTTTTAAATATTGTGTTTATTTATGTATGTGTCATATCTTCTTGTTAGATTACAAACTACAACAAGGCAAAGACCATGTTTTGGTGTAACTCTCCATCACTCTGTCAATAGATTGTGAGCTTGTTGAGGTGAGGGAATTTTTCTTTGCCTTTCTTTTCTCATCCCTAGCACTCAACACAGAGGCTGACGCATAGTAAGGCCTTAATAAATACTTGCTAATCTGCTTTGGCTTGCCATTATCTCTACCCATCATGACTTCAGCTGGGTTTGAGGTTTAGCTGTGCAGAGTCTGTGGTGAGAGCAGGGCTAGAAAATGGTGAGCTATCATATGTGTGTGAAAAGAGTCCAAAATTGGTGCAGCTAGGTAGCACAGTGAATAGAACACCGGCTCTGGAGTCAGGAGGACCTGAGTTCAAATCTGGCCTCAGACATTTAGCACTTACTAGCTGTGTGACCTTGGGCAAGTCACTAAAGCCTAATTGCCCTGCCTTCCCCCACTCCAAAAAGACCAAAAAAAAAAAAGAGTCCATATTCATAGATGAGAGAGAGAAAAGGCTGCCATTAAAGGAGTCTTTCTTGGAACTAGGACCTGCCCTTGACTTCACTCCTCTATTATGTTACAAATGAGCAATCTATGAGATATGATCAAAGAGGCATACAGCCCATTTGATGGACCAGCAACACAGGGAACTAGTTCAGAGAGAAAATTTAGGATTCCTGGAGCTGCAGAATCACAAGAAGGAAAAAAAAAACAATGGAAGGAGAAATCACTGGTCCAGGTTCTACAATCCCACAAGGGACATTGACCCTTTAAGAGGAGGTGAGTGGAATAGCATTGGGTATTTTTTGCTATCTCCCAGAGGAACAAGCTGTTAAGAAGATGTGAGTTTGATCATTTATATTATGTCCCTAGAAATCTTTGGTTTGGAAATACACACACACACACACACACAAACATGAACATACACACTGTCTCTCTCTCTGTGTGTGTATATATGTATATATACATACATACATGTACACACGCTTTATTTATACATATATAGTATGTGTGTTATACACACATACACACACACACACAACTCCTGATTTAGGCCTTCTTGGGTCTGGGAGGAGCATTGTATATTCAACACAAGTGGTTCTTATCTTAATAACTTTAATATTCACTTTGCTTCTATGGAAAGGGGCATGGAACTGGATGCAGCTGCACTTTGTTTGACTGACATCAAGCTATGCTAATATGGCTTCATTAAAATGTATTATAAAGGCATTTCTTTATATTACTAACAAGGCCCAACAGCAAGAGATAGAAAGAGAACTTTCATTTAAAGTTACTGTAGACATTAAAAAATATTTGGGAGTTTACTTGCCAAAACAAACCCAGGAACTATATGAACACAATTACGAAACACTTTTCACACAAATAAAGTCCGATCTAAGTAACTGGAAAAAAACCAACAATATCAGTTGCTTGTGGGTAGGCCGAGCTAATATAATAAAAATGACGATTCTAACTAAATTAATTTACGTTTTGAGTGCCATACCAGTCAAACTACTAAAAATTATTTTATAGAGCTAGAAAAAATAATATCAAAATTTATTTGGAAGAACAAAGGTCCAGAATATCAAGGCAATTAATTGAAAGAAATGCTAGGGAAGGTGGCCTAGCCATACCAGATCTTAAATTGTATTATAAAGCAGCAGTCGCCAAAACTACTTGGTACTAAGAAATAGAAGGTTATATCAGTGGAATAGGTTAGGTCCACAAGACACAGTAGTCAATGATTATAGCAATTTCCTCTTTGATAAACACAAGGACCTTGGCTTCTGTGATAAGAATTTATTATTTGACAAAAACTGCTGGGAAAACTGGAAAATAGCGCAGCAGAAACTGGTTATAGACCAACAATGTCTGGCACCATATTCCAAAATAAAGTCCAAATGGGTACACATTTTAGACAGGCTGATACTATAAACAAATTAGGGGAGCAACAGTATTAGGGTAGTTGGAGGAGGTAGATAGATAGATAGATAGATAGATAGATAGATAGATAGATAGATAGACAGATAGATAGTTAGATAGATAGATAGATAGATAGATAGCAGAGGATGAGTTGAATATGAAGGAATGACATCTAAAAAATAAAATTCAGGGGAGAATGGGATAAATTGTCTCACATAAAAGTGGCAAGAAAAAGGTTTCACAATGGAGGGGAAGCGGGGGAAGTAAGAGGGAATCAGTGAACCTTACTGTCATTGGATTTAGCTTAAGGAGGGAATAACATACACACTCATTTGGCTGTCTTACCCTACAGGAAAGTAAGGGTAAAGGGGATAAATGTGGGGAGGGGGTTATGACAGAAGGGAGGACAGATTGGGGGAGGGATAGTCAGAAGCAAACACTTTTGTAAAGGGATAGGTTCAAAGGAGAAAATAGAATAAGTACAGGGTGGGATAGGATGGAGGGAAATAGTCTTTCACAACAAGACTATTATGGAAGAGTTTTGCATAACTACATGTATAACCTATATCAAATTACTTGCCTTCTCAATGAGAGTAGGTGGGGAGGGAAGAAGGGAGAGAATTTGGAACTCAGAGTTTGAAAAACAAATGTTAAAAATTGATAAGATATACAGGCAATAGGGTATAGAAATCTATCTTACCCTGCAAGAAAGTAAAGGGAAAGGGAATAAGAAGGGAGAGGTAATAAAAGGGAGGGAAGATTGGAGGAAAGGATGATCAGAATGCATGCCATCTCAGGGTGAGGGTAGAGGAGAAATGAGGAGAAAATTTGGAACTCAAATCTTGTGGAAATGAATGTTGAAAACTAAAAATAATTAAATGGATTAATAAAAATGAAAAAAAATAAAGTTTGAAAAAATGTTTAAAAATTAGGGGAGCAAGGAATAGTTTATCTGCCACATTTGTGGAGAGTGGAGGAATTTATGACCAAACAAGAGATAGAGAACACTATGAAATGCAAAATGGATAATCTTGATTACATTAAATTGATAAGTTTTTGCACAAAGCTGATGCAACCAAGATTAGGAGGGAAGCAGAAAACTGGAAAAGAATTTTTACAACTATTGTCTCTGATAAAGGCCTCATTTCTAAAATATATAGAGTACTGAGTCAAATTTACAAAAATATGTCATTTTCCAATTGATAAATGGTCAAAGGATGTGAACAGGCAGTTTTTAGAGGAAGAAATTAGAGCAGTCTATAGTCATATGAAAAAAAAACGCTCTAGAAGGGCAGAGCCAAGATGGCAGTGTAGAAGCAACAAGGTTCTGCAGCTCCCACATAGCCACCTCAAATACCCATAAAATATGACTCTAAACAAATTTTAGGGCTCCAAAACTCACAAAAATACAGAAAAACACATCTTCCGCTGAAGGCAGCTTGGCAGGAAGGGCTCATTACAGCATGCTGGGAGCCAAGCCCAACCTGGTCTGAAACTGCGGCTTGGCCCCTGGGGTGGCCAGAATGAGCTGGAGCCTTCAGGAGAGTGGATCAGCAGCAGCTGTGGCAGTTTCCAGACTTATCACGCTATAAAAAACAAGGACAAAGTGAACGGTCAGTGGAACGCAGCTAAATTTGGGGGTGAAAAGCAGTCTGGCTGAATTGCCCCAAGGGCAAGGAAGCAGCACAAGTGATGACCCCGCAGTTGCCTCCATGTGGCTGCTTCAGAGCTCCTGGCCTGCAGACTGCAGGTGGGCCAAGTGATCATTCAGAGGATAAGTGCTCTTGCATTGAGCGGGCTGAATCCAGATCATGGTCTTGGGTGGTGGTCCTGGGATGCGTTTTCAGTGAGCCAAAGCTGGTGGGGGCTGCAAAAAACAAACAAACAAAAAACGGCAACCTTCTAATAGCTCTGGCAGCTGCGAAAACTCCAGCGATTTGAGACAGAGATTTCCCCTCTGGAAGCAGAGTTCCACAGAGCTAAAAAGTCAAGTAATTGACTGGCAACAACATGAGCAGATAAAGGAAGCAAAGTAAGAACAGCAATCGAACTCTAGTTTCCTTCTTGGGGGACAAAAAACATCAAAGCATGGAGCGGGAGGAAGACAACACAGTCAGAACTCCCACACCAAAAGCTTCCAAGAAACAAGAAGACTGAATAAAAGCCATAGATCAGCTTAAGAAGGATTTTGAAAATGAAATAAGAGAAGTGTAGGAAAAATTGGGAAGAGAAATGAGAATAAAGCAAGAAAATCATGAAAGGAGAGTCAACAACCTGACTGAAGAAAATAATACCTTAAAAAATAGATTAACTTAAATGGCAAAAGAGGCCCAAAAAGCCAATGAGGGGAAGAATGCCTTAAAAAGTCAAATTTTCCAGATGGAAAAAGAATCTCAGAAGCTTTCTGAAGAGAATAATTCTTTCAGAATTAGAGTGGAG
>CM053582.1:143800099-143823423 GCA_028627135.1 Pseudochirops cupreus
AGATAGATATAGATATAGATATAGATAGATATAGATAGATAGATATAGATATATAGATATAGATATAGATATAGATATATAGATATATATAGAGATAGATAGATACATAGATGTAGATAGATAGAGATAGATAGAGATATGTAGATATCTATCTATCTATCTATCTATCTATACATCTATATCTATATCTTTGTAATTAGCTAAGTTAGTCATCAGAAAATGGAGACAGTCCATTCCAATGGCTAAAATCAAAGCCATTGCAGCATGGTGGGACTTGTCAGAGGCTTTACTTTATTGTCTTAGCATTCAAGAACCAAGGATCACTTCCATGCCACAATGAAACATCTGAATAGGAGTTTTAGAGAACTTTCTCCACAGGTTATTTTATAAGGATATTTAAAATATACTAAATGGAAAGAGACATGATTTTGTTATGACTTTTCAGCAAGAGGCAATAACAGCTAGTCACATGTAACCCAAACAACTTTTATTCCTGTAGCCAGAAAATAATTCAAACCCCAAATTCAGATATTAGACCCTAACTACTAGGGAAATTAGATAAAAGCCAACTTGTACAAACACTTGAAAATACTTTTTGAAAAAGTTATGTCTGTGATATTACTTCTTCATAAATGGTGGGGGGAGGGGATAAAAAGGTGTTCATAACATGAAAGCATGTAAAACATGAGTGATGGAAAATTAATGGCAACCTACCAGACATGACTGTCTATAGTATGAATCTGCTCTCCACATCACCGAAAAAACTTATTAGATAGATACTCCTCCAAGAATTCTCCAGCTCTCTGATCTGATCATTTTCTTTAAAAAAATTTTTTTTATTGATTTGTTTGTTTACATTTAGTTTACAAGATTCGGTTCCACAATCCCTTGAGTTTCAAATTTTTACCCCTCCCTCCCCCGATCTGATCATTTTCAATATTCCCTTTAGCTACTCAGTCTATCAACACGTAGTAAGTACCTACTTTGTGCCAATCATTCTACTAGGCATTGGGGATACAAGGATAAAAAAGAAACATTCCCTAACCTCACAGAATTGTTGGTGTGTGTACTCCTTCCAACAGTGTGTCCCATGCATGTCTTCCCATCGAATGTGAGCATATTTGCACAAGTTCCATCTGGCTTGTGTATGTGTGGGGGCAGAAATGCGGTGAGGTAAGACTTCTGTCTTAGCCTCTCTGGACACTTCCAGTTAGTTACAGTGTCAATCACTGCAATGCCTTTAGAACCAAATTCTGATGAGGGCATTTGTATTCTGAACAGAGATAGAATCCTGGAATCGTGTCTCCCTTTCTTGAAGCTGCTTAATTAAGAAATCAAAGTTACCAATAGAATAGAAGGTCATTTAGAAGGTCATCTGGAAATGTTGAGTTGTACTTGCTTTTTATTGGCTCATGTTTTTAGTTTTTTGGTTGGTGCTTTTTTTTTTTGGCTAATTGGGTAATAGCTCAGAAACTGGGCTATATTTTTGAACTGCCTCAAAAGAGCTGATGTACACCATCTGCTGTTGACATTTTGTATTACACTATCATTGTCGGCTGTGGGACTATTCTTTAAAGGATCATTGATTTAAAGCTGGAAGGGATTTTAGAGTTCCTTGAGTCCAACCCTTGCATTTTATACATGAGGAAACTAAGGCATAGAGGAAATTAAGTGATTTTCCCAAAACACACAGCTCGGAAGTGTTGGGGCTGGAATTTGAACTTATATCTTCCTGTCTTTAATTCTAGCAGTCTATCCTTTATACCAATTAAATGTGTCACTTGTCCTAGATTTTCAAACAAAACATTTGAAGGAAGGGCAGTGCAGCTTTTTGATGCTTCAGCCACTTTTTGAGAGAGAGAAAAAAAGTACATAACTGGAAAGAAATGGAGAGAAAAGTGGGGAATAAAAGGTTATGTGAACAAACGTTTGTTCACACTGCTTTATACAAAAACTTAATGTAGTTTATGAGTATTAAAACAATAATAATTTTCAAATGGGGATTAACAAATAGGAGAAAACTAAGAAATGTTGACAATATAATCAGAGAAGATTAAGACTTACTCGTATTTTAAAAAATAATAATTAGAGAATGAGTAGACTTTTGTTTCTGTGTTCTGTGATTTCTAGCTTTTGTACAAGAGAGATATTGTATCCATTCATTCTGCATGTAAGCAGATATTTCCAAGACACCTATTGCATAAAGAAGTAGACTCTGGGATATATAATAAAATAAATAAGAAACAGTTCTTTCTGTCAAAGATCTTGTATATTTTGTACATTCTTCAGAGGTCTGCCTTTTTCCTCCCATAAAAATTGTCTTTGGTCCTCATTTTTCCGCTCTTTCCTTGGCGTTTTCCTTATTCTGTGTTGTCCACTTTCCACCTCTGTGATAGGGGAACCAAAAGAAGAAGAGTTGAGAAAAAGATAACTTAGAGGTTTCACACTTTAACTGGAAGATTGAATGGGACCACCCTGCACAGTCAATGAGGTGTGAACAGATTTCCTGCAATTCATCTAGGACTAGCTGGTGGGCTTCCTAACTGTCAATACACTTAGCTCTATACAGGAAAATAGTAAAACAAAACAGATTGATGCTTATAACCTAAAGAGCATGTTTTCCACAACAATCCTGGGAAGTAAGAGCATGAATCTTGTTTTTATAGATGAAGAGAATGAGCTTTTAATTGCTGAAGTGCTGATAGACATCTTACTAGTATTTGATGTCAGACTCAAACCCAGTTCTTCTGATTCTTCCTTTATATTTCCTAATTTAAATATCTAATTAAGATCCTCTGACCTTATTATTTGCCAAACCTTTAATTTAAGGTTTGTATTTTTGAGAGGGTATCATTATTAGCAGCCCAGTGGTATGTACTACGACACATCAGTTGAGCTGATAATAATTTGTGGAATTTACCTTGATGTAAAAGCACTCATATAATGTCACTTTCCTCACCTGTAAAATGAGAATTAAAATTGCATCTGCCTCACAGGTTGTTTTGAGGCTCAAATAACATACTATATGGAAAGCATTTTGCAAACTTGAAGTACTATGTAAAGTCTGTAGTTCCATAGATTTAAAGCTAGAAGAGACCTTACCAGTAATCTAGTCCAACCTCCTCATTTAATTGAGTGAGAATGTGAGGCCAATTGGATTAAGACGCATGCTCAAAGTCCAAAAAATAATAGCTAGGACATGTATGCAGGACTTTTGGTGCCAAACCTAGGCCTCTTTCCTCTCTCTTCTATAAGGGAGGGATACAAGTGGTTGTTGTTATTAATTCATTCAACAAACATTTATCATGTGCCTTTGATTATAGAGCAGTGAGCTGGGCCTTAGTGTAGATAGAAAACTGAGCTAAAGAATGGTCCCTCCCCTTGTGAATTCTATAGCCTTTTTGAAAGGATGTAGATAAGATAGAAACATTACAATAGACAATGTCTGCTATTAGGGATATTAGAAAGTTTCAACTAAATATCTGTGTTCAGGAAGGGGGCAAGAGGGTTTGTTTAGTTTGTTTAGACAATGTTTTAAGAACAAATGTGCATTAATGAATAATAGGAACCCTCTGGATGAAGTTCACATGTATGTGAAGTTATTGAAATCATATACCCATTTTTTTTAGTTTTGAATTTGAAATGAAATTAGTGGTTTTAAAATGAGCTCTTGGAATGGAAAAGATCTTTCTTCATTTTCCTTATTGCTCATTTCCAATGAGGAATCATTGGAACAGAAATATGAGGTGATTCATGAGAAGAAAATGAATGAAGAAAATCCCTCAGACTGGGAATCAGCTGTCCAGATTGGTGCTGGTTATCCATTATGGAAAAGTCCTAGGAAACTCACTTACTCATTTTATTAACTGGAATTGAATATGTACTGATGTGATATTTAGTCCAGAGGTCTTGTCTGGACAGAATGAGGTAAATGATATGCTTCATAACATGCAACAATCAGAAGAGCTTTCGACAATCATTTTGATTTACAAGTCATAATTCACGTAATACATTTATCTTCATGTACTGAATTAATTATCTCTGTGGCTTTCTACTCCCTACCCCCACCTTCCTAATTCTTACCAGAAAAACAGTTGGTGTTTTCTGCTGCGGGCCCAGTTCAATTTCCAAGACTCTTCATCAACTGAGTAACCAGAACAATGCTTATGGGACAAGATTTGAATACAATAAGGAGTCTTTCAGCTGAAAGCATTTGAGGACTGACGAGGACAAGGATGGACTCTTCAGAAGGATCTAGTGCAATTTTTGAGACTTCTAAAGTCAGCCACAGCCAACAGATAATGAGTGCCCAAACAATAGAGAAGTTTTCTTATTTATGATTATTTAAATGGGGAGATGGCAAGATAATAATCCATCCACATGGGTTTAATCTGGGAACCAAAGGGGAAATGTGGACTACCATGATTTGGTGTTCAATACTTGCATTAAAAAGAAAGCCATTAGATGCACACTGTTGGTTTTATGGCTGATTGACAAACTCCCCATTGAGTGGCTGAACTTTCTCCATATGAGGCTGATTGCCTCTGTGACCCTTTAGTTATTTTTGGTTGAACAAGTTCAAGATTGATCAAAATTTAAAAAAAAATTATATGTAAAGTCAGACTACCTTCTTTGCTTTGCATACAAACAAAATAGTTTTAATTTGGAAAAACTCCAGACAAATGTCTTAATACTTTAGACACAGCAACCCAGGACTCTTTATTGATACGGGTACTCTGTCAACACCTAGCCACCTCGCTACTGATGCTGATACCTCCATTTAATGCTTACAGCTCCTAGATTGTAGAATGGAAGTTTATGTGAGTAAGGCTATGGGATATATATTTTTATGTTTTAATTTTAGCCTTGTGTTCAGTCCAGGGATTCTACTGTTCTCTGACAGGGGTTGAACAAAATGCTTTTATAGGCCCACCCTGAACTTTTTTGATCTTTGAGGGAAAACAAACAACAAGTACTTGCCTGAGATTCAGAGGACCTCTACCACAGATTACCTTTATAGTCTTGGAAAATATCATTTGATCTCTCTGAGACTTAGTTTCTTCATTTGTAAAATGAGGAAGGAAGTTGGTGTAGATGGCTTCAAATCACTTATCTCTATTAAAATTTCATGAATTTATGACCCTTCTTTACAAAAAAAAAAAGGAAAAATAGGGTGTTATGTGTGTACGGTCTCTAGATGATTGTCACTTCCTCCCTTTGAACAAAGATACTCTTCACATCTCATGGTAGAGCCCTTCTTTGTTAAGAATCTACTTAATATTCATTTGGAGACTAAAAGATTTCAGTTCTTTTTTTTAGCTTGCACAGAAATAAGATATTCGTGGGCATTCCTTGGCTGTGGAGCTCTCTGAGATAACTGAAAGTACAGTCACTTTACATAAGCAAAGAGTAGGTATTATACCAGGCAGATACCACTAGAATTTTTGGAATTTAACTCTGGCATTAAGAACCAGTTATTACAGTTTAACAGAGATAATAACTCCAGTATTAAAGATGTTATCTCTGCAACATCTAATCTCAGAAATCGTATATAATAAATATTCTTAACATTATACTCAATTTCTGCCTCCTACTACCATTTTTTAAGCTATTACTTGGACTCCAGTTAATGAACCATGGAATTCTTGGCTCAGAAAGGAATAGGTTTGCTTCACTACAAAATCAAAGTCTGAGCTATTTTAAATGTGTGCACATCTCTCAATTACTCCCAAATCTGGTACAATGGTTTAATCTGGAGGATTTGGCATGAAGCTTTACTTCTACATGGCATAATTCAATATCATTCAACTACCATTTTCGAAGGGTGCTGAAGATACAAAGATGAAAAATCATATAGTCACTTAACCAGCAGTTGTTACATGCCAACTATTTGCTAGACACTGGGAATGCAAAGAAAGGAAAAAAATAAAATAGACCCTGCCCTCAGTGAGTTTACATTCTAATGGGAAGATGAAATTCGAAAATTCTTTGTACATATAAGACTTACGTATATATGTATGTATATGTATATATATATATATATATATATATATAATCTCCACATAGTGTATTTATACACTCACATATGGACTCACACACATATACACATACATATATATATATATACACACATATATATATATGTATATATCTGCATATACATTTCCAGTATCTTCCCTTTATTTTACACATACACATAGATGCAAACTATGTATGTATAAGATATGTGTGTGTGTGTGTGTGTGTGTGTGTGTGCATACCTGTGTGTGTATGTATGTACTAGTAGTAACTAGAAGTGGGGAGTAGAGTTGGGGTGAGTGGAACAAAGATGCCGTTGTCAAGGTAGTTATAGACTGTTGTGGACTGAATGGCAGGATGTGGTAGATATGCAAGTAGAACCTCCCTGCAAAATATTATGGGTACAAATGAAAAGCTGAAAGTGTCATGAGAATTTTGAAGGAGAGATTATTTTCATCGGGAAAATTTCATTATTTTGGGGAAGGGAAAGGAAGATGTTAGAGCTAGGAGAGGTCCTGTAGTATGCTATCAATATCAACCAGACTGAGACTCACCAATAATGATTTAGGCAAGGCTTTCTCTAAAATCATGTGGAGCTCACTGATCGAATGGGAGGAGCTTATGGAGTATTATAGGAAAGTGACTTGAATAGAGAAGTTTATTTTTTTTTTTACTTAATACACTCAGCATTGTTTAACAAACATGTATTAAGGTTGTCCTATGTGTTGGGCATTGTACTAGGCCCAGAGATATAAAAATAAAAATTATTATCTTCAAGGAACATTCATTTTACTGAGTGTAACATGTACACAAAAGTTAAATATGTATGTATACAAAATAAATATGCATTTTTTTTTTATTAGGAGCACTAACAGCTGGAGAAGGAGTAGAGAAGGACATGTCAGGAAAGGTATCTTATAATAGTAATTGAGTGTAATTATTTTGTCCTATGATGTGCCATGTGTATTTTCAAGGCTATTATGAATTGAGACATACATTGGAATGTTGCAGTAACTTTAGCCTTGTTGCATTTCATGGAGCCCTCTAACAGTCTGGTGAAACTTACGGACTTATCAGAATAATGCATTTAAATGCCCAAAATAAAATACATAGGATTACGAAGAAAACCAATCATATTAAAATATAGTTACCAAAGTCTTTCTAAAAAGAAGAAATCATGGAATCTAGGTTAAGAACTATTCATGTAGTAGAAAGAAAGCAATCCTCAGGATCAAGAAGAACTGAGTTTCAGCACTACCTCTGAGACAAACTGACTCTGTGACTATGATTAAGTCACTTAACCTATCAGTGCTCTATGCAACTCAGTAAGACTGTATTTCAGAGTAGGCGATGAGGCATTTGTAGCAGCAGCTTTCCCATCAGACAGTTCTTTATACTAAAGAAATAGCAGTCTCAACCCTTATAGATGATCTTGATGTTGTATTAAATTCAGGAAATTGTTTGATTTCTTGCCAATTCTAGCTTTTTCCAAAGTCAAAGTGTCATACTTCTGGAGTGGGCTCATTATTAGGTGAGTCATCAGGGTTTAAATTGTGAATGATCAAGAGAGTCTCCCTAAGAGTTCCTTTTTCTGGTGGCTCTTAATTATTGCTTAACCTATCTATGATTACTAAATGGAAGAGTGTGCCCCTATTTCCTTATTTTCTATTGGAAAAGGAAAGAAAACAGTTTTTAGTGACATGGCTTTGAAGAGGGGGAAGGGGTGTGGGAGTTCTAGTGAAATCCGTTCTAGGTTCGTTGTCAGAAAAAGAATTTACTGGACTCAGCTGTCCTTTGGTAGAGTCATAGAAGTTTATTGTTTCACCAGGCAAGGGCTGCAAGCTGAAAGGGATTTGAGGCAGAGTTACACTTTTCAGCAAAGTGGGTGGATGGGGGGGGAAGATAAAAAAACTCCTGCAAGGTGCTGGGGGATAGAGGTGTCATTTTAAATGCATAAAACTGTCAGTCAGAGGCTCATTATACTAATTAGGTGGGAAAAGGTGGGATTAGGGAGGAGTCTGGGAGTGGTTAAGTGCTTAAAGGGCCATACATTTTTAATATCGACTGCGCAGGCAAATTGCCCATAATGCATTAAGAAATTCCAACGGGTTGGGAAGGGAGGGGTGTGATTTTTGCCTTGACACTTCACTAGGTAACTTTTTGGTCAAGGATGAATGACATAGGTCCAACATAGCTGCTGGGAGTATAGGCTTGATTGTTTCAGGAGGTGCCAAGTTTGGAAGCTAGACTGATTAGAGACCATCTCAGGAGGGAGTTATCTCCTTGATAAAGTTGCTCAAGGTTTCTAAAGCGCAACTGGGCTAAGAACAAAGGCATTATGTATTTCTCTAAGAATACTGCAGTGATTGATTCACGGGAAACTATCTAGCGTGGAAAACTATCTAGCAGACTTTGGGAAAAGACTTTGAGGCTGGGGGCAGGGGGAGAAGCGAGTGAATGCCTTTATGGCTGAAGGAAAGTGTGACTTTTACAGCTTAATGGCACAGGCTTGTTACAAACTGATGTGAATACATAGTTACCCAACCACAAGTAAGATTTTTACAAACTGGGGTACAAAAGCCCCACCAAAATGATACAGAAACACCTTATCATTCCCCGCTGAACAAATAAAAACCCAAATTCATTTGGGGATTAGGGACGAAGGTCTCAGTTTCCCCAAGCTGCTTCATGCTGAAAAGGGTTGTAGAGCACTGTCCCTATCTTCTCAGGTCTATCAGTCAAGGCGGGCAGGGGAAGAAGCAGAGTGAATGCCTTTATGGCTGAAGGAAAGTGTGACTTTTACGGCTTAATGGTACAGGCTTGTTACAAACTGATGTGAATACATAGTTACCCAACCACAAGTGAGATTTTTACAAACTGGGGTACAAAAGCCCCACCAAAATGATACAGAAACAACTCATCAGCTTCACCAGATTTCAGAACAAAATCAATCTCTTTATGCAGTGGCTGGTTTTAAATATGCTATTGGTAGATTGAGAGTCACAATTTTAAGCTTTACTCCATCACTATCTAGACTTTGACCTTGGACAAATCCCTCTTCTATCAAATAGTAAGCTAGTAAGATATTTTTGAAGAACAATTTTTTCAGCTCTGTAATCTTTAGCAATATTTTTCATCTCCTTGGTCCTTAGTTCCCATAACTGTAAAATCCAGGGTTCAGACTACATAGTTTCATCTCTTCTGGTTCAAAAATTCTAGATAATATCCCAATTAGGTAGGACATTGTTCAAATAATCATTGGGATTATACCAAGAAATTAACTTGATGAAATTAAAAAGAAAGCCTAAATTCTCTGCTTATTTCACCAGCAATTTACTCTTCCAGAGGAATCTTTCTACCATAACGTTGACTTCCTTGAGAATCATGTCCATTTTGATGGAGAGTTTCTGTGGAAAAGAAGTAGCATTTTTTTAATGTCATGAATGGAAATCTTTAAAGTTGAAATAAAGTCCCATGACTGTTTCATACTGTTTGCTTGGTGACTTATTGTTAGGTCCCATATATCTGCAAACGTATAACAATTCACTTGCTTTTCAATTTGTTTATTTTTAAATAAGGGATTGAAATGAACGATTGGCTGTTTTTCATTTCAGTGACTTAAAAAGCCCCCATTGGAAGGATTCTGATTGCAAAATAGCTTAAAAATAAACACAAAAAGCTTGGTGTTTTATCCAGTAGGGTGCAGTCTGATGAGTTGATCCGCTGAACCAGAAAGTCTGTAGCTCCCAAATAAGCATTTACTTTGAACCATCACCATGGGAGATGGATACAAATTATTTGTTTAAAGAAGCTTACTAAAGACAAACAGGTTGTTGCTACTACCAGTGTTGGTGCCAAGAAGGCTTCTGCATTTCAAAGACTCCATTTTAGGGAGAAAATATGCCATATCAATTTGAAACAGTAAAATTTGTAATAAAACATTTCTTAGGATATTAGGAGTTTATATAAAGCTTTTTGTTAGAGGATCAAAAAATGTTGCAGCTAGAAGGGACCTTAAAGATCATTTACTCCAATCCTCTCACTTTACAGATGAATACACTGAGGTCCAGAGAAATTACTTACCCAAGGTTATGGGTGGAACCAATAGAAGTCACACCTCTTGACTTCCTCTATAATATTCTTTCCAGTTTGAAATCTCCAAAAGTAACATAATGTTCCTTGCTGTTATTGTTTAGTCATGTCTGATTCTCTGTAACCCCTTTCGGGATATTCTTGGCAAAGATATAGGAATGGTTTGCCATTTCCTTCTCCAGTTCATTTTACAGATAAGGAAATTGAGGCAAACAGAGTTAAGTGACTTACTCAGGATCACACAGCTAGTAAGTATCTGAGAACAGTTTTGAACTCAGGAATATCTATCTTCCTGATTCCAGGCCTGGCATTCTATCCACTGTGCCACTTCATCTGCCACAATGGTTTTCTCTTATAGAATATAGAATTTAAAGCTGGTAGGGATCTTAGAAATCAACCACTATAGGTGCTTATTTTACATATGAGTAAATTAAGTCCCAGAGAGGGGAACTAACATCTCAAACCACATTTAGTAGTAGAAGCACAATGTGAACTGGACCAGTTTATTTTAAATCTAGAATTTATTGAATTGAGGCCCAATATAACATCTATTTATACCTATGTACCTATGTACAATCTTTTAAAGATAGATTTTCTTTTCCATAAATTAGTTTTTAAAATATGTGATATTGAACTATAGGATTAATTCTTTTTACTGCAACTTTGTATTTTAAAAACTATGTTGAAAAATAGTCCTTTTTTTCAAATTTTCTTTGAAATCCTTTCTCATCACATATATAAAAGCAGCCAGGTGGTACAGGGGATAGAACATAGGACCCGAAGTCAGGAAAACCTGAGTTTGAGTTCTACCTTGGGCACTAGCCGTTGATGATTTTAGGAAAGTCCATTTCTCACAGCTTTAGTTTCTCCATTTGTAAAACAGGAATAATAATAGCATCTGTCTCACAAGGCTATTGAGATAACATGTAAAATCTCTGCCAACTTTAAAGAGCTATATACATGCTAGTTATGATGGTGATGAGGAGGAGGAGGAGGATGATGATTATGTAGGGAGTTTATTCTCTCATAGATTAGATGTTCCTGATGGCAGGACTGCATCACTTCCCTTCAGTGTAGCCCCGGCATCTAATAAAATGCCTGGCACGGAGTAACTGCTTGATGAATGCTTGTTACATTGAATGACTTCAATTTCACTGAATTACTCTGATGTTAGAAATTTAACTTTGCACGAAAATATCAAAATTTCTTGCTCCCATTCCTGCAAGAGACGTAGAAAGGTAATAAAATGAAGTCAGAATCATTTTTATGTTCACCTAACTCTAAATTGTTACTTGGTTACAATGGAAAGAAGGGGACTATTATCTAAACTAGTAAAAAAAAAAATAAAAAGAGAGAGAAATAAATGTAATCAAATATAAAGGGACTGATTTTTAGCACAAATGAAATGCATAAGTGTACAATGAAGAGTGTGCATTTTTTGCTTTCTACTTTCCAAAAACTCAAACAGCCCTACCTTTCTAACGAGGGATTGCAAAATTCCCAAATAGACAATCCAGAAATCTGAAAGTCATAGATTAATGTTAGAAAGGACAGCTAGGTGGCTCAATTCATAGAGCACCAGCCCCAGAGTCAGGAAGAACTGAGTTCAAATTCAATTTCAGATACTTATCTTTCAGTATCAGACACTCATCTGTGAGCTGGAGAAGGAAATGGCAAACCACTTCAGTATCTTTGCCAAGAAAATCCCAGATGGGATCATAAAGAGTTGGACACAACTGGGATGATTGAACAACAACAATAAAAAACTTAGGAACGAAACGGGAGGAATAGGACATTTGGGGAAGGGCAAAAGTTAAGACTGTACTTTTTATATAATTATATAATTAACAAGGAAGATTATCCCCACAGTCAGAAGAGGAAGAAGCCCATGACCTCCCTTTTAAATGTCACACCAGGTAATTCACTGTTCAAATAAGTGACAAATTAACCATGGCTTTCCTTAGCAGTCTGTGGGTAACCAACTACCAGGAAGTGGCATGACACTTGAACAAAAATCCTTGGTAGGGCAAAATAAATCAGGGACAACAAAGAGCGCTTGACCAATGCAGGCTTGCACTGTGGTGGTCCCCTTATAAACCAGATAAGTCCTGGGAGCTAAATGCAGCCTGAGTTGCTGCTCCTTTGGTTCATTCTAGAGTCAAAGGATTAGATACTTGGTTTGTTCCCTGGAAGCCATTCCTGCCTTGTCTGACTTAAATGCTTTAGCACAAGCTCCCCTTTGATTATGATGAGATCTGACCATTTTGAGAGCTGTAGAGTTTGCTGTTTGACCTCTAGGTTAGGCCAGATTTTATGAGGAAGAACTGCATTCCATAAATGCCTAATGCACACTGCAACATGTCAGAGAGAGGCAGCCTGGCACTATCTCTGTGGCATTAAGAGCACATTAAATTTCTGTCATTTCTAGGTCATATTCCTGGTCTTCCCTTTCTCCACCCCAAGAGAGAAAAGCTTTTTTTTTTCTTTAAACCAACATTGTAAGAGAAACATTCCCTGTAGTAGTGTAACTAAACATCATGTTCATCTGCATTGGAATATTTATTTTGATCCAATTTATCAATTTAGGAATGCTGTGTAATTTATTTTTGAGGAAAGAGAGCCCCTCTGCAGGGCCTCACGTGCCCCTTGGTGCTCATTAAAAATTAGATAAAAGCCAAAGCTCTGGCTAAAAAAGTGGCAGCTAAATCTTCCAGACTTTCAGCCTGAATCTTACAGGAACAGGAGCTGAGTTGCTCTCTTTGTAAGCAAGGGAATTACACATGTAGGTAGCTTCCTCTCTAGACTCCTAGCTACTGTCCTAAACCATGGTGGAACAGAGCACACTATCTGCATAAATAAGTAGCATTCATTCAGTAAGGGTATGAAATTAAAATTCAGTTATCTACATATACACATTCATACAGACATGTATATACATATGTATATATACATAAAAGTATTATCTTAATATATACATGCATATATACACACATATATATAAATATATACCCACACACAAACGCGAACTTTCTTTTTACAGCACACTATACTAGACTTTGGGCACGTAGAGACAAAAATGAAGTGGTCTCAGCCATCAAGCAGCTTAAAGTCTCCAGCAGTGATTGGGTGGGTGTGGATGAGTGAGCAGGGATGACATAAAAACAAATAAATGCAAAGTGAAGTTTAGAATAAGCACAAATAAATCAAGGCAAACACAAGGCAAAGTTGATGATGATCATTTTTCCAAGTGATTTTTTCATTTGGAAAAAATCCCCCAAAGAACTTTGTTCTTGTCTATGTGTACATGTGTGTGTGCATGTGCGTGTGTGTGTGTGCAGGCATGTGTGTGCACATGCACATGTGTGTTTGGGGGAAACTGTATAATTGAATTTATTATCTTACTTTAAGACCAAGTTGTGGAGTTGCTTTTGTTTTTGTTTTGTTGTTGTAATTGTTTTCAGTGACTCTGGGCAAATTTCCTTTACTGAAACCTAGTTCTGTCTCCCCCACAAGGCTGTGATGAGGAGAAATAGGGCAAAAGATAGGAAAAGGGGGAAAAAGTGATGAAAGCAATACATGAAAACAAACCGATATTATTCCACTGGGGAAACTTTATTTGGTAAGTTTTCTGTTATAAACTGAACAATATCATCGTATCACAGTGAAAACATGCAGAATCACCTTTATACAGTCCTTGGCAAATGAGAAAGTTTGAGTTTTTCAATTCCATTTTCTGGAGGAATATAGAATTACCAAATATCAAATTCTCAACACAGTTTCTGATCCCTAAAAACAAAGTCACCTGAAACATTTTGCAGGTCCTCAGAATAATGTTAAACCACCCCAGGCCAAGTCCAGGGTGGCTTCCAACAGTCATGAGAATATAAGTGAGTTGGACTAGCACTGCATTTACTGGAGGGTATTTTATTTCTAGCAATTCAATTTATTTAAAGTGTTTTGATCACCTAGTATGTGCAAGGAGTTGTACTACTACTACTGTGGGGGACACAAGATTGATGACATAGCTTTTGTTCTTAAAGAAATTCATAATCAAATGGGAGATGAGGAAAGGTGGAAGGGCAATGGGAGGGTGACACATATACACAAATAACCATGGACAAGGGAAAGTGAGATCAGTGCAAAGGAGAACTTATTTGGGCTTTGGTGGAGACCAAAGAGGCATTTATGAGAAAGTCTACCAAGTGAAAATTGGAGACTGTTAAGCTTTAAAAATATATATAGTAGACTCTTTTATATTCTTCATAAATTGTAATAAAAATGTAACTATTTCTCCCTGAATACTGCTCAAGGTTCTTTGGGGATTTATATTCCTAAAGCCCAATATTTTCATATAGGATTGTTGAACTTATTTTTTTTTATTAGAAGATTCACAGTTATGAGTAGAATTCACCCCTACAAAAAGATGACATTATTCAAGATGGTAGTTACTGTTCCTTCCCTTGCTATATACATCAAGGATAAAAAGCAATCAACTTGGGATGAGACATAGAGGTTGAAGTAGCCTGACTAGTTTCATAGTCAAAGTACTTTGACATGCAGATCCTGTTCTCTGGTTGAATTGGCAACGTAGGATTATAACATACTGGAGAAACAAACCCTAAGAGACATTTAATTTCATGAATTTTTGAAAAGACAGCCTAACTTTGTTTTCTGTGTAACCATACCACTTTATAGTCTTGCTATGTACATACTGGGAGAATTCCTTCACAATTTTGAATTATAATCTCACAGTTCAAGACTAAATCTAAGACAACAGACAAAAGCCCTTGTAATGATAGTCCCTCAACTGCAGAGGGAAGTTCTGCAAGGGGTGCTAGAGTTGATCCTGTGTTTGTCTCAGGGTTGGTTCCCTAATCCCACCCCCACTCCCTTATCGTAGTGAATTAGAACACCAATGCACTAAACTGAAACTTGGAGATGAAACTAAATGATTTCAGGAACATTTCACATTGAAAGTGGTTTAATTGCTGAGCTTCTTAAGCACTTTTGTAATTGGCATTTTTGCAAATCAGTAATTAGAAACCATAGAATTCTGATCAACAGACTTTTTAAAATGCCGGTCTTTGTAAAATTCTCAAATGTAATGGTTTTTTGCCATAAAATTAAAAATGTTCAAGTATTTATATAATTTTTGAAAATTGTAAAAAAAAGTGCATTTTTATGAAATAAAAGCTAATAAAACACTGATTTCTGAAGCATTAATTGTCTAAAGCTTATGATGGAAATATCTCATGGTTTTATGTAGCACTGTGATATTTACTAAGCACTTGTGGGCATCCCATTTTATCCTGTTTGAATGTCTTTCTAAGTATTACAAGGAATTTCAGGGACATAGTGCATATAATGTTGTACTAAATATAATGGAAAGAATGCTGAATCCAAAATTAGCCCACATTTAATTCTCAGCTCTACTATTTCCTACCCATGCTACCTAAGCCAAATAATGTGACCTTTTGGGAACTCATCTGTAAAATTAGAGTTTTAAACTATATATCTCTAAGTCCCCTTCCATCTCCATCTTCACACACACACACACACACACACACACACACACACAATAGTATTTGATTGCTGGTGGGAAGTAGAGCAAATGTTACTCACCTTACCTGGTTTTTTTCAGTTGATTTGCATGTTACCAGAGGGATTATGAGGATTAAAATGATTAACCTCGTCCAAATTCTTTTATTTATTTATACATATATATGTACAGGGAGAGGAGGGGACAGGGAGAAGAAGACGGAGAGGGAGAGGGACTAATAAAGCAGGTTAAAGTTGCACTTTTGGGACATGCTGTGTATATATTTGCATGGATTTGTGTATATATACACATTATATATACATATATTGCATATATGTATATATTTTGTTTTGGTGAACATGAATATAGACACACATGTATATATACACATATGTTTATGTATTATATAATGTAGATATAATGTCTGTTTATATATATATGTGTGTATGTGTGTGTGTATATATATGTGTATATATACATATTTATGTATATATATATATATTATATGCACACATACATACTAGTTCACAGACCCCATATTAAACACTCTAGCTTAAACTGAGAGGCTCTGAGTGGCAACAGTAGAGAAGGAGCTCTAAAGAAAGAGAAAATAAATTTTTTAGCTGGTTGGGTATAGTTGACTGAGGTGTGCATTAAAAAAAAAGTAAGAGAACTAGGAGGTTTCCACAACTATGAGATAGAAGCTACATTGAAATTAGACATCAGATAGCAGTCGCCAAAACCTAGCATCTCATGGAAGTGGCTGCATTACAGCTGCTAACTGGTAAAATAGCATAAACTGTGTACTCAGTACAATAGATCAAGGAAGAAAGCACTATAAAGCACTTCCTTACTATGTGCAAAGTGCTTTTTAATATAGTATGCATTCAATAAATTGTCATTGAATTAATGTAGAGTCTTATGCTAGGAAGCACACATGCAAAAAAATAAGTAAACCATGGTTCCTGTCCTATGGAACTTAGTCTAATAGGGATATAACCCAAAGTATTTTTGTGAAACTCTATTGGCATTCTTCAGCCAATAATGGTATTTGTAACATTATCGTAGTGCTCGCTATTAGATTGGCTTTATGGAATAAATTAATGGCATATGCCTGTGTATAACTACATATGTGTTTCTTGAAGGCCCAGGGAGATACATACACATATATGTATATATACACATAGGTGTGTACATGGGAAAGGCAGGTAGTGTCATGTGATAGAAGAAACAGTAAACAGAAAAGAATTCTAGTCTTAGTTCAGCTACTAGTTTGCAAGATGTATGGACTCACAATTTGAGATCTATGTCTTGATATGCATATCTTTTAAGTGAGAAGTATAAAAGGTGAAATTAAGTATATGAAAGTTTTTAAAAGAATTTTCATACTTTTAATTTTGCCGTCAGAATCTACTGTTATTCTCACTTTAGAAGATATATGTATGTTGAGTTACAGACCTCACATTGTGAGTTCAGTCCATTTTGGTACTTTTTTTTGTTTTGTTTTGTTTTTACCACACTCACTACATCAACATTTGTTTAAGAGACAGGGAAAGATATTGGAAAGGTTACCAGATTGGATGACAGAAGATTACTTGGTTCAAGTCCTACCTCTGATATTTAATTTCCATGTGACAATGAACAAGTAGCTTATCTCAAATTAAAGTTTATCATCTATAAAATGGGAAAAGAATCTTTTTGTGGCACCACCTCAAATAGTGATTGAAACACAAATATTGTAGAGCACTGTTCTTATCTCGAGAAGATATTAGTTTCACCAGAATAAAGAGAATTATTGATGTTTTAATCCAAAGCTTGAAATATACAGTAAATGTGGTTGTTTGCTAAATTCTGTGTCAGGACCTTACTTTCCCAACATATTGGTCTTTGAAAACACTCCTTTTAACATCACTGCCAGGCCTGAACTACCTGTCCAAAGGAAGCAACTAACAAGCACAACTCATCAGATGTCTCCAGTGAGAACCTAGCTTCAGATGTTTCTATCTACCATGACCATTTTTGCTTGTCTTCCAAATTCCAGCTTTCTTCATTATTCTCATATACCTTGGCTTTATTCATTCTCTCTCTCTCTCTCTCTCTCTCTCTCTCTCTCTCCCTTTCTCTCTCAACTCTGTTTCTTTTTGATTTTCACTTTTTGAATTTCATACTTCTATCCCCTTTCCAGATTCATATTTACTCTTTCTGTCCTTCTTTTCAAATTTTAAACCTATACAGGCCTGATAGTAGAGACTTACCTGCAGCCCAGCCTAGAGCATAGTTTCTGTCCATTAAACCGTCACATCCTACGAAATAAATTGTAGTTTCATCCAGATGCCTTTTATTCATTGAATACTCATTCATTTCATTTCAGCACACATTCACTACCTACTGTATATAGATAGTTTTGTTAGGTGCTACGGGACATACAAAGTTTAGATTAAGATGTGGTCCCCACCCTCATGGAGCTTGGAGTTTAGTAAATGCAGATAAATGAATACATAATCATACATGCTAAGTACATAAGAGAGGTTCAACACAAATCCCTATGGAAGATCCATAAAGGAAAAGGTAATCTTGGGTTTGATGGTCTCCCTACTTAAGGAGACTGATCACCTCCTTTGCTGATGTCAATGGCCTGAATATATTGTTTTTTATAGCTACAAAAGGGAATATGAAAAATAGTCCATAAAAGTTTAGTCTTACTTGATTATGAGTGAACTACTTTTGCTGGACTGTTTTTTTTTCTTTCTTTTATTACTTTTGTTAAAAGAGATGGCTCACTGGGTAGGAGAGTGGGAAGGAATATATTTAGAAAGGTAGGTGATGCAAAAAGAGAAAGATATCAAATATTTAAAAAGCAAAACAAAACATTTGACCTTGTGAGTTCCTGGCTACAGTCAAGGAAATGCAATTTCTAAAATAGGTAGAGACTTTCATTTTTTTAAAATAAAGTTTCATGAATAGGACTAACCTGTTGCAAAAGAGAGAGAGAAGGCAAATACTATTTTTAGTGTCTTCCCAATGAATTCGTGACTGCCTCCTCATCTATTCCAGCCAGTTCCTAGTTACTTATTTCACTAACTAGACACAATTTGGGGGATTTTTAGAGCTTAGGAACCTAAGGTTAGAGGAAGCAAAGCCTGAAGTCCTCCCCTCTACATTTGGAGAATTTCTTTTGGCAGGGCCCCTGAAGGAGAGGAAGGGCTTGCTCATGATTTTTGTATCTAAGACTCCAAGGAAGTCAGTGGTCCCACATCCTCCAGTGTCTCACTTTCAGTCTGCTGAGCTGGCTTCCCTGACTGCATGAACCTAGACGCTAGATGTTGCTTTTAGCCCAGATGAGTCTTGCTGACTGTCCAAGACTCAATATCTAAGGTTGAGAAGATGTGATAACATGTGAAGCTTTGATGATACAATGATATATAAATTATTTTATCTATCTAATGGAGGGGTGAAGGACAGCTTGATGGAAAAGAAAGACAGAAGAAGAAAAGATTCAGAATCTGAATACCATTTTTGAGTCCCAGGTCTAATTCAGATTATCCATGCAAACTTTGTCGAGACCTTGAACTTGAGAAAATCTCTCTGAACTTGAGGTTTTCTATGAGAGAGGGAGAGACAGAGAGAGAGAGAGAGAGAGAGAGAGAGAGAGAGAGAGAGAGAAAGTGCTGAATTATCTATGTGTAAGAGTTGGGAAAAAGCTTTTTGTTGACTTATGGTGCTCAAGTTTGTTGTTTCTTAAGAAACTCAAATCACACTAAAAGTAATAGAGTAGGTGCTTACATTAGTTTAGTTTCATATGGTTTACAAAGCACTTTATGTACATTATTTCATTTGATTTCTTTCTTTTTCTTTTTTATTTTTTTGGGAAGGGGGATGGCAGGGCAATTGGGGTTAAGTGACTTGCCCAAGGTCACACAGCTAGTAAGTGTGTCAAGTGTCTGAGGTAGAATTTGAACTCAGGTCCTCCTGATTCCAGGGCTGGTGCTCTATTTTCTGAACCACCTAGTTGCCCCGTTTGATTTATTTCTACATGATAAATAAAGAAGCTGAGCCTTAAAGATATTTTGGGGGTCACAGTTTTAGAAATAAAAGGCACCTGCTTTAACCTCCCATTTTAAAGAGCAGGAAACTGAGGCTATAGCATTAAAAGCATTTCCCTGAAGTCACAGAGGCAACAGTAGGTAGCAGTGGAAGAATTAAAACAAGGCCTTGGTTCTCTGACTCTAAAAACAGCGCTCTTTCTACCACATTGCCTGACCAATAAGGTTCAAAATCAATATTATTCACATATGTATGTACACATATATACACATACTTGTGCGTGTATTTACATATATGTTAGCAAAACATGTTTGTGTTTATAATAATAAATATATATGAACACACACTCATAAATACATGCATATAGATATGTAAATTCTTCCATATACATACATATGTGTATTTCTATGTTTCTGTCCCAAACCTGTGTTGCAATTTGTATAATCACTGGTCTGGAAGTGCCTTTCACTGATAGAGCTTAGCAACTTGCATTAGTGGATAGAAGGCATTTGGGTTCAGGGAGGCTGACACACACTACCTGTGTTGTGACTATGAGAAAGTTTCCCCAGACGATTCTCAAGGCTAAATTACAAATATGTAACAAAAATTAAAGTAGCATACATTTATGCAGTCCTGTACTTATTTGGTGGTTAGTCAACTGCAGGGCAAAACTAAAAGCTTTAGGTTTAACTCCTGTGCTCTGTCCCTGGGTACAGAGTTTTTCCCTAAAGAAACAGTTTTCCTTGTTAACAGCAAATGCCTTTAAAAGGGAAGATTATCAGGGTTCTTCTGTTAAATTCTGCCTAGGGCATTATTGTTTTCTACTGTTAATGGGGTTAGGAGTGAGGGCCACTAGCATACTGTGGTAAAAAGTACTCACCATATGTAGCCCCTGGATAGAGGAAAACAAAAGATGAGTAAGTAAAGATTGTATTGACATGCAAGTACAGAAGAATTTTCTGAGTATCTCAGTCCCTGGATTAACTGGGCAGGAAAAAAAAAATCTTCCCTAATTCATATGAATGAGCCTGTCTTCAGGAAGGTTCTTGCCAAAACTACAAAGATATGAAAATAGATGGCAGTAAAAGTTTTTCATCACACCTTTTATAAGGAAATGGAATTTACAAGAATTTTAGAGTGTTTTATCTTGTTGCATAGGGTCTCCTTCCAGCTCAACGATGACTGTAAGATGAAGTTGTGGATGGATGTGTACGCTGCCGAAGTATTTTTGTATTTCAGTTCAAGTTGGGCTGATTGATAGCTTGCGAGGTCTTTGTTTTTACTTTGGATATTAATGAATCAAAAATCATGACAATTCTTTTTAAGTAGGCATGTGTGTATTTCAGGGAAAGGCAAAGGTTTGCTAAATAGAATTCCAAACTCATGCTATTTGACAAAGTACTTTGGTAATGGGGCGTTATTTTTCTAATATTTTGAACTTATTAAATATTGTAACTAATCCTATTTCACTTTCTTTTAAAGGCTTCTTTAAAAAAAACAAATATATATATATATCTTGTGCAAAATAAGGGACATCTTAGAATGATTCTTCCATTTGTGTGAAGTGAAAAACATAAGAATGGGTGATAATGAGTGTTCCAAGTTTGGGTGATCTACATATGAAGACTCCTGCTTTACTGGGGGAACAGCACACACAAGCATTTATTTGCCCACACAAGGAAGTCTAAGGAGGGGGGAGGAAAGGGCCTAAAACAAATGTACTCTAGTCTATGAGCCTGTGATTCTGTCATATTTAAGTTACAATTCTGTGCATTTTATCTTCTTTTCATAAAATGGTTTCTTTCAACTATTTCTCATATGACCTGGTTTCTCTATCCTTCATTATTCTAATAGTTCACCTCTGCATGCCCTCCAACTTGTCAACGTCCTGCCTGAATTGAGGTACCCAGAACTAGACAGAATGCTCCAGATGTTGTCTGACTGTGTGTGGTAGATGTTTAAACTCTGACTGCTACAACTCATTTCAAAGGATCAGAGAATCATAGCTTTCAAGGTGAAAGAAACTTTAGAAGCCATGGAGTTCATTTTTATAGATTCTGAAACTAAGGTAAAGAGGATAAGTGACTTGCCCAGCATTCTATAGTTAGTAAGCATCTGTGGCAGGATCTGAACCCAGATCTGAACCCAACTCTAATAACATTTTTATGATACTATCATATCTGATTTGTTTGTAATGGTACATTTTTTCATGTGGATATTTCCTATTTAAGATATTAATAACTACAAGTATCATCTTTCTTTTTTGGCATATAAACAAATTGATGTTG
The DNA here is from genome assembly GCA_028627135.1 of Pseudochirops cupreus. Lineage (NCBI taxonomy): Eukaryota > Metazoa > Chordata > Mammalia > Diprotodontia > Pseudocheiridae > Pseudochirops > Pseudochirops cupreus. The sequence goes on from CM053582.1 coordinate 143,822,081, forward strand.
TTTCCTAGAAGAGGTATATGTGCATTTACCCACGTGTAATTGGTATTTGGCGACCCATCTCATTTATGTAAGATTTCCCCCCACCCCCACTATATAAAGTATTTTTTTAGGTTAATAACAATAGCTTTTATTTTTATAGGCCTACATTATCTTTTTGTTTTTTTCTTTTTAATTAACTTTTGTTTATTTTTAGTTTATATCATTCATTTCCATGAGATTTTGAATTACAAATTTTCTCCCCATCTTTTCCTTACTCACCACCCCAAAACAGTGATCCCATGTTTACCCCATTCCCCAATCTGCTCTCTCCTATATCCTCCCCCATCACCCCTCTGACTTGCTGGTAGGGCAAGATGGATCTCCTTACCCCAGTGCCTGTATATCTTAATTCCCAGTTACATGTAAATAATAATAATAATAATTATATACATATATATAGGTACATATATATGTATCTACATATTTTTAATACTTGATTTTAGAACTTTAAATTCTAGATTCTTCCCCTACCTGCCTCATCACCCACCCCCGCTGGAAAGATAAGCAATTCAATACAGTCTGTACATGTGTAGTTATGCAGAACATCTCCACAATGGACATATTGTGAAAGACTGACTGTATTTCCCTCCTTCCTATCCCACCCTCCACTTGTTCTATTCTCCACTTTGTCTCTGTCCCTTTACAGAAGTGTGTGCTTCTAACAACCCTCCCCCCCCCCCAACCTGCCCTTCCCTCCATCATCCTTCCTCTCATCCCCATTACCCCTACTCTCCTGTAGGGCAAGATACCCAATTTAGAGTGTATGTCATTCCTTCCCTAAGCCAAATTCAATGAGAGTAAGGTTGACGCATTCTCTTTTGCCTCCCCATTCTTCCCCTCCATTGTAACAGTTATCCTTTGCTTCTTCTATATGAGATGATTAACCCCATTCTGTCTCTCCCTGACTCCTCTCCTCTTCTTCTCCCACCTTTCAATTTCAGCTTTTAAAATATCATCCCTTCCTATACAATTGAACTTGTGCCCTCTATCTATGTACACATATATACACACACCCATATATGCATTCATACACATTATATACCCTCCTATATAGACATATGTGTATGTATACATATATATACATTTATATTCCCATCACCTATCCTCATACTGAGAAAAGTTTCATAAGTTACAATTATCATTTTTCCATGTTGGCATGTAAATAGTTCAGCTTTAGTAAGTTCCTTATGATTTCTTTTCCATGTTTACCTTCTCATGCTTCTTGTATTTGAATGTCAAATTTTCTTTTCAGTTCTGATTTTTTCAGCAAGAATGCTTGAAAGTCCTCCACCTCATTGAATGAC
>CM053582.1:143823923-143852638 GCA_028627135.1 Pseudochirops cupreus
GGAGAGAATAGACTGGGGGAGGGGGGAAACACTGGGATGGCTGTTTTGGGGTGGTAGGCGGGGGAAAGACAGGGAGAAAATATGTAACTCAAAAAAAATTTAATAAAATAAATTTAAAAAAATAAAAAAAAAGAAATGTGAGTTTGTTGTTGTTATTGTTAAAAGGCCAATATATTTTTGAAACCATGATATCTCTGTTTAATTTTTCAGGTGAAAGCTACCTGTTAGTCTCTAATTGTTCAATTTTCTCCCTTGAAGAAAAAAGAAAATTGATTGGCTGGTATCCATAAAAGTGTCATGCTATTACGTTCCAATATGAGAAGCCTGAAATGGATGAAAAAATCACTATGAAGGAACATTAGAGGAGAGAAAATAGAAGAGAGAAGAGATTGGAGAAAATCACTGAAAATGAAGAGACACATCTGATGACAAGAGAGAAGAACTTTACTCTGGAGAAGACAGAATCAGACATCTTTAGCCTCTAGTGGCTGTACTATTCTGTATATAAAGACATTAATCATGAGATAGCCATTCTGTTGTTACATGACTATAGCATTTGCCAAAGCTCTTTCATCAGGGAGTCAAAATTGCTGCATTTTGTTATTTTACTTATAATGCAGTAGAAAGAGAATTTGATTTAAAATTAGATGACCTGAGTTCAAATGCTGCCTTCTATTTTTTACCAGAGTGATCTTGAAAAAGTCAATATCTCAGAGTGTTGGGATCCTCCTTGGCACAGGATATGGGAGGGATTGGGCTAGATATTTGTAAAGTTCTTTCTAGCTCCAAATTCTATGTTCCTATGCCTGCTGAAGAATTTATTCTATGGACCAGAATGCTACTTGGAATATGAAATGTTTTCATGAAATACATTTCGTAAGAAATTTGATTACTTAGGTAAAAACATCAAATGGAACTTTCCATTTCATTGTAACATTGAAAATGCAATTTTGAATGTAGTTCATATTTGTGAGAATGTGTAGTAAATTATAACCTGGAATGATTAAACAAATTCAATTTGATGATCACTTATTACACATCTGTGTTTCCAGTGTCTTGTGCTACACTGAAATGCAAAGTAGATGAGAATGAATAGCATAAAATGTCTGTGAAGTCGGACTGGAGACAGATTGAGAAGGATTTTTAATGTCACATGGAGACATTCATATTTTATCCTAGATGCAATAGACCAGAGAAACACTAGAATCAGGAAGATTACATTGGCAAAGCACTGTGAAGAATAGTGTAGAGATGAAGAAACACCCAGTAGAAGACTTATGCAATAGTGTGGGTGAGAGGTGACAAGAACTTGAACTAAGAAGGTCACTGTATGAATGATGAGAAGGTAACCAATGTGAGAGATGCTCTGGATGGAGATTTGCCAAGACTTGTCACCTAATTGAATATGAGGGTTCTGAAGGAAAGGAGAGTTTGATACAACACTAAGGTTTACAACTTGGGTGATTGAAAGATTGGATGTGTCTTCAGTAGAAATGGAAAAGTTTGGGAAAGATTTGGGTTTGGGGGGTGGGTAGAAGATAACAAATTTTGCTTGCTACATTTTTGTTAAAATTACTTATGGAATTCCCAGGTAGAGGTGAGCAGTAGGCAGTTGGCAAAACAGACTTGAGTTTCAGCACAGGGCTTGGGATAAATATTGGGATTGGATTATATACATGGAGTCATTTGTACAGATGTTATAACTAAACTCCACTAGAAATAATTAGAAAAGAAGGTAGAGAGTGAAAAAAGAAGAGCATTGGGGGTCACCTACATTTTGGGGAGGGGTAGAAGATGTATGATGAAAAAGCAAGGGCCAATATGTAGTAGCAGAATGAGTGCAGGATTTGGACTCAGAAGAACTGGATTTGAGTAACAGCTCCATTACTTACTTTATATGTGATCTTTGGGATGTCACTTATTCTCTATGAGTGGATGGTTCCTTGTTTGTAGAATGAGGAGGCAGATTATATGATTTTTGAAGTCTATTACAGCTGTCAATCTGTGATCATAAAGACTACTGAGAAAGAAGCATTCAAAAAAGTAAGAAGGGTACCAGGAAAAAGTAATGTCATGTAAGCTGAGGAAGGAGATTACCAAACAATCAATACATTAAGTATATATTGAGGGATTACTGCATGACCATCCTGGGGATCCAAAAATAGGCAAAAAACACAGAGTTCATGCTATCATGGAATTTGCATTGTAATAGGTAGAGGAGGGATCTTATTTGACAAAGAGATGGCAAAAGCACCAAAAACTTTAGAGAGGCTAAGATAGATTAGGATTGAAAACAAATAAATTTAGCAGTTATGAAGCAGTTAGTAAACTTGGACAGAATAGTTTTCTTTTTATAGAGGGGTTGATTTCTTTCGATAAAGAAATAAATGTTCCAGTCAATATCCAATTATAAATTCTTTTTTTTAAAATGAAGGTTACTCCTCACTTCTTGAATATGCATAATCCAGATGAGGTCTGGGGTGTCTTATAAAGATGGATTTGTAGCTCAGTATTAGTGATGCAGAGATCATAAAACAATTATTTGAATGAATTAAAGGACTCTCATAGAAACAATGAAAACTATTTTCTGGAAGGTGGGAAAATAACTTGGGACAAGGCTACCCTCAGTCTTTGGTTTGCTAATTTTGTTTCCCCCCTAAAGACAGACATGCTAGAAGGGTGTGAAAGAAAATTAACCAGTTAGAAAAGGAGATTCAGGATCTTAAGGAAGAAAATGAAATCTTGAAAATTAGAACTGGGCAAAGTGAAGACAGTGAAATTATAAGAGATCAATAAACGATTAGGCAAAATATGAATAAGGAAAAAATAGAAGAGAAAGTGAAACATCTCATCAGAAAAACAACAGATTTGGAGAATAGATCAAGAAGAGAAAATTTAAAAATAATTGCACTAATTTAAAATTATGCTCAAAAAAAGAATCTTGATAGAATAATACAAGAAATAATCAAAGAAAATTGTTCTGAAGCATTAGAACAAAGGGGTGGGAGTGGAAATAAAAAAAAAAATCCATTGATCACCACTTAAGAGAGATCCTAGCAGGAGAACTAACAGGAATATCATAGTTAAAGTCCAAAACTCCCAGCTCAAGGGAAAAAAATGTTAAAAGCAGCTAAAGTAATTTAAATGTGACAGTGCCACAATTAGAATTACATAAGACCTAGCAGCAGAGACATTAAAGGACAGTAGGTCTTGCAACACAATGTATTGAAGAGCAAAAGAACTGTGACTCTGGCCAAAAAGAAAATACCCTGCAAAGTTAAATATTATCCTGACTGAAAAAAAAAATGGACATTTGATAAACTATCAGATTTCCAAGACTTTGTTAAAAAAAATTCTGAACTTAATAGAAGAGTCAACATATAGAATCAAGAGAAATATAAGGCATATAACAAAGACTGAATAAAAGGGACACATAAGCTCAGACTGTTTACTTTTTATAAACATAAAATGAATGTCTAAGATTCTTATCAATAATTGGGTAGTTTATAAAAAAGATGGGGCAAATCTGAGAATTATATGAATTTAAAATGTAAAACTATTTAGGAATAACTTGAAAGAGTAATTACTTGAGGTGCAAAAGGAATTAGATGGGGGAGGAAGGCTGGTAGTTCTGGTAACCTACTTTCATTGGGAATGAGTATATATATATATATATATGTGTGTGTGTGTGTGTGTGTGTGTGTGTGTGTGTGTGTGTGTGTGTGTGTGTAAATATACATATGTATTTAGAAGAGTACAAAAGTCCTCTAAATTCAGAAGAAAAAAAATGGTAAGGGCATTGGGAGGGGAGAGGAGACAAGGGAAGAATCCTTAGAGGGGAGGTTGAGAGAATAAATGAATAGGGGTATAGAAGGGTGTTTAGATTTATGGGAATGGGAGGAGAGGGCAGGGGTCCTTGGAGGGGATAGGCAAGTCACAGGATGGCAAGGTAGTGAGAAAAAGCAAAGGAGGGGAGGCAGAAGGGATAGGAAACAAGAGATATAATCATACATTAAAAAAACAAAGGTAAGGAGTAGAATAGGTTTGAGAAAGTATATGTCTACATACGTATGTATGTATATATATATAGCTATAGAGAAACATATCTAAACTTTATTGTAGCCTTCTGGGAGAGGTTGGGAGGAGGGGAAAAAAGGACAAAGTAAAAAAGTACACAGCAGAGAACAAAAAAAACTCACAAGGAAGCAAACAAAAGATGGACAATTCTCAACACAAGTGTTATTTGTCATATAGACTTTCTTGAAATGAAAATCCATTGTTATATATTTTGAATCCTCTCATGTTCTGCAACATGCACAACATATTTGTTCCCTAATTTTGTATTTGTTCTAATATTTAAGTTTAAGATGTGTTTTTTTTCTTTATTCTGTATTTGTGTTCTGGCATTTGAGTCTAAAATAAAATCTTGAAAAGAAAGGAGGGAGGCTAGGTGGTGCAGTGAATAGAGTATTAGCCCTGGGTTCAGGAGGACCTGTGTTCAAATTCAGCCTCGGACACTTAACACTTACTAGCCATGTGACCTTGGGCAAGTCCCTTAACCCCAATTGCCTTGCCTTTCCTCTTCCAAAAAAAGCAAAAAAAAAAAAAACAAGACATTAAATTGCTTTGAAGATCTTACTGCATTCTATCTTCATGAAAAAAATACAATCATCTAAGAAGCAAATGGACAGGAATTTAGGACTTCTTTCAAAAATAAGAGTCAGGGTAATAGCTGTGATAATTACTTATTCAACCTCTCAAGCCATCTCCATTTTTAAGTACATCTTTAGCAGGTGACAAACCAGTATTGTCTACCATGATGACCTGAAGCCATGAAAAAAGGGTGAATTATTTTCTCTCTAATTTGTGTTATAAAGCTGAGAAGTATATAATAATACATTTCAAGACTATTTCCAGTAAAAAAAAAAAATCACACCAAAGGACATCCCTTATTTGGTTAACCTTCAACTGTCCAGAATGGCTCATTTCCTCAAGTACCACATGAATACTTTATTATAGTGTGGATCAAGGTGATCAGAGAGATGGGGAGGAATTTATTTTTCTTAGGAAAGACAACTCTTGATCATTCATGAAATATCTTAATCTTTCATGTTCTCTTTCATCTTTTTCTGCCTTTACTTTTGCCAAATTCACTCTTCGATAGCATGCTTGAAGAAAAGGAAGAGAACACCTCTAGGGGAGACCAGTGGAAAACTAAAATATCTGTGTTTGGATATTTGTTGCTAAGTCTGGTGAAAGGGAAGAATGAATTTGTTTGTGAAATTTTTAAGGGATTCTAAAAACCCCACTCCTGGGTCCCAGAGAGAAATTCCATTACTATAATGAACAAATATACATCTTCATAACATATGGAATTTCATAATGATGTCTACGCATAGATATTTGATGTCTTTCAATTTAAACCTTAGAAAAATGCACAACTTGCAATTTTAAAGATAAAACCCCATGAAAATGTTCATGCTTGAAATATATAGAAAATGTGCTTCAAGAAAATTAATTTGGTCACTCTTGAATTTCTAGCTCTCTGATCCTCTGTTTCCTTATCTGTAAAATGAAGAGAATGATATCTGTACTACCTCTCTAACAGGGTTGTTGTTAGGTAAGGGTATAGTCAATGTTATAAGGTAATACGTTATATAAAATTGAGCTATGATTATTCTTTTAGAAGTCACATGAGTCTAACTCAATTTCCTTTTTAGACTGCATTACTAGATTACTAGACCATTTATACAGTGTGCCCAGGTTTCACCAGGGCATTTGACAATAAGTCATGCTATTCTTATGGACAAGGTTGAAAAATTGAGGCGTGTGTATACATGTGTATACATATATACACACATACATATACTATAAATGTGCATATACATACATATATACGTGTGTGTGTGTGTGTGTATGTGTGTGTGCAAGGGGAGATGGGGGAGGTTGGGCTTTGTAATTGTATGTCTACTTCTTACCAGATCTGTGATTTGGAGCAAATATTTTAACTTTTTCGTGCTTTTAACCCTATCTGAGAAAAATAGAGAAGTTGAACTAAGTTATTTTTAAGATCCCTTCTAGAACTAAATCTGTACTTCTGTCTTATGGATTATTGACTCCCAGGCAGAGCAATGAATGAGTCAACATAAGCATTCTTTGGGGTGCCACAAAGGTTTTCCTTGAATTGATGGTCGACTTTTTTTTTTAAATCATTGACTTAAATAGTATTGACTTAAAAGGTTTTACAGAATTGGGAGAAATAGCTGAAATGAGTAAACTCCTTGAGAGGAGGGATTGTTTCATTCTTTGCATTTGTAACCCCAGTACTTAGCATAATGTCTAGTTAATAGACTCTAGTAAATAAGAGGTACATAAACAAATGCTTGTTTATTGTTTGATCTTAACTTACTGAAATCACTAACATCAAATTTAATTTTAATTGATATAACATCTTGCATTTGTTTGAAAAAAAAATAAACTATCCAAGTACAGAGTTAGGGAGATAGCCAACCCTTCACTTGGAAAAAGAAAATCTATGTATCTGGGAGGTTTTATGAACTGCAAACTTGATATTAGTTAGTTTTTTTGGATGCATACCAGTTGCAAGTTTATTTATGTTTGTTTCTCTACCATTCATTCAACTATTTATTTTTCTGCTTACTTATTTATTCATTCATTTATTTACTTTTATTATTGTTGATAAGAAATCTAGAGTTTTATTAGTAAAGTAGCTAAGACTCAGATGTGGGGAACCTGTGACTTTGACACCACATGTGGCCCTCTAGGTTCACAAGTGTGGTCCCTTCATGAAAGGATTTGTTCTGTAACATTTGAATTCAGTCAAAAGGCTGTACCCAAGGACCTAGGTTGCCACATGTGACCTCTAGGCCACAGGTTCCTCACCCTTACAATTATGCAGTGGCTGAAGTGCTGAGTTTAGAATCAAGAAGACCTGAGTCCAAATACAACCTCAAAATCTTACTAGCTGCTAGACCCTGACAAGTCATTTAGTATCTATATTCCTTAGTTTGTTCAAATGTAAAACAGGACTAATAACAGCACTTAGATTCTTGTGAGGATCAAATGAGACAAAGTTTGTAATTGCTTAGCACAGTGAGTGGCACATAGTAGCACATTCAAAGAAAGGACATTGACAGATGACAGTATATCCAAAGAAGCTGAGTAAAATATATGGGAATAGGAGATCATGACAAATAGGTATTATTTGCAGGAAGTAGGCATATGTGCTCAAAAGTAAAGACTGAAGGGAGAAATGCTAGCTGTCTCCAAGTAATTAAACAGCAGTATTGTGGGTGAGGGGCTAGAATTACACTGTTTTTATTTGACAACAGACCATAAAACTTGAACCAAAGGGCGAAAGTTGCAGAAAGTCTCTCTTTGGCTCTTTGACAGAAGACAGATAGAGAGGATGGAAATAAAACAAATCTTCCTAACAATTAGAGTTGATCAAAAGTAAGTTAGACTGCTTCATGAGATTATGGGTTTCCCATCTCCATAGATTTTCAGATACAGGCAAGATAATATTGGGCAGATTTGAAGATGTAGAAAAAAACCAAAGGCTTTGGAATCTGAATCCTTGAATTCAAACCTGAATTTGCTACTTTTGACCTGTATGATTTGGGGGAATTAATTCACTTAACTTTTCTGCTGCTCAGCATTAGTATTTCCATAATGAGAGATTTGGATTCCTGCCTTCTAAGGTAAGAATGATTCTGCCTCCTTAACTGAAGGACATGAATGTTTTCCCAGATTCTCAGGGAGAAACAAAAGGTTAGATAGGACATGGAAAAGATGATATAGAATTCATTCATTTGTTTATTAAACATTAATGAATGTTGAATCAATAAATGTAACAGAATCTTAGAACTAGAGAGATTTTAGAAAGTCATCCAGACCATGAGTTTGCCAGATTCATGAATCTCCTCTACAATGCTCCCAATAATCTGTCATTACCTTCACTTCAATAGCACCAGTGATAGGGAACTCACTAACTCATATGGCAACCCATTCCCCTTTCACAAATCTTCCTTACATTAATCCAAAATTTGCCTCTTTTAAATTTACATTTATATTAATTTGATTACAGATGCAAAATAGTAAAGAGAGAGCTGCCTTCAATATTAGAAAAACTTGGATTCAAGTGATGCCTCTTTCTCCATTTTTGGTTTTTGGATCTAGACAAGTCACTTAAGTCTTCAGTGCTGTCAACAACTCTCATACTACATGAAGAGCTGCTGGCCTGAATTGATAAAGGGAGCTTCCCATTCAAGAAATTCCCATTAATTTCATTAAATCACACATATGGTCCCAATTAATTTTCTTTCCAAATACATGATTTTTCCCCATGGGTGCTACTGTGCCCCACTTCCCATTATCTCTGAGTTTATGGGTCTGTGCTCTTGTCTAAGGCTATTGAATCCTATACGGCAGATTGCTACCTGCCATCTCTGTTTCTGCGTGGTGCCCGTTTCTTAACTCATTAAGCATTTTTCTAGGTATGCTTTGCTAGGATGAGGATGAGAATAAGGGTAATGATCTGGTTTTGGCCTGTCTACCATTTTCCATTGCAACTTTGGGGCTATTTTCCCTTCTATTTGAACATTTTATGACAACCACTAAAGTTTCCCTTATATAGCTCCTTATGGAAAGGAGGGGTCACTGTATTTGGAAGCCTAAGGCAGAAGAGGTCATGGTCAGGCAGGTGTTGCCAAACCACAAATGCTTCAAGTACAGCCTTGATCAAATACTCTCTCTCTGTCTTTGTCTCTGGGTCTGTGTCTGTGCATCTGTTTCTCTCTCTCTCTCTCTCTCTCTCTCTCTATTTATATATATATATATGTATACACACATGTGTATATATGTATGTATGTATATATGTATGTGTGAATATATGTATGTATATGCGTGTGTGTGTGTGCCATCAATTCATCAGCCTAGCTAAATTTGGAGAATTTTATCATCTAAGGGCTTACTCCCTTCTGATGTTTATTTTTTATTGGCTAGGTTATATCATGAGGTGGCATACTCAAACATGGAGGAGAACACTGCAATTTGTGTTGAATGATAGTATGGAATGAAAGCATTAAATAACTGATTACAATGTGGTAACCATTATGCACACTGGAGATAAAAATGGAGAAGTAAAACAGTTTCTGTCCTCAAGGGCCTTACATTCTTTTCTTCTTTTTCAATTAATAATCATTTATTTTCTAAGCTCTAATAGACAAGAGAAAAAGAAAACCCTAACAAATATTCATCATGAAGCAAAACAAATTCCTTCTTTGGCTATATATGGTATACAAATATAATAGAATCTTATTGCATTGGAAGAAATGACAAAAGGGTTGGTTTTAGGCAAGCCTGGAGACATCTTTATTAACAGATGCAAAGTGAAGTCATGAGACAAGATAACAATTTATGCAATAACATCAATATTTTAAGACAAAACTTTGAAGGAACTCTGATGAGAAGCATATATTCTACTGGATGAGGAAACATATATAAGGGAGTGGTGACTAACGAAGAATCTTTTTGGTTTGGGAATTGAGGGAATTATGGAAAATGACAAAGGAGAGTTGACTGACACTTCATTTGAAAAAAAAACAATGGAATCTTGCTTCCAGAGCAACAGGTGAAATTTGCAAAGTATCATGGGCTGCTCAGTGGCCAGAACTTAAGCATGATCAGAGATGTGAATAAGAAATGACCAGACCATGTGAGTAGTTCAAGGAAGAACCAGCACGTCCATTTAATGATTTTTTGAACAAGGTTTTTATAGAGCAAGTAATACAAAAAGATAAAAGGACTCAAGTTTTACTATCATTGACTTTAACCTGTTATATCCTGGAACTGACACAGAATGGATAATTTGATAAGGTATATGTTCTTTAGGTGCCTGAAGTTTGCAGGTAAAGGCTTTGATCTCAAGATCACAAGTAGTCCTTTTAAGTGTAGTCCCAGGGGGCCCAAGGAGCTAGCCTAACAAAGGTGCCAAGTAGCATTGGGAAGGGTCCTAATTAGGGCACACTGTCAAGATTTTGATTTGAGTCCTGGATCAGGCCTCCTTGGCTCCCCACAGCAAAGTAAAATATACACGGTAATAATATTTTGATCCTCACAACACTTGATATGAGGTAGGTGCTGTCGTTAGCCCATTTTAAAGAAATGGAAACTGATATTTAGTATTCCATGACTTGCCCATGGACACACCATTAGTAAGTGTCTGAGGCAAGATTTGAATTCAAGTCTTCCTGTCCCTAAACACAATATTCTGGCTGCTGCAATAATAGCTACCTGTATGTGAATTTGTATTGACTCACCAACTCGTTCTCCATCACTTGTTAAGACTCAGTCACCAATGGTAGACTAAGAAACCAGAACAGTGATAGAATCATAAATATTTTAAATCACCCATGTACTTACATGGCAGGATTTAATTATTTTTAATAGCATTTTAATAGGGACAAAGCTTCCACAGTTGTTACAGGAAGCATTGTTTATGAATTTATTTAGGCTACATGGGCATATTCACTGTACTAATATAATTAAAAGCAATGTCTGGATATCAAGCTGACATGCCACCTCTTCCCCACAAATGACATTCAATTTCTCACCTTCATGTCTTTGCATAGTTGTCCTCCATGTCTGAAAAGCATTCCCTTTTCATCTCTGACACAAACTTCTTAGATTTTTTGCAATGCACAATTCAGGTGCTGCCTCTCACATGAGATTTAGCCTGATCCCCAGTTACTAGTTCTTCCTTTTAAAATTGTATTTATCATGTATCACATACTTTAAATTTCCTTTTCTCTGCATTTTAAAATATTTTCCCTCTCTTCCCAATAGAACATTTACTCCTTGATGGCAGGATGTTTTTTTTTCTTTCTTGGAATCCACAGTGCCTTACATATAGTAAATACTTAAAATATATTTGTTGAATAGAATTTAAATCATTATTCAGCAAAACATACATATATCTCTTGAATCTCTTTGACAAGTGATTTAGAATTGTACCTCATATAAGGTGAGGCTCTTTTGACTTCCAGTGCTGGGTCCCACATCCCTCTGTTTAGTAAATAAACACTTTCAGTTAATCAATAAATGTTTTTTTCAGCACCTACTGTATGCCAGGCATTGTATTAATGTACTAACTTTTGAGGGAAAACAAACAAACAAACAATCTGCTCTTGGTGAAATTTTCTTTCAGATACCTAGAAATAGAGCCTCCATCTCTTATTTTCTTATTTCAAGCAGATCTCATGCCATTACTTTGCTTCTGAAACAAGGGATCCTTCCTTGTTCCATCTCATTGGGCTTTCCGCCTTTGTGACTTGAGCAATCTGCAAATCCTCCCAGCACCCCTGGGGACCTGCCTTGCTGCCACCCCACTGCTTGACATATTTTTGTGCTGCTGAGCTGATAGCTGGATAAGAACTTGGTATGCAGGTCAGGGATGCTTCCCAGCATGGGTATCACAATGTAGATCAGGGGAGAAGGGGCAGGAGGGGGAGAAGCCTGACAAGCTAGTGCAGCAGCAGAGTCATATTGGAAGATGTAATTAATTTGTAGTTGAAGAGAGGGAGCTGTCCTTAGAATATTTTGTTTTAGGTATGTGCCTGGTCGGGATTCACATGCAGTGACAGAAAGGACAGACTAGGGAGAACAGATGCGGTGCTTGTCAGTAAAGAAGAGCATTAATAAAATGGGATTCTAAGGATTCCCTTACACGCAGGGTACTTCTGTGAGAAAGAACTTACTAGGGAGACAATTGATGATAATAAAGACGTAGAGCAAGAATCTGCTACTAGCTGTGTTCCTTCCCCACAGCAATCTCAGCAAATTAAAGAGAGTTAGGCATGAAAATCGCAGTAATGAGCATGGAGAGCTATGAGCAGGGGGTTAATCAGAAGCAAAGTTGATTGTTGAATATTTAGATGATCTGTTACAACTCAGAAATTGGCAAATGCTACAAGCCCATGCTTGATTTATTGTTTGGTTGAGTGTCCACACTGATCAGAGTGATGGTGAAAATGGCAAGAATGGAAATTAAACAAACAAACAAAAAATTATCTGGAATACATTCCCAATGAGCTGATTGTTAAACATTTGCCAGCACACCCATGGCTATAAGGTAATGCTTCAAGATCAATCACTACTAATAACTAACTTGCATATATCATTGACTATGTGCCAGGCACTGTGCCAAGCTTTTTACTATTATTGTCTATTTGATTGTCACAAAAACCCTGAGAGGTAGGTGCTATTATTATCTCCATTTGCAAATGAGGAAACTGAGACAAATAGAAGTAAAATTACTTGTTCAGAGTCACACAGCTAGTGTCTGAGGCAGGATTTAACTTCAGGTCATTCTGACTTAAGGGTCAGCTCTCTATCTACTATACCATATAGCTGCCCCCAGTAGACTCTGTTCTACAATTTAGTGACCTCTGACTTACTGAATCAGATGTTCCTCTGACAGAGGCTCCAGCAAGTACACTATGAGAGGGCATGGTAGTGCGCTAATGATATGCCCATCACGGTTGGGAAGACATTATAAATAGCTTTGGTCTCACAATTAAAATTTGAATTTATTATGACTTTTCTATATGCTAGGCAGAGAGGAAAGATAAAAAAATTAAATAGACCCTCCTTGCCCTAAAATAATTCACTTTCCCTTGGAAGAAAACATGTATACAGGTAGTAAATATAAAAAAAAAGACAAGTTAGTCAATAGAATTTAAGGATGGGAACTAATAAGTGGGCAGTATCAGGAATAGCTTCTTATAGGTGATAACACTTGAGTTGATCCTAGAAGGCAGAAAATAGCTCCAAGAGAAGACACTGAGCAAGGAGGGCATCAGGACCTATTTCAACTAATACACCAAATCAGAAGACAGAATGATGTGTATAGAACAGCATGTAGTACAGTTTTGCTGGAACGTACAGTGCATTAGAGAGCTTAATATAAGATCAGTGAGGAAAGATGGGGTGGTGCCAAACTGTGATGGACTTTAAATTCCAATATGAAATTATCACCTATTGAGAGAGTCAACTATTCAATACCTAGGGTGTAGCTAGAAGACATGCTTGTATTATATGACTTGAGAAAAAGGTCATACCAGTCTAGAGGCAATAACTATCTCCAGTCTCTTTCCCTTCTTTCTTCCTTTTAGAACACAATAGCCTTTTCCACATTCCCCAATGACTGAAATAAGAAATGATGATACTACGGACATCTTTGTCCGGAATGTGATTGCACATGTTACCAGGCTTTGTCATACCTATTCTATCTGCCACTTGCCCAAATATGATTTTTTTTGTCTTCTACTCTATCCTAGTTTTCCTTCTCCTCTTCCACTTGATATACAACCTGAAGATGCCCCAAGTGCATGCACACACACACACACACACACACACACACACACACACACACACACATTATACTGTTGGTGGAATTGTATATAGTTCTAGACTATATGGAGTACAATATAACAATATGACAATGAGCAAGACATAGTTGTGGGGAGCCAAACCTGGAGTCAGGAAAACCTGGGTTAAAATACCACCTTTGACACAAGAGGTTGTGTGAAAATGGGTAAGTCACTTGATATCTCAATGAGCATGCACAGATGCCATCAGCTTCCTTGGTTGATACAAGTTCTCCATGGGGAGCACCCTAGAGAAATTTAGGATGATTTGTAAAGAAAAGGTTGGAGAAAGATTGTGGATTATGCCTTTTTGATTGGCTATGAAGGCATTCAGACAGGCCTATCATCTTTGCCTCTGCTTGTGTTATTTTCCAAATTTGGTGACTCACAGTATCTGGTGAGATGGTATCTTTTAAGAGAAATGACTTAGAGTTTTCTTCCCTGCTGAGGCCATATGGGTCCTGTGGAACACGTATCAGTCCTTGACCTTTTTATTTGATCTTTTTCACTCCAGGAGAAAGGAGTATAGTAGCCAACCTTGGAAGTATCAAAGATCAGGAGAGTGGGTCACAGAAATCCAGGGTGGGAATCCAGAGTAGTGAAATATCAATGTCTTGACAATAAGGAGTGATTTTTGGGATTGACCTTTAAGTCCATATCCAAGAAAAGGATTCATCTTCTTAACATGGACTTGGTGGAATCATTACTGTGTAGGAATTGACCAATGATGTAAGCTTACCTATCTAGAAAGAAAGGTGGCAAAGGGGATAATATGCCCTAGAAATACTTGTGAAAATTCATGAATATACATTCATGCTATATCTTGAAAGAAAAAAAAATTCTTTATAAAAGTGAATTAGTGTTGAATAATTAAATGACACTGATACACTCTTTCTTGGTCCCTAAAAGTAGAGGGAATTAAGCTTGGGGACTATAAAGCTGATGGTTTAGCAAAGAGACACTCCAATCTCTCGATGTTATCTTCGAGAATTCTGAAGAATGATGGAGCAGTACTAGCTCCAATAGAGAGAGTTAAAGCACAGCACTACTCCTTTTTGACCAATTTGAGCAATTATATTGCTAGTGTTTTGCTTACAGATTTTATGAAAAGAAGGAAAGGACTTAACTGTACAAAAATATTCATAGCTATATCATTATTCAAAATTCTCAAATGGATCTTTGATCTCATTGATGTAAATCTTACCACTACCCATGAACACTGAAACCCATCCATGCCTGCCATTAACTATGTTATTCCATACATAAAACGATGAGAACCACACTAAGTGCTTTCCTTACCTTTTTGCTACATTTTGAAATTGCTAATGGAGTATATAGGCAATACAATGGTTATCCCACACTCTCACCAGATGAGCACCATCTTCTTTTTAATCACATATTTCTCTGATGATACCTTTTATTCCATTTCTCCCTCATAATTCCATATTTATGGACTGCCTATCCATTACTCCATAAGTAATACTCAATTTTCATGCTTCAGACACTTAAGTTTTCCTTGAGTCAAGTCAACAACACAAGTAGAATGTTGTATTGTTGTCAAATTAATGTTATTATTATTATGTTGAACTTTCATTTCAGGAATTAGTTTGGGTATTAATGGGACTCCAAAATTTCCTACATGATACCTAGCTAGCCATATCAATAATAGCTGTTTCCTTCTGGGTAGGGGAAAGCACCCCTAGAAAAACTTATATCTTCTAATAAAGAACATTTGAATGCATTTTAATGTATTATTTTGTAATAGGAGATTAACATGCTACAAAATGGCAAATTTAAAGAAAATTAACATGGACTATATTGATGGCCAGCTTTAGAGTAAGACATAGGTTTAAGTTCTACTTTTGACACACAAGCGCTGAGCAAAAAACTGGCACATAGTGGGCACTTAATAAATACTTCTTGACACACTAGCTAATTAACCATGTGCAGAGTCATTGAAATTATGGAAGAGTTTCCTGACTGGCATAAGTGGAATTCATTTCTGGATCAGGAATTACCTATACTGATGATATCAGTGATTGAAATTGGGGAAAGGGGGAAAGCACATTAAAAACAAATATAGAAACATCTGCATAAGGTGATTCAAAGGAAAGTAAGCAGAATCAGAAGAGTGTTAAACAGTGAGACCAAAGTATGTGAAAGAAAATTAGACCAAAATAAAGTTAGACATGGAGGAGATTCAGAGAAATTTTTAAAGGGACATAGAATAAAGTACATTTGGTGAACTTTGTTAATTTTTTAAATTATGTTTTGTTAAAATGGATGATGTATCATGTTTGTGATTTTGCATGCAATATTAATCTTCATTTAGTAGGTTTATTTAATTGGTTTTTGATGAATATTAAGTTTATAACACAACACAGTTAAAAGCATAGCTGCCCCAATCAGAACTTTTTTTAAAAATCCTCAATTAAATAAACATTTATGAAGTTCTCCCTTCAAAAAGCTGACATTCTTGTTCTCTTGTGATCAGTTCTCTTGCCTGGTGGTTCTGTTGCATCAAACTAGGCTTACTTCTTGGTGTGCAGAATCAGACATAAGCAAGCCATTGCTTCATGATGTTCATTCACAGCACTTGGTACAGAGGTCCTTTGATTCCGTCCTCAAAAAGTGGAGAAAGTAAGCAAAAGGAACTTGAGATTCTGACCAATAAAGACTAACGAGTTGATGACATAGAAGTAATGGGGAATTTTACAGGAATTGATCACTCTATCGTGGTTGGCAGCAGCTAGATAAGGAGGATGATGGGATGGGCAGAGGAGGAAAGCAGGCAGCGCATGAGCTGTGGGTCATGATACCTTAGATATGGGATAAGAAAAATTAAAAACTAAATTGAATTAAATTAAAATTCAAAATTTAAAACAATTAAGAGGAAGACTTAGTAGGAGTCTATAACGCTGAATGCTATACAAAGTCGACCTAAGGGGGACTGAGAACAATGATTTTTTTAAGCCAGTTTTAAATAGATTATATTCTCCAGGACAAGAAATATATTTTCACTTGTTTACAGTACTGATAAAATACAATTTTATTTTTTTATCTCCTTCTGAACAATTCAAATATTGACAATGTTGACATCTCAAATGATTACAAAGAGGGGAACAAGCCGGAACTGTTAAATAGTCCTAATGTCCACATATAAGCTGAGTCTATAGATGCCCCAAAAGCTTGCTGACCAATGCTGATTTAAAAATACATACCCAGAAAACAAAAGGAAGGAGAGATAAGAGAATATGAATACAAAGGATTTCAAATGATATGTCAGAAATACAAAAGTTCTGAATGGCCATGCTTGCAGGGAATGCTTAGGAAACAAAAAACAAATGTGTAAAAAAAGCTTACAACCATGCAGGGAATGGGAACATCAAAGAGAATACGTAACTACTCTTCAGGGTGGATGACTCAATGGATGCAGGTTACACATTTGTAGAGTTCAGAGAGAGAGAGAAGGGGGTAGGTAAAAATCTCTTCAGGGTGAATGACTCAATAGATGCAGGTTACACATTTGTAGAGTTCAGAGAGAGAGAAGGGGATGGGTAGAAATTTCAAACTCTTATTTGCTCTCATTTTTCTCTCTCCCCCAGGTAGAATAAACTTTGCATTCAGAAGAACACAACAAAAATGCTTTAAGGAGGAATTGAAATCTATGGTAAGAGAGGAAATACTATAAAAGGAGCAAAGGGCTGCCTTCAAGGAAGTGAAGTCACTACTATCAAAAGAATTGTCCCAGGTTATCGAAAGAAATGGCTACTGTGTCCCACTTTGGGAGGTGGATCCAAGATGGTGGAATGAAAGCAGGAACTTACCTGAACTCTTCCATGAATTCTTTCAGTAATCTCTAAAAAGTGAATCTGAACAGATTTTAGAGTAATAGAGTCCATTGGGAGATGGAGTGTGGCAGATTCCCAGTGCAGGAAAGTGTGCACATAGAACTGGGCAGGGAGAACAAAGAGTGGGTAGTGTGCAGTGGCTGTACCAACACAGACCAGAAACCAGATGGATTCACCCACCCCAAGGATGATTTGCAGACCCCTCAAGTAGGACAGAGAAACTGGCAGAGCTGGTGAGCAAAAACAACCAAATTCAGAGGACAACATTGACTCTATACTTCTACCTGAGACCACAGAAGGGAATATGAATTGGTCTTAAGCCCAAAAAGCATTCTTGGAAGAGCACAAGAAGGATTTTAAAAGCCAAATTAGAGAGGTAGAAGATAAATTGACCACTTCTTTTAAAATTACAGTTGCCAAAATGGAAAAAAAAATCTCACTGAAGAAAAAAAATCCTTAAAAAGTAAAATTTATGAATTGAGAAGGGTGGTTCAAAATTTAACTGGAAAAAAAAATCCCTAAAAATGAAATCTGAACATATGGAAAAGGATCTTCAAAAATTAACCAAGGAAAATAATTCACTAAAAATTAGAATCAGTCAAATCAGCTAGTGACTCTATGAGGCATCAAGAATCAATGAAACAAAACATAAAGATTGAAAAATTAGAAGAAAATGTAAAATATCTGAGTGGGAAAAACAACTGATCTGGAGAACAGATCCAGGAAAGATAAAATCTGGAAAGTCATGTTGAAAAAAAAATACCTGGACAACATCCTCCAAGAAATTATCAAAGAAAATTACTCTGAGGTCTTAGAACCAGAGGGTAAAATAATTATTGGAAGAATACACCAAACACCTCCTGAAAGATATCCCAAATTGAAAACTCAAAAGAGATCCTCAGTTGAAAATTGAAGAAATATTGTAGCCAAATTCCAGAATTATCAGGTCAAGGAGAAAATACTGCAAGCAGCCAGAAAGAAACAATTCAAATATCACAGTCAGGATCACACAGGACCTGGTAGCTTCTACATTAAAAGATCAGAGGGATTGGAATATGATATTTCATAAGATAAAGAGCTTGGACTGCAACCAAGGATCAACTATCCAGCAAAACTGAGCATAATATTTCAGGCAAGGAGATGGTCATTCAATGAAATAAGAGACTTCCAGACCTTCCTGATTAAAAAAAAATAAACAGAGCTCAATGGAAAATTTGATCTTCAAATACAAGATTCAAGAGAGATATAAAAAGGTAAACAAGGAAAACACATACACATATTCACATAACTTGTGATTCAATAACAGCAAACTGTTTGCCTCCCTATGTGGGCTATGATTGTGTAATTATTGTGACATTTAAAAGGGATTTAGATAGATAGATAGATAGATAGATAGATAGATAGACAGACAGATAGATAGATAGATAGATAGATAGATAGATAGAGGGTGTGGATATAAATTAACTAATCTGATGATAAAGAGAAACCTTATTAAAGGGTGCAAAGGCATTGTAATGGGAGAAAAAGAAAGGAGGAGGAAGAAAAGGGTAAATTATGCCACAAAAAGAGGCATAAAAATGCACTATAGTAGAGGGAAAGAAGGGAGAAAGATGAACATTATATGAACTTTAATCTCATTGGTTTTGGTTCAAAGAAGGAATCAATTAAATATAGGATTCTAACATGAAGAGAGACAAAAACTCATTATAATAGCAGGAAAGGAGGGAGGGAGAGGAGCATTGTATGAGATTTACACTCATTGGATTGGTTTCAAGGAAGGAATAACATACTTTGTTAAATATAAAAATCATGCCCTACAGGCAGTAGGAGGGGAAAGGAGGTAAAGGGTGGTGGTGGTTAGAAGGGACAGTAGAAGTAGTAAGGGGGAGAGGTAGGTAAAGTGAAGAGAGTGAGGGAGGCAGTGGTCAAAACAAAATTCTTAAGAAGGGGAAGGGAGAAGGGAGAAATAAAAGCATAAACAGGGGAAGGAATAGGAAGAAGGGAAAGACACAGATAGTAATCATCACTGTGAATGCGAATGGGATGAAATCTATAAAACAGAGGCAAATCACACAATGGATTGAAAACCATAATCCTACAATATGTTGTCTACAAGAAACACATTTAAAACAAGGGGATGCTCACAGGGTAAAGGTAAAAGGCTGGAGTAGAATATATTATATTTCAGCTAAAGTAAAAAAAAAAACAGGTGTAGCAAAACTTATCTCAGATAAAGCAAAAGCAAAAACAGATCTAATTAAAAGAGATAAGGAAGGAAACCATATCCTGCTAAAAAGTCACCATTGAAAATGAAGCAATATCATTACTAAAGATATATGCACCAAGTGGAATAGCCTCCAAATTCCTAGAGGAGAAGTTAAGGGAGATAGAGGAAGAAATAGATAGCAAAATTATACTAGTGGGGGAACCTCAATCTCCCCGTCTCTGAACTTGAGAAATCTCACCTCAAAATAAACAAGAAAGAAGTTAAGGAGGTGAACAGAATTTTAGAGATAGACCTTTGGAGAAAATTGAATGGGGATCAAAAGGAATATACTTTCTTCTCAGTGGCACACGGCACATACACAAAAATTGACCACGTACTAGGCCCTAAAAACCTCACAATTCAGTGAAGAAAGGCAAAAAATTAAATACATCCTTCTCAGATCATGATGCAATAAAGATTATATGTAATAAAGGGCTATGGATGGATAGACTAAAAACTAATTGGAAACTAAATAATTTGATCCTAAAGAATGAGTGGGTCAAACAAGAAACTATAGAATCAATCAGTAACTTCATTCAAGAGAATGACAATAAAGAGATAACCTATCAAAACTTGTGGGATACAGCAAAAGCAGTTCTTAGCAGAAGTTTTATATCTTTGAATGCACACGAGTAAAATAGAGAAAATGAAAGTTAATAAATTGGGCATGCAACTGAAAAAGCTAGAAAAAGAAGTAATTGAAAATCCCCATCTAAATATCAAATGTGAAACACTACAAACCAAAGAAGAGAATAATAAAATTGAAATTAAGAAAACTATTGCATTAATAAGCAAAACTAAGAACTGGTTTTATGAAGAAACCACCAAAATTGATAGACCTTTAATCAATATGATAAAAAAAAAGAAGAAAACCAAATTACAAGTATCAAAAATGAAACCAGTTAATCTACCTCCAATGAGGAGGAAATTAAAACAATAATTTGGAATTATTTTGCCCAATTGTATGCCCATAAATTTGACAACCTTAGTGAAATAGATGAATATTTACAAAAATATAAATTGCCCAGATTAACTGAAGAGGAAGTAAATTACTTAAATAATCTCATCTCAGATAAAGCCATTGATGAACTCCCTAAGAAAAAATCTCCAGGGCCAGATGGATTTACTAGTGAATTCTATCTAACATTTAAAGAACAATTGATTCCAATACTCTACAAACTATTTGGGAAACTGGAGAAGGAGTCCAACCAAATTCTTTTTATGACACAAATATGGTACTAATACCTAAATTGGGAAGAGACAAAATGGCGAAGGATAATTATAAACCAATTTCCCTCATGAATATAGATGAAAAAATTTTAAGTAAAATATTAACAAAAAGACTACAGCAGCAACTTATTGCAAAAATAATACACTTTGATCAGGTAGGATTTATTCCAGGAATGCAAAGATGGTTCAACATTAGGAAAATCATCAGTATAATTGATCACATCAACAACAAAACTAGTAGAAACCATATGATTCTCTCAATAGATTCAGAAAAGGCTTTTTGACAAAATACAACACCCATTCCTATTAAAAACACTAGAAAGTATAAGAATAAATGGAATTTTCCTCAAAATAATAAATAGAATCTATCTAAAATTTCAGCAAGTAATATATGTAATGGGGATAAGCTAGAAGCATTTCCAATAAGATCAGAGGTGAAACAAGGATGTCCACTATCATCCCTCTTATTCCTTTTCGTACTAGAAATGTTAGCAATAGCAACAGGAGAAGAAAAAGAAATTGAAGAAATCAAATTAGGCAAAGAAGAGACTAAGCTATCACTCTTTTTAGATGATATGATGATATACTTAGAGAATCCTAGAGAATCAAGTAAAAAACTACTTAAGATAATAAATAAATTTAGCAAAATTGAAGGACATAAAATAAACCCACAGAAATCCTTGACATTTCTATATATTTCTAATGAAATCCAACAGCAAGAGACAGAAAGAGAAATTCTATATAAAGTTAATGTAGACATTATAAAATATTTGAGAATCTACCTGCCAAAACAAATTGAGAACATATATGAACACAATTATGAAATGCTTTTCACACAAATAAGGTCAGGTCTAAATAATTGGAAAAAATATCAGTTGCTCATGGGTAGGTCAAGCTAATAAAATAAAAATGACAATTTTACCTAAATTAATTTACATATTTCATGCCATATCAATGAATCTGCCAAAAAAGTATTTTATAGAGCTAGAAAAATAGTAACAAAATTCACTTAGAAGAATAAAAGGTTCAGAATATTAAGGGAATTAATGAAAAGAAATTCTAGGGAAGGTGCCCTAGCCATGCCAGATTTTTAATCTATATTATAAAGCAGCAGTCATCAAAACTGCTCAGTACTGACTGAGGAATAGAGTAATGGATCAGTGGAATAGATTAGGTACATGAGACACAGTAGTCAATGACTATAGTAATCTACTGTTTGATAAACTCAAAGACCCCAGCTTTTGGGATAAGAAGTGACTATTTGACAAAAACTTCTGGGAAAACTGGAAAATAGTATGGCAGAAATTGGACATAGACCAATATCTTGCACCATATACCAAAATAAATTTTAAATGGGTGCATGATCTAGGTATAAAGTCTGGTACTGTAAGCAATCTGGGAGAGCAAGAAATAGTTTAGCAGTCAGATTTAGGAAGAAGGGAAGGTTTTATGACCAAAAAAGAATTAGAGATCATTATGAAATGCAAAATACATAATTTTGATTACATTCAATTGAAAACTTTCTGTACAAATAAAGACAATATAAGCAAGATTAAGAGGAACGTGGAAAATTGGGAAAGAATTTTTACAATGAGTATCTCTGATAAAGGCTTCATTTCTAAAATATGCAGAGAATTGAGTCAAATATATAAGAATACAAGTAATCCCCCAATTGATAAATGGTCAAAGGATATGAACAGGCAATTTTCAGAGGAAGAAATTAAAGATATCTGTAAGCAAATGAAAAATGCTCCAAATCAATAATGATTAGAGAAATGCAAATCAAAACAACTCTTAGGTATCACATCTCACCAGTCAGATTGGCTAAGAAGCCAAAACAGGAAAATGATAAATGCCAGAGAGGATGTGGAAAAATTGGAACACTAATGCATTGTTGGTGGGATTGTGAACTGATTTAACCATTCTGGAGAACAATCTGGAGCTATACCCGAAGGGTTATAAATAAGTACATACCCTTTGACTCAGCAATAACACTTCTAGGGCTTTCTCCCAAAGAGATCATAGAAGTGGGAAAAAGACCCGTAGGTACAAAAAATGTTTATAGCAGCTCTTTTTGTGGTGGCAAAGAATATGAAATCAAGGAGATGTCCATCAATTGGGGAATGGCTAAACAAGTTGTGGTATATGAATGTAATGGAATACTATTGTGCTATAAGAAATGAGGAGCAGACAGACTTCATAATAACCTGGAGAGACTTATATAAACTGATACTGAGTGAGGAGAGCAGAACCAGGAGAACTTTGTACAGTGACAGTCCCACCGTATGTGTGACAACTAACTTTGATAGAATGGGTTCCTCCAAGCAATGCAAGGTTATAAAACAACTCCAAAAGATTCATGATGGAAAGGGATATCCACATCCAGAGAAAAGAATTACAGAGTTTGAATGCAGATTGAAGCAAACCACTTGCTCCCTCTCTCTCTTTTTTTGTTTTATTTCTTCTTTCTCATTATTCACTCCATTGGTTATACTCCCTCTTTTCAACTTGACTAATGTTTAATGTGAAGGTATTTGGAAATCCCACATTTGATTACATGCCACCATGGGGGAAGGGAGGAGGAGATGGAGTGGGAGAAAATTTGAAACTCAGGGGATTGAGCAAATGAATGTTGTAAATTAAAAGTAATTATATAAATTAAAAAAAAATAATAAAGGCTACTGTGATTGCTGAGCCAGTGTAAACAAACTCTGCAAGATCCTGAAGAATGGGAAGGAGAGAGAAGACTGAAGTCAGATAAATGGTTTGATTTTCAAAAAAAAAGAGAAAAATTATGGTGCCAAACTAAAACATTGCTTCAGGACAAGCTTGTTTTAAGTTTATAATGAGCAACTATTTGTTTACCTACACTACCTACATCTACCTTTCTATTGAGAAACTTTTGTCAGAACAAAGGGACAAAGGGCTGTTGTATATACATTATATATCATTATTTTCAATGATATAATGCTCATAAAATCATACAGAAACTTCAAAATGTCATTCAAATATCAACTACTCTAGTTGCCGTTTTGTTTACTAATATGGTGCCTGCTCTGGAACTGTTCTCCCATCTCCACAGGCTACTCAGGTCTAATGAGGGCAGTCACTCAAATTTTCTCTCTTATTTTTGTGGCTAACTGCGGGAAAGTGATTTTTTTTTTCCTGAAGCTAAATCTCATGACCTCCACCTAGTGAGTTCCATCCATGATTATCAATTTATATAAAATAATCAAGCAGACAATTAACCTTTGGAAAGAGTTATTTATTTTTCTAATGTAGTTGATAATAATATCTTTCTCTCTAATGCTTTGTGGCACACTGTTCGACCATTTCCTATCAACTCTGGGGAAAAGTGGGCTCAAGCTTAGATAGCAAATGAGTCAAAGCGGGCAATCCCTACCTCCTGAAAGTCCTTTTTAATTTTTTTTTGTCCCTCAAAATTTGGCCCAGTGGTATGGTGTAGCTTTTGGGTTAGACTCATTGGAGAGTTATCCACATCTACAGCTACACCTTTTCTCATCATGTTCAGTATGCTTTTGCCTCCTGAAGTAGACACTACCAATTGGGGGACATTGCTAATATATCAATGTAAAGTACAAATTATGGTCCTCTTAAGTTCATAAGGTCCTTTTCCTGCAAAAGGGAGAGAGAATAAGGGCTCTTTTCTTCCCAGCAAAATACTTCTTAATAATGACTTAGTTCAAAATTTCCTCTATTCTGGCAGATGCTCAAATCCTCAATTCCAAATTAGCTTCGTGGTATAGTACAAATTCTATAGACCTTGACCAAGATTTTTAACCATTTTGAACATATATTCTGCACAAAATCACTCCAGTTCACCCAATGGCTTTCAAGAGCATCTAAATTGGTCAACAATTTTTCTCATGGTCTAAAGTCTATGGTTGATTAATTGAATGGTGATATGTTGTCACCTGAAAAATATATCAGAGTATAGAATATTTTCTGTTACTTTAAATGGGGGTTGAGATTATGTGATTGATTGACTCAAAGTCATCCACCTTCTCACCCATCACCTCCAGGATCAGTGATTGAATTCTCTTTTTGAATTTTAAAGCCCTTCACAGTCTACTGACCTCTTAGCTTACCAGCTTTCTTACACTTTACTCCCCTCCAGATATTCTGCTATCCAGTGATACCACTGACATCCTTGTTGTTCTGTGAACATCTCATGATTTCATGCTTTTTCACTGACTGTCTCCTATGCCTAGAATGTTCTTCCTTACCTCTGCTCTCAGCTTTCCTGAATTTCCTTTAAGCCTTGACAAAAAAATCTCACTTTCTGCAAAAAGTATCTTCTTAGACATATTAATGCTAGTACCTTCCCTCTGCAGTTACTTTCCATTAAGTGGAGCTTGGGCAGAGACCTGTTGTGGTTCAATCTATGAGCTTCAGAGTAAACTCTGGTTTAAGGTTTTGTAAAAGAAAGAAAGAAAGAAAAAGAAAGAATTTTAAAATATTTTTTCTAATTAAAGGGGTTATTCCTTGACTCCCTTTTTTTTTTTTTTGGCTTTGTGGAGGGGAGAAAGAAGGGCAATTGGTGTTAAGTGACTTGCCCAAGATCACACATCTAGTAGGTATGTCAAGTGTCTGAGGCTGAATTTGAACTCAGATCTTTCTGACTCCAGAGCCGGGGCTCTATTCACTGGGCCACCTAGCCACCCTGACTCACTTCTTAAAGAGTCTTATTCACTGAATAGGCATTACTTCACTCTAAGTGAGTACCTAAAAAGGCCTTAACAAAAGGACCAGGGTCTTCCATTGCACCCTGGGAGATCTCCAATCATCCTGATGAATATCTAACCACTGGACCCAGCTGGCTTTGGAGGAGAAAGTGACTTTGGTGGCCTTGCACAGCTCTCCCTCACTCAAATCAAAGTCAAGTACAAGTCATGTCATCATCTCCCTGATGTCATGATCCTCTTCAAAAACGAAGAACAAACACAAAAATTTTCCATTAATTCTGCATTTATTTTGTTCACACATGGCTGTTTGCATGTTTTCTCCCATTAAAGACTGTGGGCTTTGTAAGGACAGGTTCTGTTTTGAGCTTTCTTTTAATCTTTAGAACCTAGCACCATGCCTGGTATAAAGTAAGTACTTCATAAATGTTTGCTGACTTGCTGGTTAACTGTACTTATGGTTCCCTCAACTCTAGTGTTTGATAAGGAAATCATAGCTGAATTAAGAGATCATAAGATTATACATTTAGAACTAAAAGGGACAATTGCTAACATTGAATCAAATTTCAAATTACACTTTAGGAAACAGAGGCACAGAGAGGTCATGCCACTTGCTTGGGTTCACAAAGCTTGTAAATGACTGAGTTAAGATTTGAACTCAGATTGTTCTGACTCCAAGTCCAGCACTCTCTCCACTATTCTATGCTGCCTCAAGAGAATCCCCTCAGAATGGAACTTGAAAATCTATAGAACCAAGGTGAGTAAGAAAGCCATAGCACAATCCCCTTTGACGAAGAAAGATTTAAGTTATTTAGAAAAACAGAATAAATACAGATGTTAAATGAGTAGCTTAAGAAGAGCATGATTTTGAGAATCACTTAAGATTGAAATGTGAGGCAGCTAGGTGGTACAGTGTTTAGAGCACTAGCTCTGGAGTCTGGAGAACTTGAGTTCAAATCCTGCCTGAGACACTAACTAGCTGTGTGACCCTGGTCAAGTCACTTGACTATGATTGCCTTCCAAAAATATTAAAAAGAAAAAAAAAGATTGAATTATGTAGTAGACTTATTTTCCTTTAAAATGCTTAGGGTTCAAACATAGATATCTAATCATAACAATAACAAAAAGAACAATAGCATTTATTAACCACCTGTTCTATGCCAAACACTATGCTAAGCAATTTACAAATATTATCTCATTGAATCCTCACCATAATCCTGGGAGATAGATGATATTATTATCTCTGTTTTACATTTGAGGAAACTGAGGCAAACAGAGGCTAAATGACTTGTTTAGGGTCACACAGCTAGTAAATGTCTCAGTCAGGATTTGAATTTAAATATTCCTGACTCCAAACCCAGCTCTAGCATTTATCTAGATCAAGCTATGAAGAAAACAAAGAAATAAAAAATCAATCATACTTGCATGACTTGTGAATGCTAAGGGTGTTAGTTGAGAATTAAGGATGAATTTATTAAATAATTTTTTAACACATAGTCTTGGTATGCACATTTAAAAAGTATTCCTTGCCGCCTAGCCTAGTCAGGTCACTATGAATAGTCTAGAGCAAAACAAATTTAGATGCTGGATCATTGGTAAAGGAACAAACTCACCCACCTAATTCTCCATGCCAAGAGTTAGGCATATTAGAGGAGAGAAACAACTTAGCTTATGTTCTGTACTTACGTATCTATTATTTCTTAATCACAATGAAAAGCATGATTAATCTGTCACAGAGAAGTCTTCTAAATAACCATAATTGTGTCAATGTATTTCGCTGTCATTTCTACCAAGAGAGATATTATTTCTCTTAGAAGTAGAGAATTTAAGATTTAGAAACAATATCAGACATTGCCTGCTACAGTCCACTCATTTGGAGACAAGACAGTATAAATCGAAAGAACACTGAATTTAATGGATATTGGATTTGAGTTTATCTTCTAGTCTGAATACTTAACTCTCTGCATGCCCTAGGGAAAGGCATTTGATTTCTCTGTTCATTAATTTCCTCATCTGTAAAATCTGGATAATGCTTGAATTTCCTTCCACATGGGATTATTATAGAGAAAGTGATTAAGAGCAGCAGATAAAAATCACAGTCCTATGATTTACTATTTCTGGGAGCTGAGTTTAGACAATTCATTTCCTTAGCCCTCATCTTCATCTGTGTAATGGGAAGCAAAGTAGTACTTTGCTGCTTGTTTCAGCTACTCAAGTGCCTTTGTACTCCACCTTTGATTGTATCAAGTGTTTATTGGAAACACTATACATTGTGTTACCCTTAATTGGTCTCAGGGAGTTTGGAGACATTCCCTGATATGATCACATGGAGCCCATGGTGGGAAGAGTTTGCCAAAAAAGTGGAACAGCAAGGGTGGAACAGGAAGGAGCAGAACAGAGAAAAGCTCAAGCAGAACTGGGACCAAGCATAACTGAGAGGGAGAATCCTTGTGATTTCAGCATTCTCTAGCAATCTGTCTGTTGGTCTGTCAGACAAAAGCACCCTGTATGTTGTTTTTAGACAGAAGTCCTGAAAGAGGACTTTATTGCTGTTACAGAAGCCCTGGAACTTTACTGTTGATTTGTGTTTGATTTCTCAGACACAAGCCGTTTTTTGATTTGTGTTGCTTTGTCAAACAGAAAGTTAATTGAGATGATATTGCCATCAATGAGTGTAAATATTCTTGTAGCTCTGTTAGGTTTAATGTGTGTAAATATTGCCTTCCTAGAAACAGAAACTTTGAAGAACTTGGAGTGGAGCAGTAAGCTGAGGTATGTAACAGGGGCTGAGAGCTGCCTACATGTGAGTCTAGATAAGAGTCCTGTGAGTCCAGGCAAGAGCTGAGAGTGGTCAGCCCATGGAACAGGAGACATGGGTTGGAAGTCAGCCTCAAGGTAAGAACAAAGAAGACTTTACTTGGATAATCTGTATTGACTGCTGAGATTGCGACTTACTTTGACCTAGGGGTGGGTGATGTTTGTACTTTCTACTACCCCTTAAGGATGATTGGCTTAAGGAAGATTGGAAGTTAATCTCTAAGGATGATTACCCATTAAAGATGATTGACTTAATAATAATTGAAAGTCAGCCTCGAGTCAAGATGAAAGATTTGCTTGGGTAAAGTGCCTAATATAAATATATTAAATATATAAATTTATAATATATAAATTATTATTATTATTTTATATTTATATGATATTAAATTATATTATATAT
>CM053582.1:143852738-143866803 GCA_028627135.1 Pseudochirops cupreus
GTTGTGAATGTTGTGCTTTAGTTTCTTGAATATTATGCTTTAGTTTATTGCCAAATAAATAGAGAGTTCACTATACTATGCAATTAGATCCTTAAAGTTATTCACAGCAGCAGTCCTCTGGAGAGCTGCTTCTGACTGACTTTATAATCTGTTAAATGTGAATTTCATACTAGGTGACCTCTGAGGTCCTGTAAAGTCCAAAATTCTATAAAAGAGCTCTATAAAACCATAAAGATGTGTATAAATATGTATTATTCTTTTTTGTTGTTCATTTCTTTTCAGGCATTTCCAACTCTTTGTGACCCCATTTGTAGGTTTTCTTGGCAAAGATAATGGAGTGATTTGACATTTCTTTCTCCATCTCATTTTACAGATGAAGAAAGTGAGGCAAACAGGGTTAAATGACTTGCCCAGAGTCACACAGCTAGCAAGTGTTTCAGGCAAGATTTGAACTCAGGAAGATGAGTCTTCTTGACTCTAGGCCCAGCATACTATGCACTGTGCCAAGTAGTAGGAAATTATTTTGTAGAGAAGATAAATTAAAACCAGAAAAATAATATGAGTTGCTCACAGTACACAGCTAGTCAATAGCATAGCAGGGGCCAGAATTCAACTTTATGTATGTGTGTATTTATGTAATATGTGTGTTGACATACATGCGTATTTTCATCTATCTGCTAGCTACATTGTCTTTAATCTATAATATTAATTATTTGGTATCTGTGAGCTATTTTGATTGTTATGTCTTTCTTGCTGTTACAGAGACAGCATAGCTGGCATGGTGAAAACAGAGATGGCCTTGGGGCCAGAAAAGTATGGTTTCAAGTGTCATATTTGACACACATTGCGTTGTTATTCTAGGTAAGTCATGCCCCTCTCAGTGCTCTCATAACTGTGTAAGATTATCAGGTGCAAATACAGTGCTGACCTGCAGTAGAAAGAGTGTCTTTATCCAAGGGGTCCATGTATGTATGAAATCACAAGTCTAGTCCATACATTATCTTTACTATTAGCCACCTATTTTGGTTATTTATCAGTCAACATGTATTCTTTTTTGCCTTTTTTTGGGGGGGGAGGGATATGGGAAGGCAGGGCAGTTTTGGTTAAGTGACTTGGTCACATAGCTAGTAAGTGTTAAGTGCCTGAGGCTGGATTTGAACTTAGGTCTTCCCAACTCCAGGGCCAGTACTCTATTCACTGCACCACATAGCTGCCCCCCAATATGTATTTATTAAGGACCTACTATGCATACTAAAGACATACTAAGGCATTGGAACTACAAGATAAATAATGAAGCAGCCTCAGTATTTATGTTTTCATTCTGTAAGTGGTATCAGTATGACAATATGTAATAATAGACAATACTCATTCAAAGAAGAAAGACACAAGGTAAGCTTGGACAAGAAAGTCCTAGAAGCTGAGGAAAACAAGAAGACCTTTTACAGGTGTCAGTTTATCTGAGCCTTGAAGGAAGCCAGGGGCTATAAAAGGCAGATATGAGAAAATAATACATGTCAGCCAAAAGTGGTAGATTGTACAAAGGTATGTGGGCAGGGGACATACAGAATTATGCCAGAGAAAAGCTAATTTAAATTGTGATATGCTGTAGTATATAATGGAACATTATGTTGTCATAAAAATATGAGAACTTAAATAACTATAGAAAGACCTATATGCAGTGATGTTAAAGTAAGATTCATAAAAATCAGAATTTTAGGTATATTGACTACAGTTGTACTGGATCCTAGCCAGAATGGGCTAATAAGTTGTAAAGCAATGCACAGCAGCTTTCCAGAGTACTGCTGCTGTGAATAGCTTTCAAGGTTCTGATTACATAGTATAAAAAATTACATAGTATAGAAAACTCTCTATTTGTTCAATAACAAATCAGAGCAAAACATTCACAGAAAATCAAGGTACAGCATTCAGAATGTTACAACTTATTGCAGAATATCAAAATATAGCATTCACCACGTCACAACTTGACAACTTATCACTAAAATGGCCACATAGTTTTAACCAAAGTGGTCGCATAGTTTTCAACAAAGTACAATCATGTAGTCACTCAATCATTCAATCATCCTTAATTCAATTAGTTTTAAGGAGGAGAGCCTACTTAATCCTTAACTCACTCATCCTTAAGAAGGCAAAGCCTCACAAAGTACAATAACCCAAGTTCTCCACCCATGGGGTACAATTAAGTTACGATATCAGTCACTATTCAGTACTCTCTTAAGGGTTAGTGGAAAATACACAGGCCATCCACCCCTCATTCACAAGTAAGTTACAATTTTATCAGTCACTACTCAGTATCTTCACTACTTCAGTATCCACAGAGAGGTTTTTTCATCTTGACTCAGGGCAAACTTTCAGCTTCCATGGCTCCTCTTCCATGGTCCCAGCTCCCACTCAAATATAATTTGAGCTCAGAGGCAGACAGCTCCCAGTTCCTTGTCCAGCTCTCCATGCAGTTCTTGCTCTGTATTGAAGCTCGCAGTATCCAGTCCACCTCAAGTCCCCAAGAATAGTTTCTGTTCTTGGGAAGAGAAAACTTAAGAGAGCCACAGACAGACAAAGTACCAAAATGGCAGTCATGCTCCCTCTGGTAGCTCCAGCTGGCCCTCAGAAGTCTTCAGTAGCTCCATTCTCAAAATCAAAAAACACTTTCTCCACAGAAGTTCGAGTCCAGCAGCAGCAGCCCAGCCTTCAGATGCTCATCGCAAGAAGTTCTGACTTTCCCAGCTGGGATTTTTCCTTATATACAGTATTGCTCCTCCCTGTTCAGCCCCTTCCTGTTAAGTCAGCAACAGGGGATCATACCTTCCTTTTCTTTAACAGAGGCTTACTTTGAAACTAGGTGCTAAGTACCTGTCAGCTTTCCAATACAAAGGGATCTTCACGTTTCATTACCATTACAGAAGTGAACACACAACAAAGCAAGAATAAAGCAAAACAAACAAACCAACAAAAAAGAATAGACAAACTTGAAAAGGGACACAGGAAAAATACTTAAAATCCATATATACTACATGGTAATTAGCTCGGTTCCACTTTGTCAAATCATAAGGGTTTGAGTAAGACCTTGCTTCTTATTTTGAATTTTTCTTTGATGGCTTCTTTTTGTTGGGATGGTGTCAGGGCCTTATTATTGGCCCTGTGGTGTAACTCTGTCATTATTGACTTATATGAAGATCAAGATGGTATGGTTCTACCCCTGTAGATAGTGCAAAGTTAAGGATAGCTAAGAGGTTGAATAGCAAAATAGAGATAAGGGGAAAAAGCCCTTGCAGTTTTGGTCAGTGAACTAAATTTAAGAAAATGAAAAGTAATAGAAATAAATGTAATGTCCTACACTTAAGTTAAAGCAAATCAGCCATACAAGTACAGGACTGGAGAGATATAGCTATGTAACTATTCGAGTGAAGAAAAAAAGGACTTTTGAAATTTATTGAATTGCAATCTCAATAGAGATAAATGGTGTGCCACAGCAGCCAAAAAAGATCTTTTTAAAATTTATTTTATAAGTTGCTTATAGTATTCAGCATTTGAGCTAGTATGATACTCGAAGAATTGATGGCATTATTGTATATGTAGATCTTTTTATATATTATGGAAATTTCAAATTATTGATGTATGTTCAGATTAGACATTTTATATTGTTATATGTAATATCTGTTATATATGTATATGTGTGTATGTATGCATGTATACATGTGAATATAAATATGTATATATATGTATATGTGCATAAATAAATCAAAATTGGATCCTCTGGGAAAGTTATTTATGGGGTCATGCTATGGAACCTTAGTAGAATGGGGCATAAAGGTAATCATCCATCAGCAAAGTGTTTTGTCAAGGAGCCAGACTTGTCTTTTGGACCTAAGTTTACCTGCAGCACCTATAAGGCAGGCAGTGATATAAATGTGTAGTGCTATTTCTGTTTGTCCTCAACTGCTTAGTGGCTGTACAAGATAAGACATATCCAGCTTTGTTATGCAAATAGCAAGGTTTGACAAATATTCCCTATTTCTAACTTTAAGAGGTAGTAGAGTGTGTTCGGGGTTCTACATTTCTGCTTTATATTGGTGATAAATCATTAATCAGATTAAGGATGTGGTCAACTTGAAAAGCACATTATATATAATCCCTTAACCATTTGTCTCACTCTCTGGAGAGTTAAATGGCAGCACATTGTAAGATTTTAAAATTGCAGCTCCCTCTGGATTCTCCAAGGTGCATCTGTACTCTTGTTTAAATGGGCTTCTTCCTCCATAATTCGGTTTACCTTTGCAACATCTGAAATGCCGTTCTCTCCCAAGACACATGGAACATTGAGGAAGACATCATCCTTAATGCCACATAACTCCTAATTGTGGTGGAAATTGGATGCACTTCTAAGATCCTTCATTATGCTTTCTCCTAGATTTGCCACAGATGAGCCACTGGCCCATAAAGTGTAGCCCTTCAGCTTGATCAGCCCATAAGCACTTTCAAACACCCTTCTTTAACTATTTCTCCAATATTCTGAATCAGCATAAATTCCGAAGGATGGATGAAGTCTTCAGGGAGACAGCAGTGACATCCACACTATTCTACCCAGGAAAGCTAGAGTCTCCAAGGACCATCTAGGACAACTTGAAGAGTAGACATTAAGTCTATCCCCTATTAGGTAATGGAAGCAGGTAGAATCCAGATCATAACCACTCCCCATAACACAGTTTTGAGGAAGGCCACTTAACTTCCAGCTTATTTATATATGTCAAAATACCCACTAGTTTGGAAAAAATAAGCAGTTTGCAATCAGGGCTATATTTGAGAATATTAGGAATGATAAATGTAAAGAGTTTCATATTATGCTGGACCAAATTAGGATGATTTTCTCCCCACTGCTGACATGCCTGAGGTATGACAAAAATCATTTTTAAGTGTGCAGTCACACTCTCAGTTTTGAAAAAAAAAAACAAACCAATCTTTGTTGTTCTGAGGAAAAGGCTACCATGTAGGAGATCTGTCATTTTTCCCTTTAGTTTGTCTACTATGACATCAGAAAGGGCAAGTTCATCAGAAATATACTTCATTAGAATCCTAATGGCACATGTATACCAACTTTACTAACACAACAACAGTGATATTTTGAAAAATCTGGATTTCCTTTAGGATAGTCACAATAAGCTGTCACCTGACAGTTCCCATCTTAGAAATGTAGGAAACTCAAGTTTGAGTGAGGTTGCTGGTCAGGCCATGAGGAGTTATCAGATGTGACGCTGTTGCTTCTAGACTTCTACCATAGTTTAAAAAACACCCTAATACTATATTATGCTACATTGAGACAAGCACTGTGTTCAGAAGTAGGGAGGTCATAGTCCAGCTGTACCCTACCCTGGTGAGAACATATCTGCAGACTACATTAAGTTCTGGGTGTTATAGTGATAAGGTGAAGAGTATAGAAAAAAAAGATGACTAGATGTTGAAGGTCATATCCAAATGTGTTGGAGGAAATGGCTATGTTTACCTTAGAGAAGAGAGAACCCAAAAGAATAGATGATAGCTATCTTTGATTTTTCATTAATGTCATATGAATGACAGATTATATGTGTTCTTAGTTTCAAAGAGGGGAACTGGATATGATGGATGATTGTGACATAGAGGTAAATTTGGGATCAAAATTAGGAATTTTGTTCCCAATTTATTTATTTTTAGTTTTCAACATTCATTTCCACAAGATTTTGAGTTGCAAATTTTCTCCCTGTCTTTCCCCTACCCCCACCCCAAGATAGCAAGCCTACTGAATACCCCTTCACCCAACCTGTTCTCTGTTATATCCTCCATTATTCCCTGCTAACTTTCTAGTAGGTCAAGATGGATTTCTGTACCCCAGTGGCCATATATCTTATTTCCCAGTTGCATGTAAAAAATGTTTTTTACATATTTGTTTTTAAAACTTTGATTTCCAGATTCTTTCCCTTCTTCACTCTTCACCTACCCCCACTGGGAAGACAAGAAATTCAGTATAGGTTATGCAAGATGATTCCCTAGTAGTTACATTGTGAAAGACTAATTATATTTCCCTCCATCCTATTCTGCCCTCTACTTATTTTATTTTCTATTTTGACCTTATCTCTTTTCAAAAATGTTTGCTTCTAGCTACTCTCTCCCCCAATCTGCCCTCCTTTCTATCACCCTCCCCTCTTATCCTCTTTCCCCCTACTTTCCTGTAGGCTAAGATGCCAAATTGAGTGTGTATGTTATTTTCTCCGTAAGGCAAATTCAATGACAGTAAGTTTGACTCATTCCCCTGCACTTTCCTGCTCTTCCCCTCCACTGTAACAGTTTTCTCTTGCCTCTTTTATGTGAGAAAATTTATCCTGTCTGTCCCTTTCTCCTTCTCCCAATAAATTCCTCTCTCACATTTTAATTTTATTTTTTGGATATCATCCTTTTATATTCAACTCATCCTGTGCCCTCTCTGAATACATGTACACACATATACACATTCACATATATACTTGTATACACATACACCCTCCTATACATACATATATGTATGTGTACATATACATATATATTCCCTTCAACTATCCTCATACTGAGAAAAAGCTTCATGAGTTACAATGATCATTTTTTCATGTAGGAATGTAAATAGTTCAGCCTTAATAAATTCCTTATGATTTCTTTTTCCTGTTTAACTTTTCATGCTTCTCTGCTTCTTGTATTTGAAAGCCAAATTTTCTGTTCACCTCTGGTTTTTTCATCAGGAATACTTGAAAGTCCTCTATTTCACTGAATAACCATATTTTCCCCTGAAGCATTATACTCAGTTTTGCTGGGTAGGTGATTCTTGGTTTTAGTCCTAATCCTTTGACTTCCAGAATACCATATTCTAATTCCTTCAATCCCTTAATGTAGAAGCTGCTAGAGTTTGTTATCCTGATTGTGTTTCTACAATACTCAAATTGTTTCTTCTTGACACCTTGTAATATTTTCTCTTTAACCTGTGAGCTCTGGAATCTGTCTATGACATTCCTAGGAGTTTTCTTTTGGGGATCTTTTTCAAGAGGCAATAGGTGAATTCTTTCAATTCCTCTTTTGCTATCTGGTTCTAGAATATCAGGGCAATTTTCCTTGAGAATTTCTTGAAGGATGATTTCTAGGCTCTTTTTTTGATCATGGCTTTCAGGTAGTGCAATAATTTTTAAATTATCTCTCCTGGATTGATTTTCCAGGTCAGTGGATTTTCTTGAGCTCCTCCATGACATGCAACCAATACATATTTTTCATGGAAGCTTTTGATGCAGGAGTTTTAACTGTGTTGTCTTCTTCTGGTTCCGTGTTCAATCCTTTTTGTCCCTTAAAAAAGACTATATGGTCTGATTGTGCTTCCTCTCTTGGTTCATCTTGCCACCCAATTACTTGACTTTTGAGCTCTTTGACACAGTAGAATTCTGCTTCAGAGCTGTGTCCCAAATTGCTGGGGGTTTTGCAATTGTTGTCAGAGCTGTTGTCAGAGCTATGAGGAGGGTACCCTCTCTACATCCACCACAAGCTGTGGCACACTAGTGTTCCTCATCCCAGGACCACCACCTAAGACCATGACCCAGATCCAAGCAGGTTAAAGCAAGAGTGGTTACCCACTGAATGCTCACTTGGTCCTTCTAAGATCTGTAGGCCAGGAGCTCTGGAGGCAGTGATGCAGCAGCAATTGCAGCTGCTGTGCCTCTGACACCTCTGTTGCCCCACAGGCAGGGGCAGGACCTTGTTCTTCTCTCAACCATTTCCCACAGAGTTCCCTATTGACCTTTTACTTTCTCTTTGGTGTTTATGGGTTAAGATGTCTGGAAACCATCACAGCTGCCTGTGATTCACTCTCCTGAAGTCTGCTCCAGCCTGTCTGATGGGCGAGTCTGGGCCAGTGTGGCTCACTTGGGACTGTGCTCAGCTCTCAGTTTGGTATGATAGATCCTTCCTGTTGGCCTGCCAGGCTGCCTTTAGTGGGAGATTTGTTCCTCTGTGTCATTTTGTGGGTTCTGTATTTCTAAAATTTGTTTACTATCATTTTTTTTAACAGGTATTGGAGTTGATTGGAGCGGGGGCTCAAACAAGTTCCTGCTCCTCTTTCCTAAAATAAGGAATGTTTTTATTGGAACAATCAACAAGTAAAATATTCTGCTTCCAAAAGAGTGGGTTTTCATACAGATTGAAAGATGACCTCTTGTGGATGTAGTAGAAGGGAATCTTGCTCAGAAATAATTGGATACATGACTTCTGATGCTCATTCTGACTCTGGGATTATATAATAATAACAACAATAGGTAGGGTCTATGTAGCATTTTAAGGTTTGTAAAGCCATTTACAAATATTACCTTATTTTACCCACTCTTTTTATGGGAGGTACATTATCCCATTTTACACATGAATCTGAGACAGACCAGCTAAATAAATTGTCCAAGGACAAGCAATTACAATACTTTAGATCTTCCTTTAGGGTCTAGTGCTGTCATCTTCCCATGGAAAGTACTAATATAAGTTTGTTAAATTTAATTGAATCATAATTCTTAAATGACTAGGAGTAAGAGGAGTTTCCCTTAAGACAAGTGAAAGCTATTATTTTGTAGACCTTCCATCCAATCCCCCCTTGCTGAAAATGCTCAGAAGTTAGCTTGCAGTCAATAGGATCCTACTTCAGTATTTATGCTTAATCATGATCAGGAACCTCATGTTTTATGATGTCTTTCTGAAGATATAATTTGCTATTTATGCCACTCCCAGAAGGAATGCATGTGTTAACTCTAACTTTCTGTCAATTTATCTCATCAAGATATATCATATTAACGTTCTGATCAGTGGTACTGATCCAAGGGGACCTACCTAGGTGGGGAATGAAAACTGTGATTTGTTTTTCACAGAATTATCTCTGCTGCTATTTCATTTTGTATATTCCTATGTTTATATAACCCATGTGTAGTGCCCAATTTACCCATTGTGATTAACCATGCTGGAATTGGTAATGTTGCAATGCTTAATACTTATTGTTCTATTCCTTGGAGCAATGCAATGCTTAGTATAGTATTTGCATTTATTCAGAATATTGACTACATGAATCAAGCAATGAACAGGCATTTATCAAATGATTAC
This sequence comes from Pseudochirops cupreus, assembly GCA_028627135.1. NCBI lineage: Eukaryota > Metazoa > Chordata > Mammalia > Diprotodontia > Pseudocheiridae > Pseudochirops > Pseudochirops cupreus. The sequence goes on from CM053582.1 coordinate 143,861,874, forward strand.
TACTTGCCAAAAACTAAGTCAGGTGCTAGGGATACAAATGCAATGAATAAAACATTCCTTTTTCATAAGAAGCTGACATTCTAATGGAGGAATTCTAACAAGGACATATAAAAGTAAATATAGAAGAAATGCAAACACATACAAAATACTTAAATACCAGGTAGACTGAAAGGGAAAGAATTAGTAATTGAAGAGTCTGGAAGGCTTCATATATTACTTGCATTCAACCCTTGGGTCATCTCTGCCAGGGTTGTTCTAAAAAAACTATTTGGTCCAATTGTGAAATGGTGATAATTATAATGTCATGTGTGACTCTGTATCTTCGAGTTTGGAAATCCCCAGATGAAAGGGTAATTACAAGGAAGATCAAGCCTATATTTCTTACCTTTGTGTAATTTACCTGAGAAACATCACAATTGGGTGAACTAGTAGCAAGTAAGGAAGTATCTTGATGAGCCTTATTACAATTCCAGCCAATATACCACACTTTGATATTATTGCTACATTTCAGGAAATGGCTTTGTTATGTCATTTCTCAAGACACTTTTCAATAATATAGCTTTCAACATTGGTGAGAGTTAACTCATAACTAGTGTACATTTCAGTTAGGTAAAGAACCTGGATGGTGGGATGAAAGTCTAAGGAAAACAATATCACAACAAGAGAAACGCAGAAGAAAATGACAAAACCATAGTGGATGAAAGCTTCGAGGGATAAAAAAAAGGTCTGGGTAAAAAGCAAAGTGATATTTGGATGACAGAGTAGATGAAAGAATGTGCTGGATTCCATGTATGAAAGTGGGCTTTGGAAAGAAGAGAGGCTTTTGTTTTTGCCTATTGTTTTAAATTATGGATTGTAGCTTTTAGAAATATCACAAAGACTGGTCATAAGAGCATAGGATAAAAAATGTGGAACTGGAAAGTACTTAAGAGATCATTGGGTACAACCCATTTATCCTGTTAGACATGACGAAACTGAGGCATAGGGAAGTTAAATGATGTGTCCAGGATAATGGCAGTAATAGCTCTGTAGTATCTCAATCCCTTTCCTCTTTATTACTCAAAAATCTTCAATATATAGATTCATACATTGAAGACCTGTGAGTTCCTTGGGGGCATGGGGATGGGGTTCTCTATGAGCAAAGATTGCAACCCACCAATAACATCTAGTCTTACAGAATTACCTGAGGCTCAAAAAGGTTAAGTGACTTTTTTGTGATGATACAATTAGTATATGTCCCAGGTATGACCTATAACAGATATTCCTGATTAAGAAAGGCAGAATGCCAATGACTAGAGCAGACCTTAAAGTTAAGACCTGGGTACAAGTCTAACATCTAACACATACAGTCTCTGTGACCCTGACCAAATTGCTTAATCTTTCTTAATCTCTAGTCCACTCTCTAAGAATAAAAATGGAAGAGAAAGTTTCAAATTCCATTGGTTGGGGGAGTTTTTTCACATGGAAATTCCCTATATAATGAAACCATAGATTCTGTCCTTGTCCCTCTTCCTAACTCCAGGTCCAGCACTTTATTGACCATACCATGTTACCACAGTCAAGTATATTGAAAAAAAATTGAAGTATCACCTTATGAGAAATCGTCAACTGACCTGTCCACAAAGGCATGGTGGAGAATAAAGATGGGATCATTAGCAGATCCTTGCACCTGGGACATTGTGCCATTCATGTAGATGTGTAAAGCATTATGCATAGTGCTCTGAGATGCATCTGCTATGCCAGTAAGTGGATTGGCAAAACCTGTGAATAAGATGAAAATGAAAGAACTTTTAGTTTTTTTTTTAAGTCAGAAAACTCAAATTTACTTTTTAAAAATCTCTCATTGGGAGCAGCTAGGTGGCACATTGAATAGAGCACTGGCCCTGTAGTCAGGAAAACCTGACTTCAAATCCAGCCTCAGACACTTAACACTTACTAGCTGTGTGACCTTGGGCAAGTCACTTAACCCCAATTGCTTTGACCTCCCCCCCCTGTAAAAACAAACAAAAATCTCTCACTTCTTTTTTTTAATTTAATTTTTTTAAAATTTATGGAGTAAAACAAGTATTTTCATAATATAGTACAATGAAAAAGATGACTGCACATGAAACCACAAATTCACTATGTACTACTTGCTATTCCTTTAAGATACAACAATAAAGTTGTTGTGTAACTTCCTTCCCTCTTTTTTTCTTGCCTCCCCCCTGTATTGGTGTGTGGGTGGGGAGCTAAGCTACCATAAGACACAAATTATTCTATACATACTTCTATTTATCAGTTCTTTCTCTGGATGTGGATAGCTTCTTTCTTAATATGTTCTTTATAGTTATTTTGAGTATTTATAGTAAAAATGACTTATTTGCTCGAAGTCATTCTTAAATCAATACTGCTATTACTGTATACAATGTTCTTTTGGTTCTGCTCATTTCACACTTTGTTATTTCATGCAAATCTTTCTATGTTTTTTCTAAGATCGTTGAGCTCATCATTTCTTATAGCGAAGTAGCAGTCCATCACAATCATATACCACAACTTGTTTAGCCATTACCCAATTGATAGGCATCCCCACATATTTCATTTCTTTGCCACCACAAAGAAAGTTGCTATAAACATTTTAGAACACATAGGTTCTTTTCCTTTTCCCCAATCATTTTTTGGAAGTAGATCTAGAAGTGTTATTTCTGGGTCAAAGGGTATGGGCAGCTTAATATCTCTTTGCACAAAATTCCAAATTGTTCTTCAAAAAGGCTGGATTAGTTCACAAGCCTACCAATAATGAATTAATGTTGCAACTTTTCCACATCCTTTCCAACATTTATCACTTCACTCCAGTAATTTTAGTCAATTTATGAATAAACAAGAGATTGAGAGCAAAATTGAGTGTAAAATGGATAATTTCAATTACATCAAATTAAAAGGGTTGTATACAAATAAAACAAAGGTAGCCAATTGTAAAGGTAATAAAATTTGAAGATCCCTTTGTATTGCTAAGCTGACAGGTACATAGCACCAAGTTTCAAGTTAAGCCTCTGTTAAAGAAACAGAAGGTATGATCCCCTGTTGCTGACATAACAGGAAGGGGCTGAACAAGGAGGAGCAATACTGTATATAAGGAAAAATCCCAGCTGGAAAAGTCAGAACTTCTTGCGATGAGCATCTGAAGGCTGGGCTGCTGCTTCTGGACTGGAACTTCTGCGGAGAAAGTGTTTTTTGATTTTGAGAATGGGAGAAAGTGATTTTGATTTTAAGAATGGAGCTACTGAAGACTTCTGAGGGCCAGCTGGAGCTGCCAGAGGAAGCATGACTGCCATGTTGGTACTTTGTCTGTCTGTGGTTCTCTTAATTTTTCTCTTCCCAGGAACAGAAACTGTTCTTGGGGACTTGAGGTGGACTGGATACTGTGAGCTTCAACACAGAGCAAGAACTGCATGGAGAGCTGGACAAGGAACTGGGAGCTGTCTGTCTTTGAACTCAAATTAGATTTTGGTGGGAGTTGGGACCATAAAAGAGGAGCCATGGAAGCTGAAAGCCTGCCCTGAGTCAAGATGTAAACCTCTCTGTGGATACTGAGTAGTGACTGATAAAATTGTAACTTGTGACTGAGGGGTGGATGGCCTGTGTACTTTCTACTAATCCTTAAGAGAGTACTGAGTAGTGACAGATGTTGTAACTTAATTGCACCCCATGGGTTGAGAACTTTGACTATTGTACTTTGTGTCCCTTAAGGAGGCCTTGCTTCCTTAAGGATGAATGAGTTAAGGATTGAGGAGGCTTTCCTCCTTAAGACTGATTGAATTAAGGATGACTGAATGATTGAGTTACTAAATGATGGAGTTCCTAAATGATTGTACTTTCTTGAAAACTATGTGACCACCTTGGTGAAAACTATGTGGCCATTTTATGGATTAGTTGTTGAGTTGTGACATGGTGAATGCTGTATTTTGATTTTCTGTGATAAGTTGTAACATTTTGAATGCTGTACCTTTATTTTCTGTGAATATTTTGCTCTGATTTGTTATTAAATAAATAGAGAGTTTGTTATACTATATAATCAGAACCTTGAAAGCTGTTTACAGTAGCATTCCTCCGGAAAGCTGCTCTTGCATGGTTTTACACCAATATCAGAAGGAAAGCAAAAAATTGGGGAAAATTATACACAATTTCTCAGATAAAGAACATATGAAGAAATGCATAAAGAAATACGTAATGACTTTGTCAAATCTATAAGAACACAAGTCATTCCCTAATTGATGAATGGCCAAAAGACATGAAGAGGCAATTTTCATTTTTTTTTCTTTTTTAAAAAATAAATAAATTTATATTTATATAATTATATCATTCATTTCCATGAGATTTTGAGTTACAAATTTTCTCCCCATCTTTCCCCTACCCACCACCTCAAAACAGCCATCCCATTGTATAATCCCTTCCCCAATCTGTTCTCTCCTATGTTCTCTCCCTCGCCCCTCTGAATTTCTGGTAGGGCAGGATGGATCTCCCTACCACAGTGCTGTGTATCTTAATTTTCAGTTGGATGTAGTTAATAATAATAATTATGTATATACATATATATGTATATATATATATATATATATATATATATATATATTAAACTTCTGATTATAGAACTTTAAATTCTAGATTCTTTCCCTTCCTCCCTTATCACCCACCCCCCACTGGAAGGACAAGAAATTAAATACAGGCTGTACATGTGTAAATATGCAGAACATCTCCACAGTGGGCATAATGTGAGAAACTGATTATATGTCCTTCCTTCCTATCCTGTCCCCCCCTTGTTCTATTCTCTACCCTATCCCTGTCCCTTTCCAGAAGTGTGTACTTCCAGCAACCCTTCCTCTCCCCATCCCTGCCGTCCTCTCCATCATCCTACCTCTCATCCCCATCCTTCCTACTTTCCCTTGTGGCAAGA
>CM053582.1:143866903-143886229 GCA_028627135.1 Pseudochirops cupreus
TTCCTATTCAATTTGTCCTGTGTCCACTATGTACTTGTATATACACATACTCAGATATGTGTTCATACACATATATAAACCCTCCTACATAGACATATGTGTATGTATACATATATATATTTATATTCCCTTCACCTATCCTCATACTGAGAAAAATTTCATAAGTTACAATTATCATTTTTCCATGTTGGCATGTAAATAGTTCAACCTTGATAAGTTCCTTATGATTTCTTTTCCATGTTTACCTTCTCATGCTTCTTGTATTTGAGTGTCAAATTTTCTATTCAGTTCTGGTTTTTTCAGCAAGAATGTTTGAATTTCCTCCACCTCGCTGAATGACGATATTTTCCTCTGGAACATTATACTCAATTTTGCTGGATAGGTGATTCTTGGTTTTAATCCTAGCTCCCTTGACCTCTGGAATATTATATTCCAGGCTCTTCGATCCCTTAAAGTAGAAGCTGCTAGATCCTGAGTTATCCTAATTGTATTTCCACAGTATTCAAATTGTTTCTTCTTGGCTGCTTGTAATATTTTCTCCTTGATGTGGGAACTCTGGAAACTGGCTATAACCTTCCTAGGAGTTTTCTTTTGGGGATCTTTTTCAAGAGGTGATTGGTGAAATCTTTCAAGTTCTATTTTTCCCTCTGGTTCTAAAATATCTGGACAGTTTTCCTTGAGAATTTCTTGAAGGATGTTTTCTAAGTTCTTTTTTTGATCATAGCTTTCTGGTAGTCCAATAATTTTTAAATTGTCTCTCCTGGATCTATTTTCTTGAATATTAAGTTTCATTTTCAGCTCTTTGGAGTAATGAAGAATAGCAAGGCAGTGACTGTGTTATAATCAAGTCTCTTGGCAACTCAGTAGCAGATGTGTATACTGGATTGTATCTGATTTCTCTAAATCTCATATACCAACCCTTTTGGAAAGTGACACCTCATTCTAATTCATATTAGCAAACATCTATTAAATACCTATACCATTCAGGGCAGCCAGGATAGTTGATAAGATGGTGTGCCTAGGAGTAAAGAGAGTGTTGGTTTAAGCTTTACCTCTGCTATATATGATCATAAGCAAAACTATGTGGCATAGTGGTCTCTCAGGTCTCTCAGGACCTTAGATGATTCTCTAAGAACATAAGTTAAAAAAAAGTTCCTGATTTAGATGCTGGGATGGAGGAAATTTCCTTTCTTTTTTTATGGAGAGGGGAAGGCAAGACAATTGTGGTTAAGTGACTTGCCCAGGATCACACAGCTAGTTAGCTGTCAAGTGTCTGAGCCTGGATTGGAATGCAGATCCTCTTGAGTTCAGGGCCTGTGCTCTATTCAGTATTCTACCAAGCTGCCCCCTGGCGGAAGAAATTTCTAACAAGAAAAATAGCCATACAAATGAAATCACCTGTCAAAATTGTGGGGTGGGGGGGGAGGAGAGCAGGGGAGGGAAAGAATATATAAGGCATTCTCCTAAATGAAAGGGAAAAACAAAAATTAAACAGTGCTTATCTTCAAAGAGCTTACATAATTTTGGAGACAGAATAGTAATAATCATAGTTTTAGCCCATAATATACAGGGTATTATAGAGTAAGAGGCAGGCAGAGATCATCTGCCCTCTCCATACCCCCACAGAATTCCTGTGGGTCAGCTCACCATTCAGGAACACAGAGATGAATCTACCCAGAGAAAACTACACTGAAGATCTAGACAATGTAACTAAAACCTTTCTGAGCACTAGACATTTACCTGTATCGGGTGTTTTCTCTATTTAGTAGCCAAATAGCTCTCCAAACTCAACAGGGTTTTGACCAGAGTAAGAATCCTCTGGTAATAGCAATCACTTGCCCATCTCATTGAATATTCTAGCAAAATGCCATGCCTACATTCTGGTAAGAGAAGAAAATCATTACTTGCTGCATCATTTACCTACTCTTGGCTATACTGCTTTCTATAAACTGTTCTGCCAAAAGATTATATCTTATACAATCTTCTATCACTCAAAATTAAGATTTGTTTTTAAAGCTACTGAACATCAGGGGTCATGTCTTACACTCGTTACCTCACACAATGCTTACCACGGCTATTTCATTATGTACTTTTTTTTTCTTTTTTTGCTTTTTGTTGTGGGGAAGGCTGGGCAATTGGGGTTAAATGACTTGCCCAAGGTCACACAGCTAGTAAGTGTTAAGTGTCTGAGGCCGGATTTGAACTCAGGTGCTCCTAACTCCAAGGCTGGTGCTATATTCACTGTGCCACCAATGGCCCCTCATTATGTATATTCACCAATTTTTTTTCTTAATTAATCAGACTTTCCTAACCAGATTGGAAAGGAGGAGACAAATTTCCTAGGATCTAGGACGTACATTCATACACACCCCCCCTCCCCCCCCCCCATGTACACAAACACATATAGGACAGCCAAGTGAGTTTGTATTCAAGTGTTAAGGTTAAGCATCACAGAGATGAAATCATAAACTGACCTATGGTTCATAAGAAATAGATTATATTCTCACCAAACTTGATGTCAAAGTTCACAGAAACTATTACTGGTTCAAGGGATAGGGTTATATTGAACCCAAGTCAAGGATAAACTTTACTCACTTATGGTAACTGACTTGTAAATAAAATAATGAGAAAGAAGAAATCTCAGCCCTACCCAGTGCTGGTTATATTACATTTAAATCTGCCATCAGATGGTGTATAAGTTATAGGAGCACCAAACATGAAAGAACACATTGGAAACAATAAATTTTCCCCCAAAGCAGGAAAAAAAGCCAAAAAGTAAATGTAGGTAGAATAACTGAGTCACCGAGACCCTGTTGTCTGTGGTTGTAAAATTAGTTAATTGTTAATCAAACAATTCTGGTTAAAGAGAATTATCACATGCAACAACACATTTTGCCAAACTTCAGAGTTAGAACAAAATGAAATAACCCAAATTAATTAAATTTAATAAGCATTTATTAAATTTCTCTTATTGCCAACCACTGATGATACAAAGAATAGCCCCTGCCCTCAAGGAACTTACATTTTCCCAGGGGATAAAATATGAAAACAAATAATTAAATGTCACATTCATTCCAGACTGCTGGCCCAACTTGCTTTTGCAGTGGAAGGTCAGCATCCAAGTAGTGGTTGACTACTATTATTCAGAATTCTAGAGGCTAGGTTTTTTAATATTGTCATTCATGAGCTCCCACCAGATCATTTCCTACTGATTATCACCTGGGAGCCTCAGTTAGCTTTTAGGAAAAAAAGGCTATTTTTTACTAAGGTGGGTATAGCAAAAACAATTGGTATAAAACATTACCCCAAACAAGGGAGACATATTCCCCTTGTGTACACACACACACACACACACACACACACACACACACACACGAGCGCGTGCACACACACAAACACAATGGTTTCTGGGGAGAACTGGCTCAAACTTATAAACTTACAAACTTATTTTAACAAGATAGTGAAGCACATGTGTGGGGCACCTCATAAACACTGAAAGGATTTTTCTTCCTTTGTGAGAACTTTCTCACATATTTTTTATGTAGAGTTTTTCCTCAGTATTCTATCTGCTGATAAATCAGGACATTTCTTTCCTCTCATCCTGCAATCTCTGCAGATACTGTCATGTCTACAAGGTAATTGCAATTCCATACAGGGCATATCACTTCAAGGTTGCTTCCTAACTTCTGTACCTATCGCCATTGCTATCACTTTTGGAGAACTGACAAGGAGAAAGAGAGAGAGAGAGAGAGAGAAAGAGACAGAGAGAGACAGAGAGACAGAGAGAGACAGAGAGAGACAGAGAGACAGAGAGAGAGAGACAGAGAGAGACAGAGAGACAGAGACAGAGACAGAAAGAGAGAGAGAGAGAGGGACAAAAGGAAGTAGCTTAAGTGGAGTTCCTCTATCATTAGACTGTCTACTACTAGATTTCTTGATTCAAAACTGGCTGATTGTTTTATAAATAGGCCCAGGCATGTGTCAATAATACTATATCTCCTGTGTGGGTCATCTATCTTTATTCAATAATCAAATCATTATTCTTTCCTCTTAAATTGAGTAAAGATTTGTTTCTTGGAGTGAACACATAATATTTCACTTATTTGATAGATGAATTGTTTCAGACAAAACTATCTGAGTTTTCTGTGATAACATTAACTGGCACAGAGGTAGATATTCTCAACTTTTTTTTAAATACGTGATCATTTGAGGAGCAAAAGAATGCTAATCACTAGGGGGAATTGGGGAAAGTTATGTACATGAGATAATACTTGAACTGAGTCCTGAGAGTATACTAAGAAATCAAATTGTCAGAGATGAGGAGGCAGTATATTATATGCATGGGAAACAAACTGGACAAAGACAGTGGGGAGATACAATGCCAATCTTGGGGCATGGCAAGTAGGCCAATTTGATTGGAATATACAATGCATAAAGATAATTAATGTGTAATAAGACTGGAAAGATAGACTGGAGCCAGATAATGAACAGTTCCTGGCCATTTTCCTGACAAATTCTGGCTCTCCAGACTCCATCTTGGCCAGGCCAAGATGGAGTCTGGAGAGCCAGAATGGAACTATAGATCTATGGTAACTATGGATACCCTGGGTTGGGAGTAGTGAGCCTTTATCATTTCTATCCCAGCTGAGACACCAAAACTGTGGTTTGTCAACCACATTTATGCCATTTCTTCCTCCTTCTGCTCTGAGAACAATAAAACTTCCATTCCTAGACAGAAGAGAGCAATCAATTAATATATCCACTGTGACTTTATGCCCTGTGACTTTTCTGACCAAAACACCTTTCCCTGGCCACCACTCCTGAATATGTGTTTCCCTATCTGAATATAAGTTCTTTAAGGGGTGTCGTACTTTTCATTTGCTTTTCCAGTGCTTAATACAGCACCTCGTACATGGCCACTCTAGTAAATGATTTTTAATTTGAGTTATATAACACTTGATCATGGTAGCTGTTATCTACAATCTCCAGGTCATTCTCTCTCCTTTCTAAAGTTCAGTCCCTCATTTACATTAATACTTTACCCCCAACCCCACACTTTTCCTACAATTGAGAACTTTAATGTATATGTTGATGTCCCCTTAAAAACCAGCCTCACACCCAATTGGTTCCCCTCTTCACAGACTCAGCTGCTGATCCCTACCTAGTCCCCCAGATGCCCAGGAGTTGTACTGTGCCTTCATTCAGGTAGCAACTTGGTTTGGAGAAATCCTTTCATTTTCCATGAAAAGTTAAATTCCTAATCCTTTGTTCCCAGGAGCTTATGTGCTATCTGTTCAACTCAGCATTCTCCCCTGACCTTTCTCACCAGTGACCTTACTCTTTTAACTTTCCTTCATGGATACTTTCTTTTACCATATCCATGGGGGGGAAATGTCCACTGGAGTTGTAGCAGATAGGGAGATGGTCAACACTTACCTTTTCTCTGCCTCCAGGAAAACCATTTCTTTCCTCTTTCCTAACCCCTGAGACACCAAGACTACAATCTCCAGACTGCATCTGGAACAAAGAAGTTTATCCCTCGTCCCAATCAAAACAGGTTGGCATCTAGTCCAGTGTTCCAGAGGGTCCCACCCTACTTATTAAATTATATAAATACCAAATTGTATCCTAAAATGTGAAAGGTCACAAATAAGAAGTCAAGTAGACAGAAAAAAATGACTTGCCCGATTCTAAATAAATTACCAACCTATTATAATGATACATATTACTTCAAAGAAACATTAAGGAGAGAAAATAAAGAGAAAAAAAGGAAAACTCCAGTAGTCACTCAAATTTATTTATGTAATTTGTGACTTAATTCAGGAAGCAGGAAATGAACATCACAAGGTCACACATGAGGATTTCAGGAGGCCACTTAGCATCAGTTAAGTTCTTAAAGGGCTGGATTGAAGCTACTTGCTGCAGGGATTCAAAAACTATATATCGGAACTATCTGGGAGCTAGCCAAATCCCCCAAGACAATGGAAGCTGTAACTTTCAACTTGATTCTTACTTTTTTCTCTTATTTTTTTTCAAATAACAAACTTACCCTAAAGCCATGAATGTGACTCATTAGCATTTATATTTCTTTCAAAGCTTCTTTCATTTGGTTCCAGACATTCCCCAGTTCAAGGGAACAAAACACTGAAGCAAATCCGGTGCTGGGTGGATGTTTCTTGGCCTCTGTAATTATTGGAAGACTGCTTGTGTCATGAATATGGTAACTGATTTCCTTGTTTGTTTGACGATCTCTGTGAGTCAGTCCTATTCATCACACAGTTTTTTTTTCTTGCATTTTATAATTAGAAGTGTCAAAAGATTAAGGCATTTCTGCCACCCCCTGGCTACACTAGGAAATAATTTTGCTTGTCCCCCTAGGCCAGGAAAGGTCAAAGAAGGAGGTTCTGATGAATCAGCTGGGGCAAATGTCCCAGCCAGTCAGACACTTAGCTCTAGGGTGCTCAGGAAATCTTGTGACATCCATCTTGTGAGATTTCAACCCAATGGGCATAGAATAGTGGGAACCCACAAGGATCTATATTACCCCAACATTCATTAGTTTAAAAAAAAACTCTTTGATTTTTTGCTTTCTATAATGCACAGATCAAGCCTTAAAGTTCTGTCATGAGGCAAGAAGTCTTCCGTTCCTCATTTTTTTTTAGTTTTAATGAAAGATATAATAGGTATAATTTTACTAATTGTTTATGCTTGACAAAAACCACCTACATTCAGATTAGATGTGTGGTTTTGGGAAGACCCTGTAACCCTGAACCATCAACTGACAGAAACTAGAGAATTACCCTGTGAACCCAAGAGCTCAATAACCAGCAAACAGTAAGTCAAGCACAAAGTATTAAAAGTTAAAAGGCTCTTCAAGCAGCATTTTACCCTTTACTTTTCTTTTATGGTTGAATTGACAGCACTTAGTATATTTAGTATCTTTTATATAGTATGCTAAGCTTTTGCTAGTACATCAACATTAATTATCAGTGTTGAAGCTAGTGTTCTATAAATCATTCCTGCTTTAGATTGTTTTTTAGACAGTATTTCATTTTTATGTTATTTAAGATCATTAAGTCATTTGAATGAATTCCAATTTCTTATACAAAACAGCTTTTTAAACTTTTAATTACATAAAATTCATTTAGTTGTATTTTTAAAATTAATGGAAAACAACTCTGTATGTGTGTATATATGTGTGTATATGTGCATATAAACACATATTTAGATCTATATATATTATATAACATGCATAAAATGGAAATAATAGCACCAACTTAATAGGGTTGTTGGGCAATCATATGCAAAGTGCCTTTCAGTCCTCAGAGTTATATAAATATTAGCTATATACACACATTTAAACATTCATATGAACATATACACATAAAGTGCATATACACATGCAAATAGCACCCTCTTTGTAGTCATTCCCCCACTTATACTTGGTGCTCACACTTGCAGGTTGGATAATCAGATAGTGACTCATATCTTGGGTTCCAGAAAGTAGTTCGTGGCACTACCCTTCTTTCTAAAGCTACTATTTACAAGCTTCTGTGGGTACTCTTCCCCTTAAAAATTGCCCAGTAGAAACAATTAGCTAAATGCAAAAGTATTTACTAGAATGATATAGTAAAAGGAGTAGATATGAAACATTTTCCATCCCCCTAAAGCTGTGTTTCACTCTTGCACAAATACACTATGTGTCAATGGGAAGAGTGGGCACAAGCTTAGAGTAAAAGGGTAGTGAGGCCTAGATATAGGAGCTACAAGACTGACAAGACAAATCATAATTCTGGAACTGCAGAGCATAGCAATACTTGCTTTCTTTGTGCAGTCCTGTAATTGGCCCAGTTTGCTATCACCAGGGCTTTTGTTGTTTGCCTTCCTTTCTTAAAGAGGACCAATGATATCATGAGGGTAATGTATTGGATATGAATGGGGCAGAGCTGTGCAACATTATCAGCTTCAGCATCTCCTCCAGAGTTATCAAAATTCAGTGGTGAGGAAAAGGTCAAGATGACTGCTAATGACCCAGGATGTAGTACTGATGTATTGAGATGGACAGTTAAGTGGCACAGTGAAGAGAACTGTGCCTAATATCAGGAAAATCTGACCTCACACTTACTAATTGTATGACCCTGAACAAGTCACTTAACCCCACTTGCCTCAGTTTCCTCATCTGTAAAATGAACTGCAGAGGGAAATGGCAAACCACACCAGTATTGATTTAAAAAAAATCCTCAAGTGGTCTCATGAAGAGATGGACATGAATGATCACCAGTTTCCAGGGCTAACTTTTCCTTGAGGACAGCTCTTTTCTCTGCTTCCTGGGGTTCCATTCTTTGAAGTTGTTTCTTTTCTATAGTGACTAATTTCTGTATCTGTGCCTATCTACAGCACATATCTCTGCTCCATCAATTGTTCCCTGAATACTCTTGAGCATGAACTCTCAAAATGCTGGATAGCAGAAGTATGAAAAATGCATTTTATCCAAACCAGATTAAAATGCAATTGGAAATATTTAAGAAAATAAATAAAATTACAATAAAACATAGAAAACATTAATAGATGATTTAAAAAGAAATTTTAATAGATGATTTTCTAAGGCAATATGCAACCTATAGGTATTATTGGGTATGATTTAGTGGCCCCCATTTCCACTTAAGTTTGATGCCATTGCTGAATAGCAAGCCTCTTTCTGGAAAGTCACTGTTAAACACCATTTATAATGTGGGAAAGGAGAAAGACACACCCTCCCCTCACATCCAACACTTCACTTTCACTCATTCCCCTTGACTCACTGTTTAAGGGTAGAGGAGTTGGATTGCCACTTATTTCTTATTTTCACTCCTAGTTTGTCCCTTTAGCACCATCATTCAGTAACCTCTCATCCTTTGAGCTCCACTCAATCTATATCTATGACCAAATCAAAATTCTGGGAGCTCTTGTATACTAACCCCTAGGACATTCTCCTCCTTTCCTCAATGAGTTCAGTGCCTGACTCACACTGTTACTCTGTTTCTTAATCCATGCTCTCTTGTTAGGGGGCTTCAAAATAAATATTAATACTCCTTTCAACACTGTAACATCACAATTCTTCAACTTATGCATTTCACATGGCTTAGTCTTTCATTCCTACTCAGCCACTCATGAGGTTTTTGAAGATAGAGGTGACATAGACATGTTTGTAGGCCGTAGAAAAGCAGCTAGCAGAAAGGGAGAAATGGAAGATAAGCAAGAGATTGGGATGACAGATGGGGCAATCTATTGGAGGGAATGTAATGTAATGTGATCACTTATGCATCTAGAAAAAGAAGAAAAGGGCCATAATTTTCTCTATCTTACTGTCACCTACAAATTCACCATTTCCATTTTCATGAACTCTGAAATTCCCTTATGTTATTCCATTTTAGTGTCATTCCATCTCTTGCTCTGTTTTGTAATCCCAAACCCTGTCCTTCATTCAAACCATGACCTTCAATCACTTCACACATATACCCTAGTTCTTCCTCAGGCCATCACCATATACTAGTTACACTTTTCTCCTTTCCCCATCTTGATCCTTTGTTAAACCTGTTCAACTCTAAACTGTCCCCTTATTTTACTAAATACTGAAATATTTTACTGCTTCATAATTTTCTGGGGGGAAAAGAAGCCAGTCACCAAAAGCTCCCTCTTTTCCCCTTCTCCTCATCTCACATCATCAAGTTACCTCTTGCCTCTTTCCTTCTTCAAGTCTGTCTCACATGAAGAGATAGCCCTTCTCCTTTCTTTTTTTTAAAATTAATCTTTTATTTATTTTTAGTTTTCAACATTCATTTCCAGAAGATTTTGAGTTACAAATTTTCTTCCCAACTTTCCCTTACCCTCCACCCCAAGATAGCAAGCCTACTGAATATCCCTTCTCCCAGTCTGTACTCTCTTATATTCTTGCTCGTCCCTCTCTGCTAACTTTCTAGTAGGTCAAGATGGATTTCTATACCCCAGTGCCTGTATATCTTATTTTCCATTTGCATGTAAAAGAAACTTTTTTAACATTTGTTTTTAAAACTACGATTTCCAGGTTCTTTTCCTTCTTCCCTCCTAACCTACCCCCACTGGGAAGCAAGCATTTCAATATAGGTTGTACATGTGTAGTTATGCAAAACGTTTCCATGGTAGTTATATTGTGAAAGATTAACTATATTTCCCTCCATCCTACCCCACCCCCCACTAATTCTATTTTCTGCTTTGACCCTGTCCCTTTAAAAAAGTCTTTTCTTCTAACTACCCTTTTCCCCAATCTACCCTCCCTTCTATCATCTGCACTCTTATCCCCTTTCCCCTTGCTTTCCTGTAGGGTGAGATGTCCAGTTGAGTGTGTATGTTATTCCCTCCTTAAGCCAAATTCAATGAGAGTAATGTTGACCCATTCCCTTTCACCTTCCTGCTCTTCTCCTCCATTGTAACAGTTTTCTCTTGCCACTTTTATGAGATAATTTACCCTATTCTATCTCTCTTTCTCCTTCTCCCATTATATTCCTATCTCACCTCTTAATTTTATTTTTTAGATATCATCTCTTCCTATTCAACTAATCCTGTGCCCTCTGTCTATGTATACATGTACACACATATATGCACACTCACATATGTATTTATATGCACATATCCTCACTTGGTACCCCCATGATCTGCAGGCCAGGAGCTCCGGAGTCAGCCATGTGGCAGCAGTTACTCCCTTCCACAATTGTCTCCCAAGTCCAGTCCATCCCCCATTCAGCTCTCAAAGTGATCATCCTAATGCATAGATCTGACAAAGTCCACCCACCTCACTCTACCCCGTGATAAAATTCAATGACTCCCCTTCACCTTCAGAATCAAATCTAAAAGAAAGCATTTTGGGAGAATTCAGAACCCTGCATAACCTTCATTCAACCTACTTTTTCAGTATTTACAATCCAAAATTAAAATCTATCTCACTTCTCCCATCCAGTGACACTGGAATCTTCGCTGTTTTCACTGTGTGACCCCATGCCTGAAATGCTTTCCCTCCTCAACTCTGTCCCCTGGTTTTCCTGAAGTTCTAGCAAATATCCTACCTTCAATAGGAGAGTTTTCCCAATCTTTTTTTTTTATTTTAGTATCCTTTGCTAATTACTTTAAAGTTATTCTGTGTGTAGCTTGTTTGTACATGGATGTCTGTAAATTGTCTTCACTATTATGAGCTCCTTGAGAACAGAGAATGTCTTTTGACTTCCTTTTCATCCCCTGTGGTTAGCACAGTGTTGAGCCTGTAAATGGCAATTATTAAATGGTTATTGAGAGATTGACCAAAGGATTTAGTTAATTTGTTTGCTTAGTGGAGAGTTTTGTTCCCTAATGAGCCAATCTTTGTTGCTCAGTCATGTCCAACTTTTCATGACTATATTTCGTTTTTTTTGTTTGGCAAAGATACTTGGAGTGGTTTGCCATTTCATTCTCCAGCTAACTTACATATGAGCAAAACGAAGCAAACAGGGTTAAGTGACTTACCCAGGGACATCAGCTTGTAAGAGTTGAGGGTCAGATTGGAATTCAGGAAAATCAGTCTTCCTGATCCACTGCACTACCTGATTTGATCATAGTACTGACTAGTTGCTTTAATGAGAGAGACATAAATACTTTGAAAAGAGATCACCAAGTGTAGCCCTGAATTTACAATCAATTTAACATCTTGTTACCACATCAAAGATTCTTTAGTGACTAAATCATACTGTTCCTTCAATAGAAGATGCCAGGAGTCCTGTTCACCTCTCTTATACCTCTCTCTCTCTCTTTCTCTCTCTCTCTCTGTCTCTCTGTCTCTGTCTCTGTCTCTCTCTGTCTCTCTCTCTCTGTCTCTCTGTCCCTGTCTCTGTCTCTCTTTCTCTGTCTCTGTCTTTCTCTCTTTTTCAACAGAGAAAATTGTAATAAATAATATGTATTCAGAGGACATATTGCATGAGAACAATAACTTCCCTTAATTTTGGAAACATGGAAGAACAATTCAAGTTAATTAATTAACGCTAATCGAACTTAAAAATAAAAGTTAATCATTTAAATATGATATTACAGTTTGATTAGACAATACTACCAATAAGTGAATGAGAACATTGTATTTTTCATAAGCATGTTTAAGCTAAATACTTTTGGCATGAAAGAGTCAGGATCCATTATGGGTCAATACTTTCATGCCTGTAAATCAGGCATAAGGGTTCATCGAACTAGAATATGCTAATCTTTTACAAAGTAAGCATTATATTAAGCTAAAAATCAACCAATAACTTCCATTTTATACATATATACTAACATATACATGTGTATGCACTTCCATGTATTGTGTGTATAAATATATGTATATATAATATATCTATATATACACACACACACATAAATATGTATATTTGCATATGTATACGCTAAAGCCAACCAACCAATGCATTTTTTTAATTCCTCTGCCATGGTATAGATATTATCCCAAAACTATACTGGGATTTCCCCTATCTTGTCTAGCAATAAATTTCCAGAATACTTCTTGGCCTTTTCCTATCTCTCCATACCACTATTTTGACCATTCTTATAGAAATCTTACACTTTGTCACTGGAATTAACCCTTGCCCAGAACTGCTTTCCTACCACACATACCCCCACCCCCAGCCCCCATACCAGTGCCCTCTTTGCATGTTGTCTTTCCCTACTTAAAGGCAAGCTCGTTGATGGAAAATACTTTTTACTTATTTGTATTTCTATATGCTTGGCACATAGTTAACACATAATATATGCTATATTTATCTTCTCTCTCTCTAATTGAAACAACAAAATAAATATATTAACTTTTAATAGAGATAAATGTGGGGTCCTAAACTTGGGTAAAAACAACCAACTGCATAGTTACAGTGTCAATAAGTTATGACTAAACAAGTGTTTATGTGGGGAAAATAATACTTGAAAATTTTAGTGGCTTATAAGCTTAAAGTGAGTCAGCGGTCTGATGAGTAAATCCAAGAATATTCTTACAGGCCTAGACTATGTTAATAAACACAATGCTCAGACTAGAGTAAATCACCAGAAGCTGTAGCAGTTTCCAGACTTCTCAATCCATGGATGCCAAAGACAAAGTAAAAGGTCAATGTGGAACTCTGTTGGAATGGGGGGGAGGGGCAGAAGAGCATGGTATGGCTGCTACCCCCAGAGCAAGAAGTGGTGGAGGCTTAGTGGCTGCAGCCGCTGCCATGTGGCTACTTCTGGAGCTCCTGGCCTACAGACTGTAGGGCGACCAAGCAACCATTCAGAGAGTAATTGCTCTTGCTTTTATCTGCTTGGGTCCAGATTGCAGTATTGGGTGGTAGTCTTGGGGACCAGCGAGCCAGAGCCTGTGGGGGCTGTGATAACTCTGGCAGCTGCAAAAACCCCAGTCATTTGGGATATAGCTTTCTCCATTCTGGAAGCAGTTCTATTGTGGCAAAGAGCTCAAAAGTCAAGTAATTGGCTGCCAATATGAGCAAGCAACAGAAGCACAAACAGATGATAGAATCCTTTTGGGCAAACAAAAAGGACCAAGGCATGGTGTGGGAGGAAGAAGTCAAAGTCAGAACTCCTGTATCAAAAGCCTCCAAGAAAAGTATGAACCAATTACAGGCCATGGAGCAGCTCAAGAAGGGTTTTGAAAAACAAGTAAGAGAGGTGGAGGAAAAATTGGGAAGAGAAACGAGAATGATACAAGAAAAACATGAAAAGGAGTCAACAGCCTGCTAAAAGATATTCATAAATACACTGAAAAAAAATAGCACCTTAAAAAAATAGACTAACTCAAATAGCAAAAGAGGCCCAAAAAAGCCAATGAGGAGAAGAATGCTTTAAAAAGCCAAATTTGCCAGATGGAAAAGGAATTTCAAAAACTCAAGGAAGAGAATAACTCCTTCAAAATTAGTTTGGACCAATTGGAAGCTAATAACTTTATGAGAAATCAAGATACTATAAAACAGATCTAAACAAATGGAAAAATAGAAGGCAATGTGAAATATATCTTTGGAAAAACCACTGACCTGGAAAATAGATCCAGGAGAGAGAATTTAAAAATTATTGGACTACCTGAAAGCCATGATCAAAAAAAGAACCTAGACACCATCTTTCAAGAAATTATCAAGCAAAATTGCTCTGATATTCTGGAGCAAAATAGAAATTGAAAGAGTTCACTGATCACCTCTTGAAAAAGATCACAAAAAGAAACCTCCTAGGAATATTATAGCCAAATTCCAGAATTCCAAGGAGAAAATACTACCGGCAGTAAGGAAGAAACAATTTGAGTACTGTGGAAACACAATCAGGATAACACAAGACCTAGCAGCTTCTACATTAAGGGATCAAAGGGCTTAGAAGATGATATTCCAGAGGTCAAAGAAGCTAGGATTAAAACCAAGAATTACCTTCCCAGTAAAACTGGGTATAATGCTTTAGGGGAAAATATGGTCATTGAACAAAATAGAGGACTTTCAAGCATTCTTGATGAAAAAACCTGTGCTGAACGGAAAATTTGACTTTTAAATACAAGAAGCAAGAGAAGTATGAGAAAAAGGAAAAAGAAATCATAAGGAACTTATTAAAGTTGAACTATTCACATTCCTACACAGAAAAATGATAATTTTAACTCATAAGACTTTTCTCAGTATGAGGATAGCTGAACGGAATATATATATATATATATATATATATATATATATATATATGTACAGGAGGATGTATGTGTATATTGAGTGTGGGCATTTGTATCTTCATGTGTATATAGACAGAGGGCAAAGTTTGAGTCAAATATGAAGGGATAATATCTAAAAAATAAAATTAAGAGGAGAGAGGAATTAATTGGGAGAAGAAGAAAGGGAGTGATAGATTAGGGTAAATTATCTCATATAAAAGAGGCAAGAGAAAACTGTTACAATGAAGGGTAAGAACAGGAAGGTAAAAGGGAATGGGACAACCTATTTTCATTGAATTTGGCCTAAGGAGGGAATAACATACACACTCAATTGGCTATTTTATCTTATGGGAAATTAGAGGGGAAGAGGATAAGAGGGGGGGTGATACAAGGGAGGGCAGATTGGGGGAGAAGGTAGTTAGAAGCAAACATTTTTGAAAAGGGACAGGATCAAAGGAGAAACTAGAACAAGGGGGATGGGATAGGATGGAGGGAAATATAGTTAGTCTTTCACAATATAATACTATGGAAATGATTTGTGTAACTACACATGTACAATCTATATTGAATTGCTTATCTTCCCAGTGGGGGTGGGTGAGGAGGGAAGAAGGGAAAAATAATCTGGAACTCAAAGTTTTAAAAACAAATGTTTAAAAATTATTTTTTTTACATGCAACTGGAAAATAAGATACATGGGTACTTGGGTATAGAAACCCATCTTGCCCTACTAGAAAGTTAGGCGGGGTGATGGGAGAGGATATAAGAGAGAACAAATTAGGGAAGGAGTATTCAATAGGCTTGCTATTTTGGGGTAGGGGGAAGGGGAAAGATGGGAAGAAAAAAAATTGTAACTCAAAATCTTGTGGAAATGAATGTGGAAACTAAAAAGAAATGAATTTTAAAAAAAGAAAAAAGAAACCTAAAAAAATAAGCACAATGATCAGAATAAGTATGATCTGACTATGTGAGGATACAATAAAAAAGAAATACTGACGTAGGTATTATAGGAAGTCTAATACTGATGTACTGATAAACATGTTTGTCTATTTTAAAATCAATAACTACAATTAAAATTATTTCAAAATTAGAAAAAAGGACAATCATTCACCTTTCATCTCCTTACTTCTCTTTTCCTGTTTAGAAAGATGTCAAAAGCCTTAAATATTTCTCAAGCAGATTCTTTTTCTCTGTCTCTGTCACAGTCTTTGTCTGTTATTGTCTCTGTCTCTGTGCCTGTCTCTCTCTTCTCATTACTAGTCTCTCTAATCAACTCTACCTCTATAAATGCATGTACACACAGGTATAACAGCAACAAAAATGGGAAATGACATAGGAATAGAAGAATATCAAGTGCAAAGGTTTGTGTATGGAAAATGATTTTGGGCATAGAATCAGACGGCCTAGGGTCAAGTCGTAGTTTGCCTTGATATTTGAATAAATATGATACTTGACATTTGAATAAATCTCTTCATATCTCTAGACTTTAGTTTCCTTATCTATAAAATATGGAGAATAATACTTGCATTATTTACCATGTAGAGTTGCCTTTGAGACAGTGATTCCATTCCTACTATGTCCTGACATGACATGAGTCTTCCTTATCTTTCCTCTCTAATAGTTCCACTGAAGTTTGGTCTAGAGCCAAAGAAAAGAAAAACATATATCCTCTTTCCATTAGTGTTCTTTTCTGAGTATCTAAGAGGTTCTAAAAGCAAGTCTTTATAAGCTGTAAGTCTGATATAAATGCAAATGACCAGCATATCCTCTCTTTGAAATTTACATGCTTTTAGTTTAATTCTTTTTTTTGTAGTTTCTTACTTCTTATGTGTTTCATTCTTACAGTACCTACCACGTGCCTCTCTAATACCCTCTGAATGAGACTTATTTTTATACCTTCAGGGACAGTAAATTTCCTTAACCCACAGACATAGAACAATACTAGTTGAATATGAATAATGGGTAATCCACATGCTGTATTGGTCACCTTTTGATCTTGAGAAAAAGTGAGGAAAACTCTGAATATATTGATTTGAACTTAAGGGAAGTTATGAATTAAAAAAAAACTCATAGTTGTGTGAGAAATAAAAAATATGAAAAAATTCAAAGAAGCATGGGAAGTTTTGCAAAAATTAAGGCACCAATAAGTAAGCACAATTAGGAAAGCATTATATGCAAAGATTATGTAACGATGCAAACAGAAAAAAAAGACAATTTACACTGTCATTATAGTGGCCACAACTGGCTTCAGAAAAGAGTTGAACAATTCAGAATACTATAAGGATAAATGCAAAAATCAGTATTTATTATATGGTTTTATGTCTTTAATACAATAATTATTCTTGGAAATTCTTTTTTCCCCATTCCTGATTCTGGAATGAATGTCTCCATACTTTACATGACAGAGAAGCAAACTGAAGACCAAAGAAAGGGAATGATTTTTATAATAGCACTATTCAATACCATATCATTCAATCTTTATATATAATGCATGTGATCTACCTTCTATTTTCTTGGTCCATGTATATGGCAGTTTTCTCAAGTGTACAAATTCATGTCAAATTATGAATTGATTGCACAATGAAACAGGTTGATCAACTTGTCATTGAGTGAGAAAATATAGTATAAAGTAACCAACAGACCCCTGAACATAAAATCACAGAATAATAGAATTAAGAGGAGTCTTAGAAACACTGGATTAGAACCCCTCTTTTAAGGAGTTTCCCAACTCCTAGTTTGATACCCTCTTGACTACTCTACCCTGATGTTTTAGATGAGATCATTTTGGCTGAAGGACCTATGTTAAAAATCATTTCTCTTCATATTTGTTTTGTATTGGGCCATCTTTAAATCTTTGAAAATTCCATTCAATCACATGTTTTCAGGGTGTTTTGTTAATAGATTAAAAAGATGCCATATGTTGGGGTGTTTTTGAGACAGTGAGTCTATTCCTACTATCTACTGACATGAGGTGAGTCTTCCTTATCTTTCCTCTCTAGTAGTTCCATTGAAGTTTGGTCTAAAGCCAAAGGAAAGAGGAACACATATCCTCTTTCCCTCATTCTTCTTTGCTGAGTATCTAAGTAGTTGTAAAAAAGCATTAGATTGCCAGGATAAATTGAGAGGGAAAATATAATGAAGATCTTTTTAGTAAAGATCTCTGATAAAAGTCTGAAAATATGTGAATACTTATACACATACTTATATACAAAGATTTACATATCTGTATGTAAATATAAGTGCACATAAAATAAGACCAACAGCTTTAACTTCAGTAGATAAGAGCTCAAAGGTTATTGACAGTTTTAATAGGAAAAACTGCAAACCATCAATGACCAAATAAAAGATTATACCAAATTAAAACAATAAGTTAAAACAACTCTGACATTTCACCTTACATATAGCACATTAGAAAAGATGAACTAAGACCAAAATGTAGTGGGAATATAGGAACACTAATATGTTACTGGTAAGATTGTAAATTAGTCCATCTTGAAAAAACTGTAATATTTAAAGAAATGTCCAAATTTTTGACCTAATAATTCCAATACTTACTCTATACCCAAAGGAAGTTAAAACCAAAAATAATGGCTCCATATATGCCAAAATATTCAAAGGAGCACTTTTTTCAGTACAAAAAAAAAAGTGAAAGCAAAGTGGGCATTTGAGATTGGAAAATGGCTGAATAAATTGTATTCTATGTATTAAAAGGAAAATGGCTATATTATTAAAATTGGTGAATATAAGAATTTTAGAGACATATTAGAGGATTTGCATGTACTGATACAGAGTGAGGAAATCAGAACCTGGAAAACAATGCACATAAAGACTAAAATAAGGTAAATGAATAGAAAAATAGAAGCAAACTTTGTATGTTTGTGATGACCAACATTAGGCCAATAAACATTAAGAAAATTTACCTCCCTCAGTTCCTTGGAGAGATAAGGTTCTATAACTACGGAATATTACATATAGTGTTAGATGTAGGAAATGTGTTATGCTATACTATACACACAAATACCTTTTTTTGTTGTTGTTGTTACAAAGGAAGCATAATTACATACATAATTACAAAAATGATAAATAATTTTTGTGTAAAACAAAAGCTTCAAGAATAAAAAGAAAATAGAATCCCTACCACCAATTCCTTTAGAGCAAAGGCAAAAGAGGGGAATTTTTTCCCCCATATTCATAAGTCACAGAATATTGGACTTGAAATTAACCTTAGGTATTATTTTGTCTAGGAACTTACTGAAGTGTAACCTGAAACCTGGAGAATGGAAGTGACTTACCCAGAAATATTATGTAAACTAGTGAAAGAGTTGTGTTTGGAGAGACTTCTAGTCTAATAAAAATGGAAAACAATATTGTTTTGTGAATTGAATAAATTCTTTTTCACCCTTTAGTACCTGTGGGGGAATCTATGTTCTTGCTTTTCAGAAATTTTATCATTTTTTTAGCTTACCTTTTATTTATTTATTTTTTTTATTCAACATTTATTTTATTTTAGTTTGCATCATTCATTTTCACAAGATTTTGAGTTACATATTTTCTCCCCATCTTTCCCCTACCCATCACCCCAAAACAGCCATCTCAGTGTGTTCCCCCTCCCCCAGTCTATTCTCTCCTATGTCACTTTT
>CM053582.1:143886729-143929446 GCA_028627135.1 Pseudochirops cupreus
TTTTGGGCCTCTTTTGTCATTTGAGTTAATCTTTTTTTAGGGTGTTGATTTCTTCAGTCATATTGCTGACTCTCTTTTCATGATTTTCTTGCAACATTCTTATTTCTCTTCCTAATTTTTCTTCCACTTCTCTTATTTGGTTTTGAAAATCCTTCTTCAGCTCATCTCTAGCTTTAAGGCATTCTTCATGTTTATTGGAGGCCCCTGGTGGGGGCACTCTGGCTACACTCTCCTCCTCCCTCTCTTTGCCATTATCCTTCTTTTCCCCAAAGAAGGAATCTAGGATTTGATTGCTGTTCTTACCCTGCTTCTTATGCTTATTCTTACTCATGGTTGGTCAGTCCGTGATTTTGTTTTAACCTCTGTGAGGCTCTGCTTCCAGAAGGGAAAGCTCTGTCCCAAATCAATGGGGTCCTCCCGGCTGCCGTAGCTCTCAGGAAGGTGCTGGGTCCCTTTCCTACTTACTTCCGGCTCACTAGATAATGAAGACTCCAAGACCAAAAGCCCAAGACCAAGATCTGGATCCAGGCCGCTCAACGCAAGAGCACTGGCCTCTGAACAATCACTGGAAGCTGCAATGCAGAGGTGGGTGCAAAACCTCTGCCTTTTGCTTTCCCGCCCTGGAGGAGTTTTGGCTGGAGGCTTTTCTCCCCCAATTTCGCAAATCCCACTGACCTAGTTTTGAATGCTGCTCGCAGTTGCTGCTAATCCGAGTCTCCTCCGCTCCTCCGGTCCAGCCGGCCCCGGGGCTCAGCCAGGGCTTCAGGCCAGGCTGGTTTCAGTTTGCAGTGCTGATATGATTCCTCATAGCCGAGCTGACTTTAGTGGAAGGTATATTTGTGTGCATTTTGGAGTTCTAGGATTAGTTTAGAGTCCTATTTTATGGGTATTTTGGGGTGGCTATGTGAGAGCTGCGATATGTTGCTGCTGCTACGCTGACATCTTGGCTCTGCCCCCCTTAGCTTACCTTTTAAAGGAATGATTAATATTCATTGTTGTTTTTTGGTCACTTCATATAGGTAAGAAGGAAAATAATTATAACTGTTGAAATCCCATTATTAGTATAAAATCTATACAATGAAATAACCTTGCTCTCAGTCACATTATCTTAGGTGACAACACAAACTGGATCTTTTGTTGGTTATTGACATACAAAGAGAAAGCCAATGTCATATAGCAAGCATTACTTCTTGGATTAAAATGAGAATCTCAGTATTGAATTGTCTTATCCTGCTTATTCTTTTAAAAATACACAAAACCTGAAATTTTTCAAGTTTTTTATTTATTTTTTTCTTTTCTGTTCTTCTTTTTTACACCTGTTATTGATTCACTGCATGGCTTTTTGATGGCTATACCATTGACCAAATTTCAAAATAAATTTTCCCCACGAGCAATATTTTCAGACTATTCTGCCTAGTACAGTGGTAGCGAGAGACGGGAAGAAGACACTAACAGAAAGATAAGTGAGATTAGAAATGACGGATCTGGATTTATACTTGTTTGGGTCTACTACTTCCTGGGAGACAAAGATCTTGCAGTCATTTGTCTGTCAAATGGAAATAACAACTTCATTTGCTGCCTGGCTGAAAAGAAGGAGACGGTACTTAATGAATGTAAGAAAGAACAACTTCTGTTCCCTCCTTGGGGTATTTCAAAGACAGTGGTTGATGCTACAGGATGAAAAAGAGGCATATATTTTGTCACTGGTGAGAGGTGAGGAAATCATGAGCAAATGCCCCTTGAAAGGTTGGTCTCACACAAATTACATCCCACCCTCCCTCCCACAAGAGTATTCAATTATAAGAAGACGCATGTGGTCTAGCATGTTTAAATGGGTCATGTAAAAACTGATTTTCTCTTTTCAACTTCTTAACTCTGGGCATAGAAAATCTCCTCCTCCTCACTCCCACCTTTCTTTCTCATTTACAGAGGGTCACAGAGAAAGGAATGTCATGTTCTTTGAAAAATGTACTGTTTTACTTTCCAATATGTCACTGAGCACTTTTGCCTACCATATTCTTGGTGAGTGCAATATGTTTTTTTTTTTTGCCTCATTCTGCTGAAATCTCAACCATCATTTAAATACTATGATACCTCAATGGATCCACAATCTGATTTGTGTGAATACTTACAAAGCATCCTCTGTGTCTATTTATCCCTTGTTAATCTTGTCCATATATTTCAATAAATCCTCGCTAGAGTGTCACCAAACTGACAGCACTCTTCCTCTGGGTCTTTTTATATCTCAGGGGTGTCAATGTATCACTTACGGTATCTGTCTACTATCTCTAGTTCTCAATACATGACTATGGCACCTCCTTTTAAAATCATAAATAAATTCAGTGATATCTCAGTCAGTTTCACTGGTTTCCTCTTGCTTCTGTGATAGAACATAAGCTGTTTTTTGTTTTAGTTTTGAAGTACCATATAACCTATGCCTAATCTATCTCTCTAGGCTCATGGGGCATTATTCCCCTTCCTGCATTCTGTGCATCATCCAAACTGGCCTTCTCTCTCTTTCTTACATGACACTTCTTCTCTCTTATCTTTATATTTTTTCACTGGCTATAATACATGCCTCGAATGCACTCCCTCCTCACTTTGGGTTCAGAGAGTCCATCTCTCCCTCCAAGACAGAGCTCAAGCACCATTTTTGTAGAAGTATCTTCTTATTTCCTCAAATTCTATTGACATTCCACCAAGTTACCTTATATTTTACCATTTGGTATTTGTGTATTTATTCTATTTACATTTATTTGGCATTTACTTATACAAGTGCTTGTCTTCTCCATTACAATATAACCTTTTTGTAAATTGGATTATTTCATTTTTATACTCATTTCCAGAAACTAGCATAGTATTTGGCACTTAGTAGATGATTATTAAATACTTGTTGATCAACTCATGTCTTTTATGTCACTTATACTACATAAGTCATCTTTCATAATGCATCATAGACTACTTGTGCCCAATATTCATTTCCTCACTCTCCTTTGCATTATTGGTAATTTTTATTATTTCAGAGATTTTGATATTGTATGAGTCATGATCACAAAATATCAATAGGGTGTGCCATGTAGAATTGTGCCTGTAATATTTCCCTTGTGATTAGACAGGAAGCCCTGGGTTCAAATTCTGCCTCTGTATTATCATTGACAGGAGATGTAAACTTTTTGAACCACAGATTTCTTGTCTGTAAAACAGAGGTAATCATACCTGTAGAATCTACGTCACAGAGCTGCTGTGATACTCAAACACGATAATGTTTGTAGGGTATTTTGAAAGACTTAACACACAATAGAAACGTCATTCAATTAAAGATATGTAACTCAAACTTTAAAACCCAACTCAAATATCCTGCATGAAATCTTCCTTAATTCCTTGCCTGACAATTGTGTTCCTTCACAAAGCACTTTGTGTTTACCTACTTTGTGAAACTCACCACTATCATCCAATCAAAATATTGGTAACTCTCGTTTAGAGACTTCCAGGTCACAATACGTTCAGCACTTGGCTCACAAATTTTCCTTCTTAC
This sequence comes from Pseudochirops cupreus, assembly GCA_028627135.1. Classification (NCBI taxonomy): domain Eukaryota; kingdom Metazoa; phylum Chordata; class Mammalia; order Diprotodontia; family Pseudocheiridae; genus Pseudochirops; species Pseudochirops cupreus. The sequence continues at coordinate 143,890,265 of CM053582.1, forward strand.
CCAACTCCTACCCTTCACGTGAGAAAATTTCAACATACATATTGACTCCCATTCAACAACCTTGATCACTCAGTTCCTCAAACTATTCACTTTTCAAGATTTAGTCTTCCATCTTATCTCAGTCACACACAAAGATACTCTTTCTCTTGCCATTACCCACAAATGTACCACCTCTATATTCAAGAATTCTGAAATCACCTTATCTGATTATAATCTATTAATTTTTCACTTCTCCAATTGCCTGCCCTTACCAAACCTTATTTTTTATCCATATCACCACCGCTGATCCTTCAACTCCTATGTTTTCTCTTAGGCTGTCATCCCTGCATTAACTATTCTCTCTTCATTTCCTCATCTTAACCCCCTGGTGAAAAAGCTTAACTCTACACTGCATTTGTTTGAGTCCCTGACCAACTTATACATCATCAATTGCACTCTGTCATGCCTCAGTCTTGCATAACTACCATCATCTGTTGCCTTCCCTCCTACGCAATGCTTCTGAACAAAGGTGTAGAAATACACATAAATGTTCTGAATCCTGAACAAATTTACATTACACAATCTCACTTGGTTGCTCAATCCTCACTGCTGCTAGGCAATCCTTCTACATAGCCCTTATCAGTTCACTATCCCACTTTCTTTATTGTCTCTTCCAAACCTTTTCATCCCTCCTAAAACTTCCCATGACTTCTCTTCCTCTATCCTTCAAGTAGAGAACTTTCCCTGACTCATATTTTACAGAAATAATTGAGGATACTTGTTACAAGTTTCCTTTTCTCCCCTCTTTCTCATGATATATTACTGAGATGCCTTCTGTCACTATTTCTTCCTCCGTCCATCTCACATGAAGAAGTAGTCCTTACACTTGCCTAGGCTAAATCTTCTACATGCATAAGCAAGCCTATTACATTCCATCTCCTCCAACAGATTACACCTTCTATCATCCTCATTCTATCACTTATTTTGAGCCTCTCTCTGTCCACTTTTCCTCCATTAATACTTGCAAATATGCCCATGTTTCCTCCAGTCTGAGAAAAAAACAAAAACAAAAACAAAAAACACCTATATATTTTATATTTCTCCTGTTCATTGTAGGAAAAAAGAAAAATAAACCTTTAATTTAGACAACTTTTTCCCACCTCTCCCTGCACAAAAACACTTATAATTAAGAAAAATGTTAAAGAATAGCAAGTAATCTAGTAATGAAGTAGATTGTATGGGTCTTGTAGAAAAAGAAAGTATAACCTGCCTCCCAATGTCAGTATGAAGATTTTTTCCCATGTATCTCAATATTAACATGACTCCCTGTTTTGAAAATAATAAATCAAATTTGAAAACTCCAGAATAATTTAGTTATAAGCTCCTTCTTATGGAAATACAATACAAAACAAAACAATGGGGTACCCCCAATAAGATATTTCAGCAATATTGCCCTGATGAAAAAAAATCTGACTATTTGAATTAAAATGCCATGTACAATGTTATAACATGCCCCTTTTTTCAGCACGTTATTATTAGATCTTAACTGGAGTGCTCTAAGTAGCCACCTGATATGTAAAAATAACCTTCTTCTGACCCTAAACTTTAGGAAACAAAATACTGACCAGGAATTCAGATAGCTTACATGGCCATCGGAATTAGATGTTTGGTTTTGCTAACCTATGTGACTGTTATTTCCAGTACATTCTTAAGTGCAGTTTCTATTTAAGATTTTTTTTGGAGAGGGACAGGCAAGTCAATTGCGGTTAAGTGATTTTATCAAGGTCATCCAGCTAGTAAGTGTGTTTGAGGCCAGATTTGAACTCAGGTCCTCCTGACTCCAGAGCTGGTGCTCTACCTACTGTGCCACTTAGCTGCCCACTATTTAAGGTTTTTACAGTGCTATCTGTAAGCATGCCCTCTGTCTGATTCATAAAATCACATTCTTTAATTTTATGACAGGTGAAGTTAAATTAAAATCTATATCCACATTCATCCACCTATCTATCTATCTATCTATCTATCTATCTATCTATCTATCCAACCTCTTAGTTATATATGAACTTTCAAATCAAATTCCAGTTGGAAAATTTTATTAAAGAATTAGTTCATTGGTTTCATCAGAGGATTTCTAAGAGCCATGTCATTGTCAAAGCCTACTTTCCAATGGAGGCTGATGTCCTGCCTGAAGATCATGCAATGTGAGGATTGAATGAAGGAACTGAGGATGGTTTAGCACAGAAAAAAAGAAGAATTAGAGTTAACAGGATAACTGCCTTCATATATTTTAGCCAAAGTCACAGGGAAGACAGATATATGTGTTCTTTTTTAAATGTTGAACAGAAAAACAATGGGTAGAAGTTTAGAGGTTAGAAATAGATTTTAGTTCTATAGAAGCAAGGATTTTGAGGAGAGGTTTTCAGTACCAGAATGGGGTGTCTTATGAAGGAGTAAGTTCCCCTTCAATGGAAGTATTTAAAATAAGACTATATAGTTATCAATCCAGGGATGCTATAGAGCTAGGTAGGGTTCTGATCTCTCTCCCTATTTCTCTCTCTCTCTCTCTCTCTCTCTCTCTCTCTATTTCTCTCTCTCTCTTTCTTTCTCTCACTCTCCATGAGGGTGTGTGTGTGTGTGTGTGTGTGTGTGTGTGTGTGAGAGAGAGAGAGAGAGAGAGAGAGCCCTTAGCCAATCCAATGAAACTTATAGACTCATATTCAAAATAATGTTTTTAAATTCATAAAATAAAATGCATAGGATTACAAAGAAACAAATTATATTGAAATATGTATACATATATATATACCGTGTGTGTGTGTGTGTGTGTGTGTGTGTGTGTGTGTGTGTGCGTGCAGGTATGCCCACATTTGTATATAGATCTAGATATATACACACATATATATTGCAATACAATTCATTCTAAAGGGCAAGCAAATTAATAGATGCATTTCCTATACTTTTTTATTTATGAAACTTTGGTCATAGCAATGCTGGAAGACCAACTACTAAACTCTAGTGGGGTTTATAGCCAGGTTGTGATCCGTTATGGTAGGTGGGAGCACCCACATGACAAAATGAAGCAGAAACTAGGATACTTAGGGTTGACAAAATCTCAGTTTATGTGTGAATTTTTGGCATCTAATTTATCTCCAAGATCACAGAAATGTTGCCGGTGTACTGTATCTGAAGTTAAGGAAGGTTTTTGACAAAGTTCTTCATATATATTTATACACACACACACACACCCAGATATATACACACAGAGATGGATTCAGAAATTGTTGAGTGGCAAGACTCAAGGAATTGCCATTAAAAGTTTGATGTCAACTTGGAAAGAAGTCTTTAGCAGGGTGCCCTGGGAGATCTGGCCCTATGCTACTTAACATTTTTATCAATGACTTTGATAAAGGAATACCACAGCAGGTTTATCAACTTTGTAGATGACAGAAAGCTGGAAGGGGTAGATAACGCACTCTGTCAAGACTTTTCCTACTGCATTCCATCCTATGTTCATCTGCTAAAATGATATTCATTAAGTGCCAATCTGTTTGTGTAACTTTCCTGCTCAGTAATTCCAGTTTCTCCCTGTTGTCTGCAGGATAAAATAGAAATTTCTCCGGACATCATTTAAAGCTCTTCACAACCTTCCCCCAACTTATATTTTCATGCTCATTGCATATTATTCCCTGTCCCAAATTCTACAATGCAGGCAAATTGGTGTTCTCCCTGTTTCTCACATAAAATAACAGTATCTTGTATCTTTGTGCCTTCACAGTGATTGGGTCGCTATCCTCTCTCCATGTTTGCAATTTATACCTTTCTCGAGTCTTCCTCACAGAATCCCTCTCTTTTATCTCTGCCTCCCAACTGATGATGCCCTTCCAAAGTACCTTGTATTTAAGTATCTTAGATCTCTTCTCTTGATTGTAATTCTACATATACTTATATATGTATTTTGTATTGTTACTATAATGCAAACTCCTCATAAATAGAAATTATTTGATACTTTTTATTTTTAATTCTAGTGTTTGTATAGTGTTTGGCAGATAGTAAATGCTTAATAAATGCTTGTTCATTTATTGACTGAGAGTCAGGATCCAAATTGATCTGGATTGTATTGAATTGAACAGCATGAAAGTTATAATTTGAATAAATGTAAGACGGTACACTTGGGTTCAAGTTAGTTTCAAAAGTATAAGATGGGTGAGACATGATTACATAGCAGTGTGTCTGTAAAGGTCCATGAAAAATAATACAAAATTACAAAGTGAACTTTGGTCTGAGGAGTCTCCTTCCACTCTCTAGTGTAAGTACCAGAGTGGTAGAAAAGGAAAAAACAATAATTCTGGAATTGTAATTTTTAAAATAGCTACAACATTAACTTGGGAGCTGGTGCTCTTAGTTTGTGATCTTTGTTCAACGATTAATAAGTCTAGTTTAAGAAACTTCAACCTTGAATATTTAAACAAGCTACTGATGATGATGATGATGGTGAGAAAATGTATAAAAAACATTGACACAATCTCTCACTATTCTTTAAAGAAGTTTAACTAATACAAATTAATTACTCTAAGATGGTGACTTTTACAAATAAATCTTTCAACTACCTCAGCAAGGAAATAATTGATTTCCTACCAAAACAGAGAGATATGGAAGACAAGGACAATACTAGTTTAGAGTATAAACTTTTGGGGTAAAATTTTAAGTGCTAAGCTTTTGGAAGACAATTGACAATATCACTTCAGAAAGCAGTGAGAAGCACTGGAGGGAAACACAAGTTTAAAAAAATGGATAAGAGATACTTCTAAGACAAGGCTTACTGAGGGCACTGAAGGATAAAACTAGATATAAGATAACTGATAAGAAATAGAAAAAAAATCCCCAGAGGTCTCAAGATTTTTATAACTATTATTAAGTAGAATGGAGATACCACATTTAGACTCTGACACAACTGTTATATGTGATAAGTTGTATAAAGAAGCTGAAATGCCTCTGTGGAAAACAAAGATGACAAGAATACCTGTGAGAGATCAAATATTCACAAAGGAGATCTGTGCTGGGTGTGACACAATTTTGAGGGCATTCAGTGACTGATCCTTAATTTATTAAGAAAGAAAGGTATCTCCTAGCAAATGAAGAGCCAAACTTTAACTTCTGCATTCAAATCCAACATTACTTCCATTTTACCACATCTACCTCTACAAGTTGCTATGAGTCAAAGTACAATTGAACTTAGAGAAGACAAAATCTTTTTTTTTTTTGTCCAAGACCCGCAAACAATTTAACAGCACAAATTAGGACATAGGACAGTGCTCTCCACTCTGAAGTTCACTACTTCTTTGGATGTTATTTTGTCTTTTGAAGGGTTAGGATGTCAGGGTAATTTTCAGGGCCCTTAATGGGGATTCTGGATACCTTCTTGGTGGGCTCAAGAACTCAAAGTTAATATTTTCCATTGATTCAATAATCAGTATACCAGTTCCCTGTTGTGGTATTTAGATGGATATAGCCGATCTAAATCTTAACCCAACACATTCAAATATATCCTCAATATTCAGTGAAACTATTACAACTCTGGTTTGTTCTGGGCCTGTTAAGATGCTCAGAATACAAATAAAATGGTTCCACTGCAATGAGGCCAAATGTGATTTTATAACTCTAGTGTGACCACACTGAATAGCTCATACTTTATCCTTTTATCCCGTTGTTACATGTTTTTAGTGACATCAACCTCTCCAAAGAATCTCTATCTTTGGGAAGCAGACAATGAAAGATACTCTGGGACCAGAGTAGACTCTTGACAACACTGAAAACACTGGAGGTAGAGCATCATTACCACAATCCAATGTTTCCTATCCTGGGCCCTTCTCACTTTCCACATGTATAAAATAAGCAATAGTATTTCTGTAGACTAATGTGGGGGATGTTTTTATTATTAGAAATGTTGCTGTAGAGACTTCCCGTTTCATGTAAATGCTGGTTGTTCAGTTGTTTTTTCAGTGAAATCCTACTCTTCCTGACCTTTTCTGGGTTTTTTTTTGGCTAAGATACTGGAGCGGCTTGTCATTTCCTTTTCTATCTCTTTTTGTAGATAAGGAGACTGAAGCAAACAGGGTTAAGGGACGTGACCAGAGTCATACAACTGGAGATTTGCTGACTCCAGGCAAGGAACTCTATCCACTGTGCCACCTAGCTTTCCCAGGTGTTTCACTAGCTTCTATGCAATTCAATCCAGTTCAACTAATGCTTATTAAGCAACTAATATATGCTGGGTTTTTGGCTAGGCCACTTTGGATGGAAAGACCAAGTGAAAATAGTTCCAGCATACAAGGAGTTTAATTCCAGAGGACAGGAAGGGATGTGGTGCACGTAAATGACATGTACACGGATAATTACAAATTACTTACAAAGATATTAATAATAGTAATAACAAAGCATTTTTACAAATATTATCTCATCTGATCCTCAGAACAACATCTAGGAGGTTTAATTTAGGAAAAGTTAAATGATTTGCAAAAGGTCACAGAGCTTATAAGTGTTGAAGGCTGGATATGAATTCAGGTCTTGTTATCTCTAGATAACTCTATCTGTTTCACTAGCACTCCATCCATTGCACTACCTAGTTGCTTATAAATATAGACATATACAATAATTTCTGAGATAAATAGCAAAGTTAACAAGTTTCTTTCAACTCCAAGATTCTATGATACTTGGCATCTATTCACACAGCTATAAGTTACATCTGAGGTGTCATGGATTCCCCCACTACAAGCCTTCCCTTTGACCTTGCCTTCCCAAGTCAATGCTCCAAGATCATGACATTTTGTTCTCTCCCTTTCTGGTACCCCTCCCATTCCTTCAAAGTAACCTGTCCTGTGTTCCTGTGGCATAATAGTTTAAGATTATACTGCTTCCCAATGTAAATTATCTGTTATTTTTTTTTTTTTTTACCATTTACTGTATGGTATGAAGATAGTTAAAAATAGTCCCTGTCCTCAAGAAGTTTATCATTTAGGAGACTGAAGACATATAAAAGACTCATGTGACACAAAGAACACTACACTAAGAGCATAAAAGGAGTATAAAAGTGCTATGAGATTAGATGATGGAAAGATCACTTCCAACTGGAAAGAATGAGAAAGGCTTCAAAATGAGATACCAATTGAACTAAGCCTTGAAGAATGGGTTGGAATGGGAATAGGTAGAAATGTAAAGAGAGCTAAAGGTTTTAGTGCTTGTTTGGATGTTCAAAATTAAGATAAAAGTGTTGAAAGTGATTTTGAATTCATAGACAAGAGTGACAATGGAAGAACAATTTAATTGACATAAGTAAGAAAGTCAGAAGGTAGAGCAAGTTCAGGAGGAAAGCTAAATTTGGTTTTAAACATGTTAGTTTTGAGGTGCTTATACATATCCAGGGAGAGGTCTTCAGGAGACAGGTGGATATGCTAGTAAGGAATATCTATCATTCGTTTGAGAAGTTTGGTTATACAAAAGAGAAAAGGCTTAGGAATATGGAGGACAATGACTAAGCCTCCTTTTTTTTCTCTAGGCTCTATACTTGGCATAATGGCTAGTACATAATAGACAATTGGTAAATATTTGTTGAATGAAACAAAAATTAAGCCATTTCAAGGCTTCATGCCACCTACTGCTTCATATGTTACAATTCCCAGATTAAAAAACAATTGGCAAAGGAGTCATGCAAACAACCAAAGAAACAACTCTTTAATGACGGAGGATAGGGAAGAACGAAGGAAAGGGGAACTTTTGCTGATCAATCTTCTTACAAGGTCAATTGTGATAATGGCCTTTTTCGAAAATGAAAAATTTTAGAAGCTCAGGTCTTCTTTTTGCAGTTTGTAAAAATGAATGTCCTTGCTCTTTATGTCTGCATTGGCATTCTGATTGATAGCTAGAGCTAAATAAATAATTTCAATAGAGAAAGAGCACAGCAGTTCTCCCATTCTACTATACTGTGCAAATTGTGTTCCCTTGGCAAGAAAAAAACAGTATGATAACTATTTCTCTATAGTCAGGTTCCTCTTTCCCCTATTCCTTAAACATAATATTCATTTTCTTTGAGGTTCAACACAATCAGATCCATCTTGAATCTTTTGCTTATGTCCTTATTGGGGAGTAATTGACTCTAATTCCAAGTTTTCATAGAGTAACTTGTTTCCTTTATCATATTGTACTTTTTATCATAATAATCTTCCCTGATACTCTATCAACTCCCTAAGAGAAAGGACTGGGCCATTTTTTTTTTACCATTGTTTCCCCAAAACTCATGTTTCTTGATTGATACTTAGGTCCTTGATAAAAGATTTTGAGTCGATGAAAAAAAAATACATGCCTAATACATTCCTAAGACCCACTAGAAAGCAGCATTAACTGAAAACACAAAATTGCAACGACAAGAACAACAACAAAAGAGCCGATCGAGAAGAAACATGTTATAATATTTAAGACTGGTGGTGGTGATGTTAACTGAATCAATCAACCAATCACTTCCACTCCATCTGAACTAACAAGAATCTATGTCCTTAATTAAGTCAGAACATCTCTATTGAATTTAATACTCCTTCAAGAGTATTGTATTAAATTAGAAAAGTAATTAGTCAATTTGAAAGGAGTGAATGTCATTGGATGAGATAGAGTGACACTATATGGCAAAGGTATTGGGACTGGTTAAAACGACTTGGGGTATTTTTTATACAAAATACTGGGTGTTGTATCAAGTAGCAAAGCAATTTGAATGCAATACTTGAGTGTCAGGCAAGCAATTCCAGACAAGCTCCTGAGAGGGAATCACTTTTGGGGGAGAGAGGAAGAAGAGTTTTTGTCTCCCTCAATCCCTGACCGCACATATATCTTGTCTTCTCCTCCAAAAGATAACCACGTGAATCTCAAGAGCTTGCAGAAGTTAGCTTTCTCATCATCTTTGTAGCCATGGCACCAAGACAGCAAACTAGTGACAGTGACATCATGGAGAACCAAAGAAAAACTAGACATGATGAGGAAAGGCAGTTCTCATTCTACAAGATGCTTCACAAAAATACAGCCTGCCTATGGGAACTTCATAAGTGTTCTAAGAAAGAGGGAGGGGGAGAATGAATTCTAGCAAAAGGACTTCCCAGAGCTTTCATTTTGTTATATGTTCTCCAAACTTGAGCCTCTTTTATCCTGAGCTCTGTATGTGCTTCTGGGGGAATGTGTCCCTGATTTGGAGGGACACTGTTCTTCCTATACTACCTTAGCAACCAAAAGATAATTAAAATTGCCTGGCTAATTGATGTTAACTGATAATCAATAGGGAATACATAATGGTGGAGACCTATAAGTTAGAGTACTAAAGTTTTTACCCCTAAACTTACAGGTTTAAAACCTTGGGGACAAATGTAGCCAGCTGTCTTCTGGGCACCCAACCTGCTAGTCCTAGTGCTACTTGGTTTGGTCAGCTTCAGTGCCAATGCTACCAATGTACACATGAACAGAAGGGAGTTACCTTCCAGTGTGTTTCTAAAGCTGAAGTTAGCAGCTCGATCCATGGCACCGGCTTCATATTGAGTTATGCTTAGGCAAAATTCTACATCAGCTGATGTGGGAAGTCTCGGAGTCCTTACTCGATCATGTTTTCCAGGGTTACGGAGCAGGGGTCCTTCTTCTGTTGCATTACACAAGGTCTGCTGGGTGTTGTATTCTTCTGATCGGCTGCAGATAACCTACACAAAATACTTTTTGATTAAGAGATTTGTCTGAATCTTTAACATAGAGGGCAGAGAGAGCTAGGATGAATGAAGCTCAGTTACTAATTTGATTTATGACATTGGCTAAGTCATTTGTTCTTCCTCTGCGTGTTTTGTGATCTATTTAATTGTGTGTGTGCATGTGCATGTGCGTGTGCATGCGTGCCTGTATGTGCGTGCGTGCGTGTGTGTGTGTGTGTGTGTGTGTATATGTGTGTGTGTGTGTGTGTGTGTGTGTGTGTGTTTGAGGGAGAAGGGGATGAAAATGGTGGGGAACAAATCACTTAGATTATCTCTTAGATTCCACCAGATTCTTCCATTGTACTCCTTCTACCTCTTATACCGTGGGTGCTAATGTTCCTTGTAGCTCTGACATTCTCTATGCTAAGTTCCCTTCCAGCTTAGATCATCTATTATCCCAACACCCTTTAAGCTCTGAATGTCTATTTGAAATTCTCAAAAGTAGTACAATTTTTCAATACTGTGAAATCTTCAGCAGCTATTTTCATTGCAACCAAATGACTACAGTTACCTGCATAGTAAAACATAGTGAATCAAAGTAGAAAACTGTGTTTATGTATCACCTGTCATAGTGTACCTTTTTTTCTTTTAAATGAATGTGGAGTTAAAAAACCTGTTTAGAACCCAAAGTTCTACCATTTATTAATTGTATAGCCATGGCAAATTTCTCCCCCCTTTGAACCTCAGTTTCTCCATCTTTAAAATGAGAATAATAATGCCTGCATTACAATTTAAAGGCTGATATATTTGCTGTGCTAATTAAATGAGATGTGTGCCAATGTTTGAGAAACATTATATAACCTTTTCCCCCCTTTAGTATGTGAAATCTTTCTAAAATAGATGTCCAAACTGATTTTTCCCCAGGTAGATTAATTAGAAACATAGATGAAAGCATTGATTTCATCCAACATCTTATACTTATTTATCCTCCTCTCAGTAAAAAAATGAAATGACATAAAATAAAATAAAAATGAATATTATTAACTATTCGGGGAAGGGTACCGTACTTTTCATGGATTTTTTTTTAAAGATTACTCTTTTCCATCTTTCTTAAGTGTAGTAAAGAGAACTAAATTTCTCTTTAACAGTCACATCTTGGAATTAAAGGTGAACCTGGGCCCCCAGTAGTGAATCCAATAGAGTGTAAATTTGTGGCAGGCAAACTGAAAGGGTGGGTTCAAAAAAATCTAAACACTAAAAGTTTGTGTACAGGTGATGAATTTTTCAGAAACAGAAATTCATGAATCATCTGTTAAGATGTGGATATTCTGTGATTTGAATCAGTAGACAGGTAAATGTTCTATATATCTATATTTAGCCAAAGAAATTATTACTCCCAAAATACTAGTATGTAGCCATAGTAGTAGTAGTACCTTACATACACATGCACACACATACACACATATATATTTTTTATCTCTCTCTCTCTTTCTCTCTCTCTCTACTTCTTTTCCAACCCATTCTTTAAACAATTGTCAAAAATCTCTTCCTAAAGCACAGGTCTGCCTATACTCATTTCTTTACTTGAAAACCTTAGTAGCTACTTCTTGCCTCTAGGATAAAATGCAAATTCCCTAGTTTGGAAAATAAGACTCATATTTTCACTTCTAAATCATCTTTCAGTCATCTTTCACTCCTCTCTCTTTTACATATTTTTCCTTGTAAACAAATTGGACTACTAGTTTTTATCTGAATTTGACATTCTCTATTCTAACCCAATACTTTCAATGCAAGCCCCTCTTCATACCTATGTAAGGTGAGGTCCAAAGTTGTCTAATCTGCAAGAAAAACCACTGTGGTAGAGCACCAAGTCGATAGAAATTTATTAAAGGGTCCATGATTCTCTCTAATGAAGTAGACCTTGGACTTTTCTCATGATTTGAAATGTCTGCTTTCCCCAGTGCCTTACTTTTTTAGGGTTTGCTACCCAGACAGGCAAAAGAATCATGATAAACTAGAAAACATTATTGGTTGGTAGACCTTGCTTTCAACTCTCTAGGAAAGTCAGAAATGATGCTTCAGTATGGATGGTCACAAGACGGGCAAGGCAAGGGTCATCTCCGTTGACTTTTATTCTTGTACTATTGTCAAATGACCGACTAAATGCGTATTGCTAGATGAGTATATCACCAATAATTCCTATTAAGCATCACCGCTTATGGAATCACACTGGTTAGTACTGTTGGGAAAGAAGTAGGATTCCCAAGAAATCATTTCTCACATTAACGGGTTTTGGCGCACGTCTAGATGATCTTATTCACATTAGAAGACACCAAGAGACTATTTTCTGGAGACTGAAGGACAAGAACATGCATGGACATTGTGCACGAACCTACTGTGTGAGGTCTTTTTCCATTGGAGGTGTAAATGGAACTGTCAACATCTTTAACACCTGCCTGATCGGTCAATGGCGGTGGATTTTTGTTTTGTTTTTGGTGTGTTTTCTTTGCCTATTTTTTGTGCTACTAGGGGTTAAAGTGGCTTCTTTATTCCTGGCTAGTGAAATCATATAGTATGATCAAAGGGACCTAAATACTGTCTCCTCCTCTCTGCCCCACTCCCAGGCCATGTAGACCCAAGAAACAGGACTAGGTCTTTGGCCTTTGTGATTGTTCTTTTCCACTCCATGTGTAGGGAGTGGAATATCTGATTGAGTTATGGGAACTTTGAAGTCTAGAAATCCAAGCGAGGTGTTATAGACAGCTCAGCACAAAGCCCTGAGAAACATGGGTTCAAGACTCCAGTAGAAGTCTCCAGGTCAGCAGAAACTGGCACTACTTATTTTGAACTTGAATTTGATGAGATTATTGCTATGAACCAGTTCCCACATAGCATTAGTCTCGTCAAATTCAAGTCCAAAATCAGCAGTGCCAATTTATTTCAAAGGGGCATAGGAAAATTATACCATTGAGATTTTTGGGAAAATGTTTGCATGTTTGCTCTTGCTATATATTTAAATAAATATTTCTTTATAAAAGATAATACAGTGTTAAGTGGTTAAACAAAATCAGCGTGCTAGGAATTGGACCCCTAAAAATCTGAAACAGACAACAACTGGGGCCTTGAGACTATGGCAGAGGGTAAAAATAACCCTGACCTCCTCAAGGTGCTGAAGAACATATATAACAGATTCAACTCTGAGACACTGGTCAGAATCAAAGCCATTGCACCTCAAATACACTTCCTGGTCAATTCAACATATTGAAAGCCTTCTCTTCCTTTGAAGCCCAGCCAATTAATACTTCTTCCACAAATTTTCAAATAACACTTTGTCTGCATCTCTCATTTGACCTTATCACAACATTCTACTTTGCATTTGTTTACTGATATATAATAAGCATTGGGGAAAGTGACTGTAGGTACCTGATACATGTTTGGGGTTGAATTGAGAATACCAAGAGGTGTAAGACATGATCCAGGTTCCTGATATATTCTTTGTGTTACTCTGTCTACAAAAGACTGGTAGTCCATGAAGCATGACATTCAATGCAATAATAACATGAGTAACAAATTCAATGAAGTCTATTTGCATCTCTACAAATTATCAAGGAATTCTTCCCTAAACAACTGGATGAAATCATAGTCTGAAGCAATTAAAAGTATCTAGTTCTTTTTTTTTTTTTTTGCTCCATTAAAGTCAGCTTGATCATTGAACTCTCATTGTATCTGGAATCAGATGTTGTTGCTAATACTGAGTTATTTTGTCATGTCTGATTCTCCACGACCCCATTTTGGGGTTTTCTTGGCAAAGATACTGGATGGTTTGCCATTTCCTTCTCCAATTCATTTTATATATGAAGAAACTGAGCCAAATAGGGTTAACTGATTTACCCAGGGTAAGGGTCTAAGACGAGATTTGAACTCAGGTCCTCCTGACTTGAGGGCTAGCACATTATCCACTGACCTAGAGGAAGATTCATAGAATCTCAGAGGTGAAAGGGAATCAGGTGATCATCTAGGACAACCTAGATCTCAAAAGGAACATCCTCTATCCAAAAGATTGTTTAGTCTCCATTGAAAGACTTTCCATAATTGGAAAATCCCTATTTCATGAAGCAGCCCAAAGTACTTTAATGAGGGTGTAATGGTTAGAAAGTTTGTTTTTTTAATGGTAAATGAAGATCTGTTTTTCCTCAAGTTCCATCCATTCATCGCTCCTGGTTCAGCACTTTGGGATCAAGAAAGCAAATGCAGTTCTTATGACAGATAAGAGTTTGGATGAGAAGAATGGTTGGGGGTAGGTGGAGACCTTGGACCAAGAGAAAAAAAGGGAGCCTACATGGCAGCAAACAATATGAATTAAACCAAGAAAAAAATATTTTGAACCTTATATCCTAGTGCCTGAATTTCTCCTGGGTGAGAGGTGAACCACTTAGCAAAGGCCCATTAGCCTTTTCTGTGCACTAAGGTATTATTACTGAATGTTCAAAAAATCTTGCTTATGCAGAATACAGTTAATTCTTTCTTTAGATTGTGACTTCTATGGATGCTTTTTACATATATTTTCTACACTCTCTGTGGACATTCATTTCAAAGTGTAATTCTCTAAGTTTTTATTTTTTTAAACTTCTTAACACAGACAAAAAATGACTATTTCTATATATAAAGTAGAACTGAATAAAGAGTATTATATGTGAAACAATAAAGTACAGTTCATTAAAAGTTGAATGAGAAAAAATGCCTAGGCTAATACTACATTTTCTTTCCTAATTGTCAAGCCCTTTAGGTATGTGTAGCAGAACATTGGAGTGAAAACTGAAAACTTAGTCCAAGTCCTTCTTCTATTTGGGCCAGTCATTTCTCTTTTCTGAACCTGAGTTTCCTCATCTTCAGGATAGACCAGAAGAAGTCTTAGGGCCCTTCAAACTCTGACAATTCTATGGTTCTCCCTATTAAAAAAATCAGTTTATGTTTTAGATACAATGCTATAGTATCTAAGTCACTCGAGCCTAGCAAGTACAGCTCTTTGACTGAATCCAAACTTCATAAAACAAATCTTTTGGGAGTTTTTCTGTGAAGTTTGGATTCAGTCAAAGGGCCATACTTGAGGGCCTAGAGGGTGACATGTGGCCGTGAGGCCACAGGTTCCCCACCCCTCATCCTAGGCCATGCACTGGTTTGGGCAAGTTTATATGTTTTTCTATGTTTAAAAATTTGACTGTTTTTAATGAGCTAACTAAATTGAGTCATCAGTTCTAGACTTAGGCAAAGCATTTTAATGGATAAACTACTGGAATTGGATTCAGAAGACTTGGGTCTGAATATTAGCTCTGTGTATCTTACTAGCTCTGTAATCATGACCAAGTCACTTAACCTTGGCAATACTCAATTTCTTCCTCCATAAAATGGATATTATATTTGCTCTATTTATCTGACAAGACTTTTGGCAACAAAGTGCTTTGCATCTACTTATTTCCACTCTCTTTTCATTTGTCTTTTCATCCCTCATCTACTTTTGGGATAGTTGGATGACACAAACTAGCCTGGGCTGTTCTTTGAGAAACTACTAAAGGGAGGTGAAAGAAGCCTTTGGAGATTCCTCTAGAGGTAGAGGCCTATAATACAGAGGGAGGAACATTACCTTACTACTATTGTTGTTTTGAAAGATTCAAATTAGACCAAATCTGATCAATATTAGTGAGGGAGGTCAGCCCATCCATATCTGCCCATCTAGTTCTATGCTTGTCCGTGTTCTCCCATACCTTTACCCAACATGCTGAAAATCTATTCATTGTTTCCCTTTGATATAATTAGAATACTGCTGGAGTACTTGGACTATCTACATTTCATACTTCATCTATGTCATGTAAGCAGCCCATCTTCTTTTCCTATCATATATTTCCCTGATGACATATTTTATTCCTGCTCTTCAAAGTTCCTGGTTAGTTAAGTGTAGGAAGTTTTACAGACCCCTTACACATTCTTCATTGCCTTCTGTGTGGTATTTCTTTTCAAAATTTCAGGAAACCTTGTGTTTCATTCCTTGCAGTCATACATCAATGCCAATATATTATAGGTATTTAAAAAAAAAAGAAGATGGGTCTTTCTTTCTGGGAGAAAATTTTGGTCATTAAATAGGATTTGCAATTTCCTCAAATCAATCCAGCTTTATCGAGATGTCCTGTTTAATTTAGCATGCAATGCATGATTCATTCATACTGTCTGTTTCAGGTATTTATTTTTAATTTGGTTATAATTTGGACTTATCTTTATGTATAGAAATAGTCTCTATCAACCAAGTCACTAATACAGTTGTTGATATTCTGATTGACTTTGCTTCTATAAACAGATAAAACCAACTGTGCCTATGTCTACATAACAACAAAGTATTTGGTCCCTTTAGTTAGTTCTGTCAAGGGAGAGGGCTAGGGTTAGGGATAAGGATAGGGGAAAGGTAAGGGAAGGAATAAGCAATTATATAGTGCCTCCTGTGAGTAAGGCACTGTGCTAAATACCTTTTAAAATGAAATGCTATTTGATTTAACCCTCATAATAACCCTGGGAGGTTATTATACCCAATTTATAGTTGAAGAAACAGGCAAATAAGGCTTAAGTGATTTGCCCAGGTTCACATACATAATATTTGAAGTTGGATTTGAACTCAAGTCTTAGTTGTGAAATCCAATGACATTTTCTCAATCTACATTTTCCTTAATGTTTCCACTCTCTTTGAAATTCCTTGATATTCTCTTCTCTCTAGGTTTTCAGGGCATCATTCTCTTCTCATTATCTTCCTATCTGACAACTCCTCAATTTCCTTTGTTGCATCCTTATCCAAATCATGCCCTCTAACTGTTAAGTGTCCCTGAGACCTCTGTCCTGGACCCTCTTCATTTCTCTATCTATACTACTTCACTTGAGGATCTCATCAGCTTCCATGGGTTTAATTGTCCTTTGTGTACTGATGAGTCTCAAATCTATCTATCCTGCCCCAAACTCTCTGCTGACTTCCAGTCTTGCATTTCCAACTGCCTTCAAGACATTTCAAACTGGATTTATATAATTGTCTAAAACTCAAAACTCACTATCTTTCCCCCTAAACTCTTGTCCCAGTCTACTTTCCCCATTATTATAGAAGACAATAGCATCCTCCAGTCCTTCAGATGTGCAATTTCAAAATTATGCTTGACTCCTGTTTCTCACCTTCCATATCCAATCTGTTGTCAAAGTCTGTCAATTTTACCTATGAAACATCTCTTGTAAATCTTCCCTTCTCTCTGATATTGTCACCATTCAGGCACAGACCCTCATTACTTCATGCCTGGATTTTTGCTATAGTCTGTTGGTAGGTATTCCTGTCTCAAGTCTCTTCCTACTAAAATCCATCTTCCATTCAGCCACCAAAGTGTTTTCCTAAAATGCAAGTCTAATCATATCACTCTCCTAATCAATAAACTCCAGCGGCTTTTTATTGCCTCCAGGTTAAAATAAAAAATGCTCTGTTCATCATTCATAATCTAGCCCCCTCCTGTCTTCCCAGTCTTCTTACATCTTGCTCCTCACTTGTTCTCTGATCCAGTGGCATTGACCTCCTAACTGTTCTTCCAACAAGACACTGCACATTGCACTTTCTCTACCTGTCCCTTTTGCCTGGAATGTTCCCCCTCCCTAACTCTGATTATTACCTTCTTGGTTTCCTTTAAGTTCCAGATAAAATCCCACCTTCTATAGAAAGCTTTTCCCAACTTCTCTTAATTATAGCACCTCATCTCTCCAAATTATTTCCTATTTATCCTATATATAGCTTAATTTGAATATATTTGCATGTTATTTCCCTAATTACGTTGCAATATCTTTGAGGGCAGGGATCATCTTTTGCCTCTTTTTATATTCCCAGTTGTTAGCACAGTTCCTGACACATAATAGAGATTTAAGAAGTGCTTATTGATTAAGATCTTTCAAGATTGGTATGGGACTTTTGATTTCATTGTCGTAGAAACCTCCTGGGTAAAGAGATTTTCCCCTAGCATTGCAAGTCAAATCCTTCTCTGCAGCTTAAAGTTCCAGAAAGTTACCTGAAGTGGCAAAGTAGTAAGTGACCTGTTCAGGGTGACATGGTCAGGTCTATCTGGCTTCTAAACTGGTTCTCTTATGTTATAAGCCAGAGCACATCTCTAGGTCTGTAAGCAATAGTTAATTTCATGAAAACTTCAGACATACATTTTTTGGTCCAATGATCTGTCAAGGAATTGAAAAATACTTGAAAAAATTGAAATTGAAATCCATATAATCCTTGCTCCGGTACTGATATTTCAATTTATCTATGATCCCTTGCTATAGATACTTTCTTAAACAATGCATATTTTAATATATCCATACCTTTCCATTGTGAGTAATTATTTTCATATTCTTTCTTAAGTCTTTCTTGAGGGTGTCACCCAACAAGCTGTGGATTATTTCTTGTGAACATAGGATAATTGGTGGATAGCCTGGATACTTCATTGGCATCTTTCAGATATCCTGTGTCAATACAGGTTTTAAAAAAAATAGAAGCAGAGGATTCTGGGAGGATGGCAGAGTAGGTCAGAAAATTCCAAACTCTCAAGATTTTCCCTCACAAAAGAGTTAAAATAGCACCTTAGGGCAAACAAAGTGTGGGTGGAGATAAATATGAATAGGAGCACAACTGGGGTTTTCCTGGGACAATTTGGAAACAGAAGAAAAATACCAAGATGAGGTTTGGTCCCTGTGAAGAATAAATAGCTACAGGCTAGGTTCCATTTTAACAACAAATGGCAAGTCACTTAAAGAACAAGTGGTAAATCCTGGGGTTACTTGGTTTGAAAGGCTGCATTGGCCCAAGTTATAGGAAGTTTTACCACCAGGATAATGAGAGGAGTTGGGCATCTGAACCCAAGAAGATTGAGGGTATTGCTGCTGACCAGGAATGCCAGACCCAGCTGTGCTGTGAGGAGCAGCAAAGGCAAGAAGGAACCAGCACATGCCCAGTGAGTGCTGAAGCAGTGGGGAAGAAAGCTCCTGGCTATGAGTATTTATAGGAGGTTGGAGGTTTGGTTTTGATTCTAGGGTAGAGGGGAGAACTGAAGATCTGGGGCAAGAGGCACTATTTCCCATAGCCCAGGGCTAAAGGTGATTATAAAAATTAACTATTACCAAAAACAATGCACAGACAATGGAGAAAGGATCCAACCATAGAAAGCTATTATGGGAATAGAGATGACCAGGGTTCATCTTCATAGGAGGACACTGAAGTAAAAAAACCTCCGAAGACTAATGTCAAGTGGTCCCTTGTTCAGAAAAAAATCATAGAAGCTCTTTAAAAAGACTTTAAAAACCAAATGACAAACTGAAAAAAATAAGAATAATTAAAGAAAAACAAGAAGGTCATGAAAGGAAAGTCAATCAGTCCGAAAAGGAAATCCAGAATCTTAAAGAAGAAAATACCACCTTAAAAATTAGAATTGGGCGAAGTGAAGCCAGTGGAATATAAGTGATCAAAAAATAATCAAACAAATTATGAATAATGAAACAATAGAAGAGAAAGTAAAGTATCTTATGAGAAAAACAACAGATTTGGAGAATAGATCAAGAAGAGAATATATAAAAATAATTGAACTAATTAAAAGTTATGATAAAAAAGAATCCCAATACAATAATACAAGAAATAATTAAAGAATATTGTCCTCCATATTTATAAAAATATTTATTGCAGCTCTCTTTGTGGTTGTAAAAAACTGGAAATATAGGGGATACCCATCAATTGGGGAATGGCTGAATGGTATATGAATGTAATGGAATACTATTGTGCTATAAGAAATGGGAAGCAGATGGACTTCATAATAACCTGGAGAGGCTTAGATGGACTGATGCTAAGTGAGAAGAGCAGAACCAGGAAAAATTTGTACACAATCACAGACACATTGTATGTGTGATGACCAACCTTGATAAACTGGACTCTTCTCAGCAATGCACAGCTATAAGACAACTCTACAAGTCTCAGGATGGAAGGAGATATCTACATTCAGAGAAAGATCTAGAAAGACTAGAGTTTAAATGGAGACTGAAGCAATACATACTATCATTCTTTTTCATGTTTGGTTTTCTTTCTATTTTCCCAGTGTTCACTCGTTGGTTACAACCCTTCTATACAACCAGACTATTGTATAAGGTGAAAGTATTTGCAGATCCTATACTTGATTGCATGCCACCATGGGCGGGGAGGAAGGGAGGGGAGAAAATCTGAAACTCAAGTGATTGTGGAACTGAATCTTGTAAACTAAAAGTAAATTTTAAAAAATAGAATATTGTCCTGAAGCATTACAATAAGGGGAGGGGGGAGTAGAAATAGAAGAAATCCATCAATCACCAGTTAAAAGACTTCCTATGAGGAAAACACATAGGAATATCATAGTCAAATTTCAAAACCCCCAGCTCAAGGATACAATATTAAAATCATCAAGGTTAAAACAATTTAAATATGAGGGTACCACAATTAGAATTGCACAAAACCTAGCAGCAGAGACATTAAAGGAACACAGGTCTTGGAATACAACATATAGAAGAGCAAAAGAACTGGGGCTCTCATCAAAAATATCATACTCTACAAAGTTAAGTATTATCCTGAATGTAAAAAAAAATTGGTTATTTTATATACACTCAGACTTTCAAGACTTTGTTTAAAAAAATCTTTAACTTAATAGAAGATTCAATATACAAGAACCAAGAGAAACATAAGGTATTTACCAAGGCTGATTATAAGGGATTCATAAGGATAGACTGTTTACTTTTTACATATGTAAACTGTGTCTAAGATTATTATTCATAATTGGGAGTAAATCTGAGTATGATATGAATTTAAAAAGTAAAACAATTTAGATATAGCTTAAAAGAATAATTATTTTGTACAAATGAGATGTAAGAGGAAGTGATACAGAGG
This sequence comes from Pseudochirops cupreus, assembly GCA_028627135.1. Taxonomy (NCBI): domain Eukaryota; kingdom Metazoa; phylum Chordata; class Mammalia; order Diprotodontia; family Pseudocheiridae; genus Pseudochirops; species Pseudochirops cupreus. The sequence continues at coordinate 143,910,911 of CM053582.1, forward strand.
AATTAGAAGATAGAGGAGGGCTGGAAGTTCTGGTAACCTTTCATCAGAATGGGTTTAAGAGGGAACAATACATAGATATTCAGAAGAGCTAAAAAGTCTTCTAAATTCGGAAGAAATAAAATGGTAAGGGCAGGAGGAGGGGAGAGAGGACAAGAGAGGGATCTTTAGAGAGGAGAATGAGGGAATAGGGAAAGGGGGTATAGAGGGGTGTTTAGATTTATGGGAATGGGAGGATAGAGGAGGGATCCTTGGTGGGTACTTCTTCAAGAGCACCTTTCCTTTCCATCTTCCCCTTCGCATGCACATACACACACAAACACACACACATACATATACGCACTCTACATGTACATAGTTGTTGTCTGTTGTCTCCACTGTTATCTCATGAGCTTTTTGAGAGTAGAGACTGTGCTTTTCTTTGTGTTCCCAGAGCTTAGCACAACAGTTGACATATAATAAATACTTAATAAGTGATTGTTGATTTGACTGAGGAGGGCTAATAATTTACAGGATTAGGAGGAGAGAGATTAATAAAAATACCAAAAATTTCATCATACAATAATGAATCATTCAGTGAATAAGAACCTACTAACGTAAAATATGTACTAGGCGTTGTTTTTGATGTTTTAGGGGCCACTAGGTGGCACAGTAGATGAAGCATTGGTCCTGAAGTCAGGAAGACCTGAGTTCAAATCTGACCTCAGACACTAGCATGGGACTCTGGGTAAATTGCTTAACCTTGTTTGCCTCAGTTTCCTCATCTGTAAAATAAACTGAAGAAGAAAATGGCAAATTATTCCAGTATCTGCCTAAAAGCCTCAGATGAGATACCAAAGAACAGTATATGACTGAAATGACTGAACAACAGCAGCAATATAAAAACCACAAAAAAAGTTTCTGACCTAAGTTTAACATATATGAAATAAAGAAAGATGCATGTGGGGGTGGCTAGGTGGCGCAGTGAATAGAACACTGGCCCTGGAGTCAGGAGGACCTGAGTTCAAATCCAGACCTCAGACACTTAACACAAAAAATAGCCATGTGATCTTGGGCAAGTCACTTAACCCCAATTGCCCTCCAAAAAGAAAAAACAAAAAAAAAAAAGAAAGATGCATGTATATCTATATATTATATGTTTGTCTTTCTTTTTTCTTTCTTTCTCTCTCTTTCTTCCTTTATATATATATATTATATTTTATATAAATAAAAATTTTATGTATATAAAAATTTTCTATATTATATATATATTTATATATATATTTGTATATATGTATACACACGTGTGTGTGTGTGTGTGTGTGTGTGTATAAGCATTGATTCTGCAATCTGAGGACCAGGACTCACATAGTTCCTCTGATATTTACCTTGGACAAGTCACTTAACACCCTGGGAATTCAGTTTCTTCAAATATAATATGAGAGAGTTAAACTAGATTGACTTCAAGGTCCCATCTGACTCTAAATCAATGACTGTGAAATATGATCTTGAATTCCTTAGCAATCACACTTCACTTTTAATTTTAAAATGAAATTAAAAATTTTTAACACAAAATAGTTGAGTAGATGGTGTTTTTTATCTTCTCTTATGACATTTTATCTTAATTTGAACTCCAGAGGACATCATCAAACTTGAATGTTTTAGACTATGGACTAGAATTAAATGAAATTTCTTTTGTTTTAGAGTGAAATTCAAATAAAGTCACGTGGATTTTTGATAGCCATTTAAAAAATACCTACAGCCCTTGCTTAATTTACACATGTATAATAATTTGAAATACATATTTCTATTTAATTATTTATTTTATTTCTATTTTAACATGCATTATATTTCATTTTTATACATACACACATATATATGCATATACATAAAATCTGTTTATATTTGCCTGGCAGTCTCACATAGCACAAATATTTATGTACAAATCATGGGCCAATTAAACACAGAGTAATTTACTCAGAAAAAAATGAAGTGGAGAGAGAGAGAGAGAGAGGGAGGAAGGGAGAGAGATTGGAGGCTGCTGACATGATAGATCTAAATGAGGAGGAAAAACTTTCCTTAGATGATAGATGTGAGAAAAATGTGACCAAGGAATAAAGTCATTCAGGGAGAAAAAAAACTGTCACACAGAAGGAATCAGAGGGAAGGGGGGGAAAGTCCTATTTCAGCAGGTATTCATGGGAACCACTGTAGCCATGGCAACTGTTCAGAGAAATTACAGATTTCCTTTTTTTCTTTACTAAGACAGTTCTGTGGAATGCTGTGTGGTTCACATTCATCCCCAGTAACCTCCTAATGCAGAAGCAGAGCAGTGCTCCTTAACACTTAATAGCAGAGAGAAAAAGGCTTGATACTTTAGTGGCATTTCCTTGCATTTCAAAATGATGTTCTCTGTAATTTTCTTTGCCATTGTTTAGCCTTCTTCCCACTTTATCTTTCCCTCCCTGTATTCCTTCCTGTATTAGAAGCTTGACTTTTTTTTTCCTTTTGTAATGAACAGCTATTAGGGTCCATGATCATTGCATGGTATGAGATAAAGGATCCTGGACTTGGGGCCTCAGAAGATCTCAATATAAATCCTATCTCACTTACTGGTGTCCTTGGAGAAGTCTCTGGAATACTCTAGAGGTGAATGCATGTAGAGGCTGGACTAGATAAACTCTATTATTTCTCTGAGGTCCCTCTCAGGCTCCCTAAGAACTCTGGGGCAGTTTGAGGATTTCCTTCACTTCTTTGCACCTCAGATTCCTATACTATCAAAAATGGACTCTGAAGGGCAGAAGAGTAAGATGGCGGATAAAAGATACTTCTTGGACTCAAGATGATTTGAATTTAAGTCTTACTTCTTTTGTATACTAGCTGTATGATTATCAACAAGATATTTAAGCTTTTATGGCCTTCAGGCTGCTAATCGTATAATAGGGCATCATAGGACGGAGTGATGAAATCCCATGTCTAGAACACCCTTCTCCATGCTTGCCCCTCCCCTCATGGCCTCGGCTTCACAGGGTCATAGTGAGGTATCAATGTAGACTCTTAGCTTGCTTTTTTTAGAGGGGTAGGAAAGGCAATCTGAGTTAAGTGACTTGCCTAGAGTCACATAGCAAGTAAGTGTCTGAGGCTGGATTTGAACTGTTGTTTTACTTAGCTTAATTTTAAAGACCCATCACAATCTAGTTTCAGTCAATTGTAATGGTGGTCAGGTGCATGTTCAAACTTCCTTAGATAGTGTCATGCACCTGGTAGATGCTAGAGAACTACTTTGGGGAGACTGTAGAGCTAGAGAATATGAAGACATTTACATTGGCAATGCTGTTCTAAGAAATATTTAATGAACTTTGAAAAGTCAATCTATATTTTCCCTTTCTCTCTCTCTGTCTCTCTCTCTCTGTCTCTCTCTCTCTGTCTCTCTCTGTCTCTCTGTCTGTCTGTCTCTCTCTCTGTCTTTTTCCCTTAGCTATCTATCCATCTATCTCTCTATCTAGCTGGCTATCTCTGGCTCTACAGATATCTAGGTATCTATCCATATCTATGCCCAACATATTTTTAAATTAAATAGAATGCATTATTAAAACTTTCTCCATTGCTTTCTTAAGCCTAGAAATCAACAAAACAATAATTAAAACCCTGATATGTAGTGTTTTCTGAATTCTAAGGTGGAAATACTTTCACTGAAATTTTTGGTTCTCAGTAAAAAATTTAGACTGACTCTGGTACATGCCTGGTTAGTTTTCAGTTAACTTTAGTTGGAACTATCCACACCAAAAATAATGGTGATTTTTTTTTTGCAGCATTTTCATGTGAGGGTGAAATGACTCCTTCTTAGATGATATCTAAAAAACTAAAGTTAAGGGGTAAGAAAGAGGTAGGTGAAGGAGTTATGATGAACAATGCTACCCACCTCCAGAGAAAGAACTGGCGGAGTCTGAAAACAGACAGAAGTATACATTTGTTCAAACTTTCTTTTTTTTGGGGGGGGAGACTGTTTTCTTTCACAACATGACTCCTATGTAAATATGTTTTGCATGACTGTACATGAATAATCTATATCAAATTGCTTGCCTCTTAATGAGGGAAGAAGAAGGCAAAGAGAAAATTTGGAACTCCAAATGTTACATGTGTGTTTATGCATATATGTACACATATACATATACAAAACATACAAAACATATATGTATATAAAATATATGTGTGTCTATGTATATATTTATGTATACATAGTGTGTATGTGTTAAAATTGTTTTTACATGTAATTGGAAAAGAATACAATATTTTAAAAAAGAAAGTGACTCCTTAATTCATACAATTTGATAAGGTTGAGAGTTCCATATGGCATTATTCTTTCCCACTGAGCCATGTGATACACACATACAAATATACATACACATATATGCACACATGTATGTATGTCTAAATATATCCACATATATCCACACTATATATGTTTGTGTATATATGCATGCACATATATCATACAGACACACATATTATATTTGTATGTACTCACACACACACACAGTCCTCGGACTTTTCATTCATTTTTTTGTCAGATCTAGATGCAGAGAATGGAGTCTCTTATCTTACCTATGAATGGGAGCCACAGGTATACAGGGATACAGATGAGGTGAAATTCAATGACTTTATAACCCAACCCAGTAGCAAAGTACTAAGCATCAAGTGGTCCAAAGTGCTAACCCAGCAGAATGTATGTTATATGGACACACTGTGTCACCTGTATTAGCTGAGTGAGTCCTTAAAGATGAAAACATGGGTCTTTTGAATAAAACCAGAATAACTTCAATGTGGAATATGAGAACTATTTGATATAAACAATATTGGGGGTTTTGTCTTTCAAAAAATTAAATATGACTTTAAAATTTTTTTCTATATCAAGTTAGTAAAAAAAAAATAATTCAGTTAGGCTACATTTTATTCTGAGATATTTTTAGTGATTTGTTTATCTTTTCCTCAGAATTTATTGGAAGGGGCAGTACGTAGTAGCAGGAGTACTATGTTTAGGAGATATGGGTTCTAGTCTTAATTCTGGCATTTGGTTTTGTGATCTTGATGAGTCATTTTGGTGTTCAGATTATTTAGTATTGGGACGGAATTTATAAATCCTCTTAAAGAGGCCCATTCACTGAATGGGTATTACCTTCCTCCAAGTCAGTGGTTCTCAACCTTCCTAATGCCGTGACCCTTTAATACTTGTACGGGGGCGTATCTGCATGTGGGTGGACCCACCTGGAGATGGACAGAGGAGCAGTGTCTTGGTTCCTAAGACCATTGGAAATATGTGTTTTCTGATGGTCTTTGGCAACCCCTGTGAAAGGGTCATTTGACCCCCACGGGGTCGCGACCCACAGATTGAGAACTGCTGGTCTAAGTGAGTACTTGAAAAGGCCTTAACCTAAAAGAGCCAGGGTCTCCCATTGTATCCTGGGCCATCTATAATCATCCTGATGAATATCTGGTCACTGGATACAGATGGCTCTGGAGGAGAAAGTGAGGCTGGTGACCTTGCACAGTTCTCCCTTATTCAAATCAAAGTCAACTGCAAGTCATATCATCATTTCCCTGATGCCATGATCTACTTAGAAAATGAAGGATAACCACAGCAACAAATTCTCTAGTCCAGTTTGATGCCTTTCCTCTACCATTTTACATATGGGGAAACTGAAATTCATAGAGCGGAAATAATTTGCCCACAGCTTCACAATAGAAATGACAGAAACCGGAACTCAAGTTATGTTCTTCCTTAAATGCAATATTCTTTTCACTGCACCACATTTCCCCACTCTGGGCTTTGGTTTCCCCACCTATAAATAAGAGTTATGGACTAGTTAATCTCTAAAATCTCTTTCAGTTTTAACATGTTTTGATTCTAGGTCTGTGACTGCCTGAGCATATCTGAGGTCATAATTCCAATGTGACTATCATTGCTAACAGAGTTGCAGGTACTCTTCGGAGACATAATCTTGGATAGAATTGTGGAATCAACAAAATCCAAACATGATTTGTGAACTTTTGTTTTTCTTTCTGAAAACTAAAGTGGCTTGATATTAGACTGTAACACTCATTTCAGTGTAAACAAAACAAAAGAGTAACACTAGGTTTCTGCATGTATGTAACAGGGATTCCACTTCTCATCCTCTGCCCTGCCCTAGTTTCAACTCCAAGGGAAAAGATGCTTCTCCCAAGATAGGCTCCTAACATGTAATCTCATATGCATGCTACTAAATCTAGCTTTGATTAGACACCATATCTGTCAGCCTCCCTTCTGACCGGAGGGCTGGAAGGCAGAGTACCAAAGTCCTCCTTAATAGGGGCCAGAAACTGGGTTCTCAGATCACTCTGATTTGCATTTGCTACTAAACCTGTTTGAACTACAGGAAATAAGATGTCCCCATACCGGGTAACCTCTGATGTCCTGACTCTTGCTCACATTGTTTCTTTTTGTGTATTGTCTCAGCTCCTTGAGAACAGGAATTGTTTATCTTTTCATTAATTTTATCTCTAGCACTTGGCACAGTGCCTGGTACATAGTGGGCACTTTATAAATGTTTATTGGATTGGGACATTCTAGCTCTTTGTTAGGACTATGTTCTTCTGATATAGTTTCATAAGCTGGTTTGCTTCCTGAGAATCATAGCTACCGAAGAAGACTAATTGGAGGGCAATGATGTCATAATGTGAAAAGACAAAGGTAAATGAAAAAGACAAAGACCAAGAGAAACGATATGGTGGCTGAAAGAGTTAATTTTGCAACATGCTTTTTGGTATTAGCCTCTGAGGCATTTTAACATCACATGCTCTGTTTCAGTACTTGGTTTACAAGGACAGACAGTGGCACCAGCAGACCCTAAAGCTCGGAGTCCTAGGATTCTAGTGGAATCGAGTTCCTGGGAATATCCCATAAGAGCAAATCCATGTTCCTATTTACCCATCCAGCTGCAACTATAAGAATCACAGTATTCTCACATATGATGAGGAAGTAATTGCTTTGTGACCCTTTCTTCTGTCTTCCAGTTGTAACATGGAGCATGCAAAAGAACTAATCAGAAGCTGAATGTGTTATAATAGACATTCCGTCTCCCCTAAAATAAATAATTCATGACATGAAATAAAGTCCAAATGCCCTAGAGATTACATTTCTTTTTTTTTTCTCATGTACAGATGTTATTTTGAGTTTTTAGGCAAAATATTTGAAAGAGAGGATGCTTATCTCTGGGTTGGCTTTTTATTTTTTATGCCATAAGGTCTTGGACTCCACAGGACATAGTGCAACCTAATTTTTAAATCTGTGAAGTAGTGACATCATCATGAAATAGTAATAATAGCTAACATTTACATAAGGCTTGCTATGTTCTAGGACCTATGCTAAGTATTTTATAATTACTTTCTCACTTTATCCTCACAGCAACTGTGGGAAGTAGGTGCTATTATTATCCCCATTTTACAGATGAAGAAACTGAGGCAAACAGCAGTTAAGTGACTTGCCCAGGGCCACATGACTAGCAAGTAGCTGATATTAGATTTGAACACAGGTCTTCTTGACTCCAGACCAGGTGCTCTATTCAAGGCTCCTCCTAGCTGCCCCTAAATAATATTATGCCATGAAATAAGGAATTTTATGGATAAATGGAAGGTCTATTATAAGACATTTAACTTTGTATTAGTATTATCTCTTGCCTTCATAACAAGTTTGAGAGATTTAGGTAAAGGGGAGACGGACTCTGGCCAAAAATGGGATTTATGCTTTATAAGAAGTTTGGTCCAGGAATTTAATGGACTTTGTCACCTAGGTTACATGTGATTAATGGCCCGGACTTTATTATGAATTTAATCATCTAATCGAACTCTACATATGAATTATGACTTTGAGAGAAGGTAGATAAGTACATGAACACAAAGGGAAGGCCATGGAAAGAGGGTGGTCAAGTAAGTAAAACTGAATGATTCATACTTCTAGGTAAGATTCCAGGATTTAAGAGGTAAATAACATTAAGGGTGGAGTTGGCATATTAATGGCCACATGTCCTATAAGTCCTCCCTGTTTACAGGCAAGGACCCAGACTGCTACCCTTGTCTACATTTGATACATATGTATTCTTTATAACTCTATGTCTTCCTTCTACACAGGAAAAATGAAAGGTTAGTTAAACAATTATGAAGTACAAAAAAGTAAGGGTTGAAGGAGTCCATTAAATAAATTGATTAAATCATCTCAATTTAAATTTAGTGTTGAGTCAGTGAGAACTTTTTTTTTTTTTGCTTTTTGGAGGGCAATTGGGGTTAAGTGACTTGCCAAAGGTCACATGGCTAGTAAGTGTGTCAAGTGTCTGAGACCAGATTGGAACTCAGGTCCTCCTGACTCCAGGGCTGGTGCTCTATTCACTGTGCCACCTAGCCACCCCCTGAGAACTTTCATTTATCCAGTGAAAACACATTTGATTGTTCTCTAGGTTTGAACAAGGTCCAGACATCTGCTTAGATACAGTCAGGTCAGGCCTTCTGAGGCCTGTATAAAACCTTGTGCTTGTTGGACTCAGAAAATTTTGAGTAAAAGTTGAACCGAGAGAGAATACTGCCTCTAAGAAGAATTACTTGAGGGTGAGAATAGCCTCTTGAGTCTAGGTCTCTCTCCCTCCTGCCAACTTAGTCAGCCGTGGGTCTTCCAAATTTAGAAGTGTCAAAAGATTTTTGAACTTCAGTCTTCTCAGTAATAGCTTATGGGAATGTGTGCATTAGAATCCAAGGACAAACTGAATATAGATTCAAGGTTCTACAAAGAGCCCTGTAGAAAAGCAATACTAAGCTTACCTAAGTGCAACGTCCTATGAACACCATCAAAAGAATTTCTAGGACACCTGAGTTGCTCCTTTACCACCTATGTACCTAGGCCTATGAGTGTTAGCCGGAGAGGATATCACAGATATGGGAGTAGGGAGAGCAATATCATATCAACTTTTCTTACCAAACTACTTTACTAAATACCTCTTTCTAAAATTTAATAAAATTTGACTGGTAAATTGATGTTAGCAAAAAATCATGATGGAAAGCACACTGGTGAGAACTTATGAACTATAGCATTAGAAATATGATAAGTGAAATATGAAATAACTGAGGAAAAAGATTTGAGCTCCTGAGAATATTGATTTATTTAGCAATGCATGCCATAACAGATTGGGACCAAGACTCCTCAACTTGACACTATACCTCAATACATAGGGAGACAGATTTTTATGAATTAAAAAAAATGAACAGGTTATAAACCAAGATACAAGAGTATGAAATCTGATTTCTAATTAGAGGGAAGATTAGAAGATTTTAAAGTTGGGAGGCATAAAGAAAAAGGGCATAGTTCGCTAAAATCAGAAAAAGAGATGTCCCCCTGCTCCCAGGTGTCTGTATTCAATTAAAAGAACAAGGAAACAGTCACTGATTGACCAGTGTGTATCTAATTTTCAGATAAGATGTATGGATTGCTTGAGATATGTAATTGTGAGAAAACTCCTTGCATCAATCTTCACATCTGACTGGGTCTCTGGTCAGCATAACCTAGGTCCTTAGTTAAGGGACTCTAAAGAGCAGGTAGGGGTGGTCCAGCTTCCCAGGCAGGTAGGGCTATGTTCAAATAATGCAATAAAGATTTCTCATAATTTTCATAAATGAATAAAGTTTTCTCTCAAGACAGAAATTGAACTAGATCCATAATTAAATAGAAAGGGAACTGAGCTAGATCCAAACTTGAGTCACAAGATAGAATCAGTTTGGTTCACGCAATTCAAACAAAACCCATCTCTCAGCCCTAGAACTTTGAGGGGATATAGTATTCATACTCTGAGGACCTGACTCTTCAGTGTCAGTGGAAATCAGGGTAGTACCTCTGGAGCATGGGTTTCTTCCTATATAATTAGGACTTAAACATTTAGGCTCATACATTCAGAATTGGAAAGCACCTTCGAAATCATCTTATTGAATCTCCTCAATTTACAGATGAGAAAATTAAAGCCAAAAGAAGTTCAGTGATTTATCCAAAGACATTTTAGTAAGGCCAGAATGATGATGATGATGATGACAATTTTAAACAGAAGCTAGCATTCAAACTTTTGTAAAGTACTTTAACTGTTATCCCATTTGATCTTCATGATAGTCTTTTGAGACAAATGCTCTTATTATTCCCATTTTTACAGTTGAGGAAACTGAGGCAGACAGATGTTAAGTGATTTGTCCAGAGTAACACAATTAGCAAGTGTCAGAGGCAGATTAATTCAGGTCTTCCTTGCTCTGGGCCTAGAACTATATTTATGCTCACACCAGTGTCCTTTGGTTTCTGAACCACTATTCTTTCCATTGTATCATATTGGCTCTAATGTTTATTTCTGTGTGTCAATTACTACTTGGAAATGATTCTGAGCATTTTCAAGGTTTTCTATGTCAAAATAACAATAGCTTATATTTATAAAGCACTACCCCACCCTTTTACAAATCTACCATAGTACTATGAGGCATATAATACAATATTATCCAAATTTTTAGAGTAGAAAATTGAGACTAAGAACCTTGTCTTCAGTCAAACTGTTGATAAAGGATTGACTGGGAACTTAAACTCAAGACTTCTGCCTCCAGATCCCATGTGTGTCCCATGATACCACAATCTTTCTCAAAGGGGTAGCTAACAAGAAGGTTTTGTTTGTTTCTGTTTTCAACCTCCTCAACACCAAGGAGTATTCTAGGGAATAAAGGAAGACTAGAGAACTTAGAAGTTTCAGCATTTTACATACTAAGTGGAGCAGTTTTGGAAGCATTCACAAAATACATGCTTTCCCCAACAGATATGAAGGGAGGTTTTGTTTTTCCCCCAACGCATAAATGCGTGGACTCTGCTTGGTAAGGTGGTGACATTTGCCACGTGATCAAATATTATTCGGGGCAATTTTCAAGTAAGAACTTGAATGTACAGGATCCTCTTTCTCTTGATTGCTGTATGAACTTGAGAGAGAAAAGTCATCTACACATTTTAATTGGCAAGTGCAGGGCTCAGAGTACAAAATCTTCATAGTCTCAAAAAGACCTTTGAGGAAATCATCTCACAGGAAAGAGAGTTGGGCTTGAAATGAGAAGGAGGGAAGGGGAAGGGAATAAACATTTAGTAAGTGCCTACTATGTGCCAGGTGCTGTGCTAAGCACTTTACAATATTTTCTCATTTGCTCTTCACCACAACCCTGGAAGGCAGATATTATTATTATTATTATTCCCATTTTATAGTTGAGAAAGCAGAGGCAGACTGAGGTTAAGTGACTTGCCCAGGGTCACACAGATAGTAAGGATCTGAAGTGAGACTTGAACTTAGGTGTCCCAGAACTTAGGTCCACTGTCCTGTTCATTGCAAAACTTCATTGTCTATAAAGAGAACTAGATTTTAGTTCCTTCCTTGCTACTTATAAACTGGAACAGGTCACGACTTCTCTGGGCATTAGTTTTTTCACCTATAAAATGAAGGTCTTGGATTATGATGGTCTGGGAAGCTCAAAGCTTCAGCAGATAGAGCACAGAACCTGGATTCAGGTGGGTATAAGGTCAAATCTGGCCTCAGACATCTACCAGTTGTATAACCCTGAGCAATTTCAACCCTGTTTGCCTCAGTTTCCTCATCCATAAAATGAGCAGAAGAAGGAAATGGCAAACTACTCTAGCAGCTTTGCTAAGAAAACCCCATGGACAACAAAATATATGCTTTAATATGAGTTATTTGTTTGTGGTCTAACCTTGTAACGCCTTTGCATACCAGAATTTCTTTTAAGGAAATTTACCTAGGCAAATAAATTCTACATAGACCTACATCTACATAGGATCATGTAGTCATGTAGAATCAAACATTACTGAATGACTGAACAAAAACAACAATGTTCTTTCAATTCTAACTCAATTACCTTTTTCATTTCTGTGTCAGAATCCCTTGCTCCAACACAGACTGCCTGTGTAGTCACATAATCTACTTTACATCTCTGTGTCAGTCACTTCGTCTCTAAAATTGACTATAATATATAAGACCTTAACTTAAAGAATGAGATCCAAATTATAGTAAGGAAAATTTTTTATAAACCTCTTCACCAGAGCCATCTTGCCTTTCAATTTTCCACTATCCTACTTCTTTTTTTCCTGGAAAATAACCCTCTGAACAAGACCTCTAGAAATTATGCCCTGGTCCCTGGAGGAATTAATTCAGTCATTTTGAAGGCTTTGTAGCTTAGTTGGTGAGTGAATGAGTGCAAACACACCTAGACCACTCTATCTAGCCCATTCTGGACAAGCCCATGCTTCACTTTCCATCTAGCTATCTACTGGAACCACCTTGTCATCTGGTTGGCTTGGTACACATACACCCCACTCCAAGTTAATAGCGATCAAATATAGTGATCAAATCAATATTGCCTTTGTTTCTGGAATACACACAATGACTACTCGGCCTTGGGTAAGCAGTTGAAATTCTCCCCAGGCATTTCTCTAAGACCGTAGATTGCAGAAATGTTACTTGTTGGCCTTAGCAAATTTCCTTAAAAGAAATTCTGTTATTCAAGGGCATTACAAGGTTAGACCAAAACAAACACATAACTTATATTAATTATTTCACAGGGTTGTTTTTAGAATTAAATAAGCTAATTATGATGGAAAATTCCATGCTATTAAGTACTATAAAATATAATTTATTATCATTCATATTAGTGTTAATATCAGTAGTGGTATTTTTTTAATAAGAAGCAATCACACTCATTCCTATTACTCCTTACCTGCCATGAGGAGAAGAATGAGGCAGGGCTGAGGATGTTTGGGTGTGTTGGATGACTACCTCCCATATACTCATCCGTGCAAATAGTGCATTCCTCAGCATCTCGCCAGTCCCAGTAGGGAATAGTGAAGTTCACATCCCCTGTGAGTTTCTGGATCGCTTGTTCCCATAGCAGGAGGAAGAATCTGTGCCAAGGAAGGAAACCTGGAGCTTCATGGGCAAAATCAATGTCTCTCCAGACACTGGAGCCCCCAAGCAGTGTATCCCGGGACACATAATAATGCATCCAGACAAAGAGGTCATAAATGCTTATGTCCCTAAACATGGGGGTTGAACCATTGTTCATTTGGGCATAGGTGCTGGTAGGGATGACATAATCTGAACTGACAGTACGCTTAGCCAAATTGAGATAGGCAAGGAACTTGTTCTTCTCAGGTGTGTTCAAGTGGAAGATGTTTCTTCTTAGCAGCAGTCTCCTCTCCAGGCAGTTTGGCCCTAAGAATCCAAATTTGCAGTCACCACAGTTGAACCCCATAAAGTTGCCAGAGCACTGGCAGGTCCGGTTGTAAAAGACAGAGGGCCATTCTTCCCGGTCGTCCACCCTGGAGAAAGGAAACTGGGGTCCCTGGGGAGCCCTAGAAAGGTGGATCTCCTGACAGGAGCCTCGACCTGACAGTTGGCCACAAGGAGAGCCATCTCCACTCCATGTTGGGCAGCATTCCTTCTCTAAAAGGTTCTTGGCTGAGACACAGGCTCTGGGAAACTGTCCCAAAGAACCCTGAAAAATACATAGCAAATAACACAGAGGGACCAGACGCATTCTTCCCCTGACCCTCCACAAATTCCTTCTTAGCTGGCTAATTGGTTTCCTCTCCAACTCCCTTTTAGCCTCTAATCATCACATGCATTGGCTGAAACCTAAATAGTATCTCCTCCCACCTCCAACTTCAAACACTTCCAGTCTTTGTCTTAACCTCTCATCTTCTGCCCAGCACATGACTGCTTTTCTCAGAAATAGGAGGATAGCCCACATAGGCAAAGTTAATTTTTTTAAAGCGACACTCTTCACTATCAAGGCATCTTTGGAGTTTGTGAATTGATTCATTAATGATTAATTAAGACAAATCTTTTGAATCATGTTATTTTATTGATTTAAAGAAATAGTCAAAAGATTACATATTTAGGGCTAAGCAGTATCTTGAAAGTCATCAACCCCATTATTATACAGATGAAGAAACTGAGGCTCACATCGGTAAGATGATTTTCTTATGATCACATTAAGTATTAAGTGTGTACTTAAAGGTTATATGGTATAGGGGAAGGCATGCGGCACAGTGAAAAGAGAATAGGATTTGGAGACAAAAAACTTGGATTCATATTCCTGGCTCTGCCATTTACCATTGGTCACCTGACTTTTTTAGACTTTAGCTTTATCATATGTAAATGAGTAGGATAAACTGTATGGTTCCTAGGGATTTCAAACTCTAAATCTATGGTCCTATATGACTATAGACAGAGGATCCTCAACATGAGACCTCCACTCTACTACACTGACAGTCTAATCAATAAATCAATCAACTAGCATTTATTAGGCACTTACTACATACCAGGTTTTGTGCTAAGCCATGGGGGAATTTGAATCAAAATTGACTCTACAAATCAGAATTCAGGTCAGATTATAACATTAGCAGAGTAAAATAGGAACCACTAAATAAAATGTCAGCTTATTCCTAAAGGACAGGCAAGTTTGAATCATTTTAAAATATAAAAAGGGCCTACCACATTGCTTTATCAGTCAATATTTAAGGTGTTCCTACTATGTGCCAGCATTTTAAATGATCATACATATATAATCCATGATAACCAGCCCTCAAAGCACATACAGTCCAGTAGGGGAAACAAGGTACATGCAAATCAAGCATCAGTAATTTCATTGGTGAAAGTTCCCACAATAAGGCACATAACAATTCACCTGTAACTTACTAAATAGATCTTAGAGAGTTTCTTGGGAACTCTGACACTAAGTCATTTCCTCATGTTTCTATTTGCTAGCATATGTCAAATCTAAGCCTTAAACTCTGGTTTCTTGACTTGAAGTACAATACTCTTTTCACTAAATTATTTGGCCTTCCCCAAGCAAATGAAAACAAAAACAGTTAAGAATTATAATTTTATAATAGAGTAGAAATAAAGACCTATATTCAGATTTTGTTTCTAACCCATATATCTGTGTGGTTATGGAAAAATCAGTTACCCTCTCAGTTCGCCCAGAAAATTCTCTCAGACTCTTAGTTATGCCTAGGTCACAGAGTTTCCACACTGTGAGTTTAGATAAATAAATAAGAGAGAGGGAGAAAGAGGAAGAGAGAGAGAGAGAGGGAGAGAGAGAATAGATGAATGATATAGAAAATTGATACAGAGAAGTTCAGAGGAGGGAGCAATTATTACAAACTGTACTTGTGCAAGAAGTCAGGGTGGGAAGTCTTTTCCAGTGATGGGTTATTCAAACGAAAAAGGCAGGGTTTGAGTTACTTAGAGGATAAGGAGAATTCGGATGCTTGTAAGAAGGGAAAGGTTATCTCTGGAAAGGAGAAAGTCTTGAGTAAAGGTGTAAGTGTAGGGGAAAATGAATAAATTGCATAGGGCTCATAAAAGTGTTCTAGGACATAAGGCTAGAAAAGAAGGGTAAGGCTAGATTGTGTTGGGCTTTGACTCTCAAATTAAGAAGGCTGGACATTGTCCTGTAGGCAACGGAGAATCACTGAGTGTTTTGGAGTGTGTGGGTAAAAGAACAAAAATGATCAGTGAAAAAAATACATTTCCCTGATACACCTTTCTTTTTTGGCCCCTCTCTACTCCTTCACTTGAAAGTCTTCTGGCCTCCTGAGCTTAAAGAACCCCTGAGGAATAAGACTGATTGTAAGCAAAACATCTCTTTCTTCACTGACAATAGTAAAGTTGAAGAACTGATTCATTTACTCTAAATGGTGAAGATGGATGGAATTTCGAGGTGGAAGAAATATTAGAAATCATCTAATTCAATCTCCTTTTTTTCCAGATGAGGTAACTGAGACCCAGTGAGGTAAATTCCCTTGTGACAGATTATGCACTTGCTGGTCTTGAGGTCTCAAGACCAGAGATCTTACATACCCAAATATCAAAGTTCAGATTTTTATCCCAAAAGAGACATTTCTCTTTTATTCTGTTTCTTTATTAACTACAAAACAAAACATACCTTAAGTACTGAAACATGGTTCTTCCGTATCTTTAATCTATTTCCTGTATGTGTTTGTTCTGTGTGTCATGTGTGTGCACACACATGTGTGTGCATGCAGGAGAGCACATATATACACATGCATGCAAATGTATGTACATGCATTTAGGGTTAAAAAGTATTAGCAAAACTTTTATTTTGAAAAGATGGTCTGACTGGAGATCCTCTGCTTTTGCTTTGATGGTGAATGTTCTCTAGGATAACTCATTATGACACTCTCTTTTTAAAAAACGATTTGTTTTGGCCTTAGACAAGCTGCATGTTCCCATCGATTCAGCTATCCTGAGATGCTGACTGCATTATGATAGAAACAGGGGCTGAAAAGTCAGTGGATCTTGGGGGCTGCTGAGGGTGGGTAATAGACACTATTTTAAAGCATGGGGGTGGGGGAAAAAGACCATTGAAGTAGAAATGCTGCCTCTGGCTGGGATCAGAAAGTCATCACAAGGTTTTCCTGAGGAGCACGAGGAGGCTTAATCTTTTTTTTTCCTCCCCCATTTGAGAACTGCAAAAAGATTATCATAAGGTTTCTTTTCCCTGGGGGTCTCTGGTTTGTATTACTTAGAGCCACATGCTGTCTTTTGTAATTCTATTTCATTTATTAGGGACAGAACTCAATTTCTCAAGTTCCCTTTAATTAAGAATTTTATCCTGACAAGTTGCCCCACCTATTAGGCTTTCTAATGACATTTGGATCAAAGGTGAAATAATGTTAAAAAGCCTTCACAACATCACCTGAGTTGTTGTTACTGCTTCTTCTTTGGCTATTTTTATTTTTATTTCATATTATTTCAAAGAAGAAGCTTAAAAGAATAATGACTCCTTGGGCCTAGATTAAGGGAATCTGAGTTTATCCTCTGACTCCACTACTTACTATATATGTGACCAGAGCCAAATCTAACATGTGAACTACTAACATGTAAACTAGTAACAGGTGACATTAATGTAGTAATTAATTAGGGAATTAATTTGCTTTTAAAAAGCATACACCATATGCAAAAGCCATGTGCTAAAAAGACTTAAAAAAATAGGTTCTAATGGTATCTTTGTCTTTAAGCAGTTTATAATCTATTAGGCATGGTAGATCACATACATAGATTACTTTATTTATTTTTTTAGGACATGACCAATATGTTTATTTATTTTGCTAGTTATCTGTAGTGTGGTTAGTTACTGAGTAATGTGAAGTACAAAAAAAAAAAACCAAACCAAAGAAGAATCTCAATGGAATATTTTAAAATATAGAGAACTAAGAAAGTTCAGAAAGAGACAACAGTCCCATTCCTATCATGTTAAATGTGTCAACCTGAAAGTTTTGCTATAGGAGGCAAACACGCTAGGTGACATGTAAATTCACATTGTTTATTCCCTTAAAGCTAGCTGAATACATGCATGTATGGAGCCAGATAAAATCTGACTGCCTAAACAAAAGAATGAGAAGGCTTAAATAAATTTTAGAACCATCCCAAATCAGGGTGGCTATGTCACTCAAATTTATGATCTCCATAAATTTTTAATAATTGTATGAGAAAGGAATTTTCTTAATTGAATAGGTGGTAAAATATAATAAAATAAGATATTTGACAAAGTGTCAATTGAAAGTATAACCCAGGATATCTGGGCTTTCTTTACCCTTAACATACCAAAACATAGACAGAATATGGCCAAAAAATATTAAGTTAAGAAAAAGTTCAATTACTCAAGGTAGTGCCTCAGGTTGTTTTTTTGCTTTTTATTTTGGAGGGGAGAGGGCAAGGAAATTGGGGTTAAGTGACTTCCACAAGGTCATGCGGCTAATAAGGGTTAAGTGTCTGAGGTTGGATTTGAACTCACATCCTCCTGACTCCAGGGCCAGTGCTCTATTCACTGCACCACCTATCCATTCCGTATCTCAGGTTTGAACAAAGAAGCTATTGGATTCAGGCTCTTCTTCTGGCTGATTAGTTAAGGCTCTGGTCCTTATTAAGGTTATTAAATTGATATTAAAAGATTATCATTTCCTTCTTTTGGTCAAAGGCAAGCTGGAAGGCTTTACCTGTAGACCAAAGAAGGTATAGGAAAAAATCTCTCTTTCTGGAGGTGTAGTGTCCTCTGTATTTAGGTTTATTTGGGTTTTTCTCAACCTCTTTCTGAAATGAGGGCATTAAAGATAAGGTCAAATTCTTTGTCAGACAGAGTCTGCCTAATGGGGTAAGTGAGGAGATGGTAGGAGGAGTTGCTTTTTCCCTGGTTGGACATCTCCAGAAATGGGCAGTCACTGCAGGACAATTGCAAACTAACAAAGGAGCAGCCTGCTAAAGGGATCATGGTTGGGAGCATAATGGGAATATATTTTCTTCAGTATTTTTTGGGGCCCTCTTTAGCAAGCTATTGACTTGTTTTTCTTTTTTTTTTTAAATTTATTTTATTAAATTTTTTTTGAGTTACATATTTTCTCCCCGTCTTTCCCCCGCCCACCACCCCAAAACAGC
>CM053582.1:143929946-143969547 GCA_028627135.1 Pseudochirops cupreus
TGCTGGGGTCCTCCTGGCTGCCATAGCTCTCAGGAAGATGCTGGGAGTCTTCCTAAATACTTCCAGCAGACTGCATAATAAAGACTCCAAGACGGAGGCCCAAGATGGCGATCTGGATCCAGGCTGCTCAATGCGAGAGCACTGGCCTGAGAACAATCACTAAGTCCCCCTGCTGTCTGCAGGCCGCGGGTGGGAAGCTACAAAGCAGAGGCGGGTGCAAAACCTCTGCCTTTCGCTTTTCTGCTCTGGAGGCCTTTCGGCAGACTGCTTATCTCCCCCTTTCGCAATTCCCACTCACAGCTGCTGCTATAATCGCTCACCTGAGAGGCTCCTCCGCTCCTCCCGTCCAGCCGCCCCCAGGGCATAGCCGCGGCTTCAGGGCAGGCTGGTTTCAGTTTGCAGTGCCGATATGGTTCCTCGTGGCCGAGCTGACTTTAGTGAAAAGTATCTTTGTGTGCGTTTTGGAGTTCTAGGATTGGTTTAGAGTCCTGTTTTATGGGTATTTTGGGGTGGCTATGTGAGAGCTGCGATGTGTTGCTGCTGCTGTGCCACCATCTTGGCTCCGCCCCCTTATTTTCAGTTTTTAACATTCATTTTCACAAGATTTTGAGTTCCTTTTTCTCTCTCTCCATCTTTCCCCTATCCCCACCCCAAAATAGCAAGCCTACTGAATACCCCTTCCCCCAATCTCTTCTCTCTTATATCCTCCCCCATCACCACCACCCCCAACTTTTAATAGGGCAAGATGGATTTCTATACCCCAGTGCCTGTATATCTTATTTCCCAGTTGCATGAAAAAAACATTTTTTTAAAAAAACACTTGTTTTTAAAACCTTGAGTTTCTGATTTTTTCCCTTCTTCCCTCCTTACCTGCCCCCACTGGGAAGATAAGCAATTCAAGATGAGCAATTCAATGTATATGTGTAGTTACCCAAATCATTTTGATAATTGTTACATTGTGAAAGACTGTATTTCCCCCCGTCCTATCCTCCCCCCCTTATTCCATTTTCTCCTTTGACCCTATCCCTTTTCAAAAATGTTTACTTTTAACTACCTTCTCCCCCAATCTGCCCTTCCTTCTATCATCTCTCCCCTTGCCCCCTACCCCCCTATTTTCCTGTAGGGTAACATACCCAATTGAGTGTGTATGTTATTCCCTCCTTAAGCCAAATTCTATGAGAATAAGGTTATCCCATTCCTCTTTGCTTTCCTGCTCTTCTGCTACAGTTTTCAGTGATTAAAAACAACAGTTTTATGTACACACATTCCTCCTGGCAACTAGTAGACTTCCAGGAAGCTGGTTGAAAAAAAATGTTACCAAAAAAAATGTAGTTCTTCAGCACTCTACTGACAACCACAATAGAAGTGTCAAGAAGATAACTGAAACTCCACAAAAGGACTTTAACTCTGATCTTTACCAGGGCTCTGTGGATCTTGCAGATAATTAATAAATTAATCCACAAACTCTTTACAAACACCTTAGGCTTCAATTTTTGCCCAGGGCTTGGTGAGAGATAGAGGAGGATGGTGGTGACAAAAATAATAGCTAGCATTCATATAGTACTTCAACTTTTGTAAAACATCTTGAAAATATTATCTTATTTGTCTTTATAAAAATAGGTGATCATGTTCTCCCCATTTTACGTAAAAGAAAAGTGACAAAGAGAGAGGTCAAGTGACTTGTCCAGGGTCAAACTGCTAGAACCTACCTGAGATTGGATTGGAATTAAATTCTTCCTGACTCTAGACCTGGTTCTATTATCAACTGGGCTACCTTGCTGCCTCTGCGGTTGATATCTTCCAGTGTTTTTTTGCATTTGGCCAGAGGGGAGGCAGCCTATTGTAAAGGAGAAGAAACTGATGCAATCTGAGGATATGTTTTCAAATCTCATTTATTGTTGTTGTTGTTATTATAGCTTGAGCAAATTCTCTGGACCTCACTTTCATCATCTGTGAAATCAACGTATTGGACTTTGTGAACAGTTATACCTTACTAGATCTAAATCTTTAACCCTATGGAAAAATGTATACATACCTATATATAATGTATATTCACATATACATATATGTGTGTGTATTATATAAGCTACATAAAAATAAAATAAAATAAAACAAGACAAAAAACCCACGAAAGGTACCTGAAGTTTTTCCATTTCCCTAGAACAAAGAGAACTGAAAGAATTGGGCATACACTTCCGGATGGGGCATCTGTCCTTGAACTCCATGCTTCAGAAAGTGTGCCCAGGGCCATGGTTCCAACAATAAATACTGGACTGAGAATCTGAGAGAATCAGGCTAAGTGCAAGACAGTCTTCTAGCTGTCGGACCTAAGGGTGCTCAGAGCCCCAAAATACTGACATGCTGGGTCCTGCCTGAGTGAATTTGACTCAAATTTTCTTTCAGCCAAAGTAAAACAAAGTTTGTTAAAGATTCATCACATTGGGTAGATTCTTAAGGAATCTAAGCATTTGTGACACTTGTATTGAATCTCAGATTGAATCCAAGCCCGTAGAATATTTTAATAAAAAAAAACTATAATGCAAAATTAAGAACGACAAGCAAACAATGAAAGACATGGTACTCACACAGAGAGAAGAATGGCAGAGAATGAGAGTTTATAGGAAGAAGAGGGTGCTTCCTGTTTGGAGGGATTAGAGGCTTCACTCCAAATATGGTTCACCATTTCAACTACTCCTAGTTTAAGATCATTAGCATAGACTTAAAGGTCTTACAGAAGGTGGTCCTTATTCCCAACAGGGTCTGACCAGTTCCTGAGGGTGGACTAAGTATATTTTTCCCATGCCAGCTCACCAAGTATTGTATTCAGCATTACAGGATATTCATATCTATTCCATCTCGTGAAAGCTTCTCCATCTCACACATGGACTGCTTCAGTAGTGTCATAACTAGTTTTCTCTTCTTTTACTCCATATTATACACCAGAGCCATATTAATCTTTTGCAAAATACCTCTTTGTGCTCTCAATCACTTCTCATTATAAAAACTTTAATGATTCCCATAGCCTATAGGGCAAAATCCAAGTTCTTTAATCTGTGATTCAAGTCAATTATTGTGTTATGGCCGTTGACAAACTTTTCTAACTTACTGCCTGATACTCAGCTTAAAAACGTCAGTTATCCTCGTAAACCTTGACATGACATAAAGGTATCATGCAACAAAGATTTTCTTTGGAGAACATGTCTGGCTGGGCCTACCATGTTGGAAATATTTCTGAATGCAAATCTCTTGCCATCCTGTATGTCTATAGTTACAGAACCAACATAAGCAAGTAAAAAGAAGTTTACCACCAGAAGCTTTCTCAAAAAAAGGATGGGCTTCCACTTGGGGCCAAAGCAACTCATGCAAGGGATTGGTATGAGTAGAAGGAAATTACAAAGTTTTTGAAGTAGTGAATAAAAGAGAGAAGTGTGCCTGTATATGTATGTGTGTGTGTATATATATATCCATACCTATTAAAAACACTAGAGAGCATAGGAATAAATGGAGTTTACCTTAAAATGATGAGTAATATCTATCAAAAACTATCAATAAACATTATATGTATTAGAGATAGAGTAGAAGTTTTCCCAATAAGATAGGGGTGAAACAAAGATGTGCCCATTATCATCACTGCTATTGAATATTGTACCAGAAATGACAGCTTTAGCAATAAGAGAAGAAAAGTAAATGGAAGGAATTAGAATAGTCAATCAGGAAACAAAATTATAACTCTTTGTAGATGATATAATGGTATACTTAGAGAATACTTTCATTTTAAGGTGTTTTTCCTCAATTAATTTTTGTACTTTCTTTTCCATTTGGCCAATTGTATTCTTTAAGGAGTTGTTTTCCTCTACTGATTTTTGCATTTCTTGTTCCATTTGACCACTACTTTTTAAGCAGTTTTCCTTAAAAGTTATAATTAGGCAAATGGAAGCTAATGGCTCTATGGGACTTCAAGAAACAATCAAATAAATTCAAAGAATGAAAAAGTTGAAGAAAATGAAAAAAAAAACCCTAATAGTAAAAGCAATGGACTTGGAAAATAGATCTAGGAAAGATGATATCAGAATCATTGGACTACCTGAAGTACAAAGGAGGACCTGACAGCATCTTTCAAGAAATTATAAAGAAAAACTGCCCTGTTCTCCTGGAACCAGAGGGCAAAATGGGCATTGAAAGAATCTATCAATCACCACAGGAAAGAGATCCCAAAATACAAACTTCAAGGAACATTATAACCAAATTTCAGAACTATCAGGTCAAGGAAAAAAGTAGTGCAAGTGGATAGAAAGAAATAATAAAATATCAGGGAGTCACAATCAGGATTACACATCACTTGGAAGCTGGAACATTAAAGGTCACAGAATACAATATTCTAGAAGACAAAGAGCTAGGACTGCAAGAAGAATCACTTACCTGGAAAAATTAAGCATAATACATCAAAGAGGGAAAAAGATCATTCAATGAAATAGAAAGATTTCAGGCTTTCATAAGGTGAAGAGCAGAACTAAACCAAAAATTTGATCTACAACATTAATACCCAAAGGAAGCACGCACAGGTAAAATGGGAAAAGAAAACATACATATTCAATAGAGCTAAACTATTACCATCCCTATATGGGAAGATGATACTTGCAATTCTTAAAAATTGTATCACTAGTAGTACAGCTAGAAGGAATATACATAAACAGAGGGTAAGGAAATAAGGTAAGTTTAAGGGAATGATATAAAAAAATTGAGGGATGAGAAAGATGAATATAATGGGTACAGAAGGAAGGGTGGGTAGAATAGGGTAAATTATTTTCCATGAAGAAGTGTAAAAGATCTATTACAGTGTGGGGGGAGTGGGAAGGTGGGTGACAAGTCTTCCTTGAACTTTACTCCTGTCAATATTGACTCAAAGAAGGAATCATATACACAATCAATAGAATATAGAAATCTATCTTACCTGACAAAGAAATAGGAGAGGAGGAGAACAAGTAAAGGGGAAATAGGGACTGAAAGAAAGAAGAGCAATTCAGGGAAGGTGGTAGACAAAAGTAAAACATTGATGAGGAGGGAAAGGGTAAAAGGAGAAAAAAAAACAGACAGGAGTGAAAATAGAATGGAGGGATATACACAAGTAGTAATCATTACTGTGAATGTGAATTGGATGAGCTCTTCCACAAAATGGAAGTGGATAGCAGAGTAGATCAAAAATCAGAGTCCTACAATATATTGTTTGCAGGAAACACACTTGAATCAGAGAGACACATACAGAGTAAATGCAAGGGGTTGGAGCAGAATCTATTGTGCTTCAGCTGAAATGAAACAAGCCAAGATATTAGTACCAATCCTGGAAAAAGTAAAAGCAAAAAAATAAACCTAATTATAAGAGATAAGGAAGGAAATCACATTTTACTGAAAGTTACCATAGAATATGAAGCAATATCAATATGAAATACATATGCACCAAGTGGTATAGCATCCAAATTCTTATAGGGGAATTTAAGTGAGTTACAGGAAGAAATAGCAAAACTGTACTTGTGGGAGACCTCGACTCTTCCCTCTCAGAACTCAATAATCAAACCAAAAATAAACAAGAAAGAAACTAATGAGGAAAGCAGAATATTAGAAAAGTCAGATATGGCAGACCTTTGGTGTGATTGAGACATAAAGGGTGAAGCCATAAGCAAATTAGAAAAGCAAAGAATAGTCTACCTGTCAGAGGAATTCATGACCAAACAAGAGATAGAGAGCATCACAAAATGTAAAAGAGATAATTTGGATTATATTAAATTAGAAAGTTTTTGTACACACAAAATGAATGCAACCAATATTGAAAGGAAAGTAGAATGATGTGATGCAATCTTTAAAGCAAGTGTCTGTGATAAAGGTCTCATTTCTCAAATATATAGAGAACTGAGTCAAATTTATAAGAATATAAGCCATTCCCCCAACTGATAAATAGACAAAGGATATGAACACACAGTTTTTCAGATGAAGGAATCAAAGCTATCTCTAGGCATATGAAAAATGCTCTTCATTACTTTTGATTAGAGAAATGCAACTTAAAATAACTCTGAGGTACCACCTCACATTTATCAAATTGACTTATATGAAAGAAAAGGAAAATGATAAATGCTGCAGAAAGTGTGGAGACATTGGGACACTAATGCATTGTTGGTGGAGTTGTGAACTGATCCAACTCTTCTGCTGAGCCATTTGGAGCTATGCCCAAAGGGCAACCAAATTGTGCATACCCTTCCATCCAGTAATACCACTATTAGGTCTGTATCCCAAAGAGATCAGAAAAAAAGGGAAAAGGATGTGTATGTACAAATATTTATTGCAACCCTATTTGTTGTGGAAAGTTTTAGAAACTGAGATGATGCCCATCAATTGAGGAATGGTTGAACAAATTGTGGTATATGAATGTAATGAAATACTATTGTACTATAAGAAATAATGAGCAGGTGGATATCAGAAAATCCTGGAAAATTCATCATGAACTGATGTTAAATGAAGTGAGCAGAGCCAGGAGAACATTGTACACAGTAATAGCAACATGGTTCAATGATTGAATATGACAGACTTGGCTCTTCTTAGCAACAGAAGGAGCTAAGACAATTTCAAAAGCCTAATGATGCAAAATACTTTGCATATACAGAGAAAGAAGTATGGAGCCTTAATGCAGATTGAAGTACACTACTTTCAATTTTTTTGTTTTTTTCCTTGTGTTTTTCCCTTTTGTTCTGATTATTCTTTCACCATATGACTAATGTTGAAATATGTTTAATTTGATTGTACATATATAATCAAATCAGATTGTTTGCCATTCTGGGAGTGGAGAGGGGAGGGAGGAAGGGGAAAAAATTGGAACTCAAAATCTTATAAAAGTGAATGCTGAAAACTATCTTTACATGTAATGGGAAAAAATAAAATACTATTAAATGAAAAAAAAGCCACAACTTACTATGTGAATAAAGTAGCACCCAAATTCAGTTTTTCTTGACTCCAAGGGCAGCTAGCTCTCTTAGCATTATGTCAGGATGCCTCTTGTTATGTACTTTGAACTTGTTGATCAGTTGTGTCTGACTCTTCATTACCTCATTGGGGTTTTCTTTTCAAAGATAAAAGAGTAGTTTGCCATTTTCTTCCCTAGCGGATTTTACAGACAAAGAATGGAGGCAAATAGGGTTAAGTGAATGGCCAAAATCACACAACTATTAAGTATCTAAGGCCAGATTTGAACTAGGAAGATGAGCCTTCCTTATTTCAGTCCAGGCACTCTATCCACTGAGCCACCCCGCTGCCCCCAAAAAGGATCTTAAAGAACTGCATAATGAAAGTTAAAAACAAAGATTTAAAGGGGAAATGTCTCTACAGGAGGGATGACTAAACATCTTAGTATTGGGTCAGCACTGTCAGAAACAAGGACAGTCTTTCATCTGATAATCTGGGCATGCTGTCCAAAACATTCCATTATCCTTGAGCAGTTATTATATTGCTTCTGAAGTCCTCATGAGAAAGGTTGTAATTTTGAGCAGGCTCTCAGGTTTGAAATTAGCTGCATTATTGGCTTTCAGGAGCTTGATGGAATAATAGGTAAATATATAAGGCCCACTCAGTGTTTTACAATGTGGGAGCTATATAATGTAATACAATTTAATGAAACACACACATATCCTAGATTGCAATGCAAAGGACAATAAATCCCTGTAAAATGAGGAGTGATTGGAAGCCAGGCCTAGCAGTCAAACAAATGCCAGCTCAGCTTGGATATGAGTACGGGATCTAAAGATTTCAAGTAACCCCAGGCAGTGGAAAGAAAAATA
Organism: Pseudochirops cupreus; assembly: GCA_028627135.1. Taxonomy (NCBI): domain Eukaryota; kingdom Metazoa; phylum Chordata; class Mammalia; order Diprotodontia; family Pseudocheiridae; genus Pseudochirops; species Pseudochirops cupreus. Next base: position 143,937,767 of record CM053582.1, read on the forward strand.
GAAGAGTAGAATAGCTAAATAATGATAATAGTTAAGATTTCTATCAAATGTGATGATGTTTGTGAAAGCACGCTGTAAATGGTCAGAGCCTAGTTGATTGTAATGATTATTCTTACCTGGAGTATCTCAGTCACATCAGCAGGATTTGAGTCATGCTCTAGGGAGATAAATGTACCACATGATAAAACAAACAAAAAACAACCCTCTACAGTGGTGGATCTGAGATCAGGAGTAGCTGAATTGAAATCCCAGGGTTATGTGACTTTGATGACCTTGAGCAAGCCACTGCTCCTTCATTCATTTAGCAAGTAAGTTCTCAATTCAATCCAAGTACTACTCCACCCCTGGACAGTACATTCATTTAATCAGTCAAAGTCTCTCTTCTCAGATGGAGATTAGTTTCCAATCATAAACAAAGTACATTCATTTGGTCAGTCAAAGAGCACAAAAAGTCAAAAGTTTCCCACCCCTGGATCACAACTGAATTACAATACCATCCATTAATGCCAAGAACTTTCTCAAAAGGGTCAGGAGAGCACAAAAGACCATCTGCTCTTAAGCTACAACAAGGTTAAGATATCATCACAGCATTGAAAACCCAAGGAAAGGTCTTTCCTTCATCTTGACATGAGGCAAGTTCTCAGTTATCTCTGTTCCTGGGGAGACAAAGCTTAACAAAGCCACAATATACATGGCCAGTGTCCTCATTAATTCACTCTCTGTGTGCAGAACAGTCCCACAACCCCTAAAAACATCAGCTAGACCCTCTTCCAGTCTGTAAACATACAACAAGAAAATCCTCCTTCAGGGTTTCTGAACAAACAGCAAGGTTCCAGGACTTCTACAACAGTAGCACTGTCCTTCACCATCAGGTGAATCTGGTAAAACAACATTAAAACAGACAGACAAAATACCGCATCACAGCCATGCCTCCTCAGTTCTCAGCAGCTCTGGGTGGCAGTTGTCAAAAGTGCTGGACAGCTCCAACTGGCCCTCAGCAGTCTTTCTCTCAGCAACTCTGGCCCCTGGAAATTCTCCTGTCTGCCTCCATGATACTGCTCCCCAAAAGTCTTTCTGGCCTCCATTGCTTGGGCCTTCTCTGTGCTTGGGCTTCTCTCTAAATCCACAGCACCAGCTCCTCCCAGTTCAGTCCTCTCTCTTCACCTCACCAAGTCCATCCCACAAGTGGGATTCACAAGCTCAGCTCTGGGTTTTAACACTCAACCTGAAAACCAAGCCAATACAGGAGGTTCTTTAAATTCCATTACCATTATACCATCTTGAGTAACTCTGTATCACATATCTCATAGTTTCATAGAACTACTTAATTCCTTCCACCACAAGAGAGTGTTGAGCATGGCATGGTGGAAAGGGATGAATTCCTTATTGTGATTCAGTCAATCAGTCATGTCAAACTCTGTGTACCCCCATGTATATAGCACACCAGAACCTTCTATCCTCTACTCTCTCAAAGTCTGTCCAAGTTCACATTTGCTCTTTCCATGAAACTATTTATCTATCCCATCCTCTTTCAGCTCCTTTTCTAATGTCAGGATCTTTTCCAAAGGATCCCATCTTCTCATTGTGTGGCCAAAGTATTTAAGCATTGACTTCAGTATTTGACCTTTTTTTCCTTTTTGTTAATTAATTTATTTTTAGTTTTCAACATTCACTTCCACAAGATTTTTGAGTTCTGATTTTTCTCCTGATCTCTCCACTCCTCTCCCCCCCCCCCCCATAATATTGTGTGCATTTGGATTATTCCTTCTTGCAATCTGCCCTCCCTACCATTCTCAAACCCACCCCTCATTCCCTTCTCTTCTATTTTCCTGTAGGCAAGGTAGATTTCTATGCCTTATTGCCTGTGTATTTTATTTCCCAGTTACACGTAAAATCAATTTTAACATTCATTTTAAAATTTTGAGTTCTATATTCTCTCCCTTCCTAGCTCCCTACCCACCCTAACTGAGAAATCAAGCAATTTGATATAGGTTATACGTGTGTAATCATGCAAAACATTTCCATAACAGTCATGTTGTGAATGACTATATTTTCCTTCATCCTGTCCCATCCTCCATTTATTCTATTTGCTCCTTTGACTTGTCCCTCCTCTAAAGTGTTGGCTTCTAGTTACCCCCTCTCCCAATCTGTACTCCCTTCTATCATCTCCCCACCCCCTTTCCTCTTCCACCCTACTTTCCTGCAGGGTAAAATAGATTTCCATACCCAAATGAGTGTGCATATTATTCCCTCCTTAAGCCAAATCCAATGGGAGTAATGTTCACTCATTCACTCTCAACTCCTCTCTCTTCACCCCCATTGTAAAAGGTCTTACTTGACTATTTTCCATGAAACAATTTACTACATTCCACCTCTCCCTCCCTCCTTCTTCTGCTAGATTCCTCTCTCCCTATTAATTTTATTGTTTTAGATATCATCCCTTCATGGTCAATTCACTCTGTGTTCTATGTCTATGTCTGTGTCTGTCTGTCTGTCTGTCTCTCTCCATACATATATGTATATATATATATGCATACACACACATACATCTTATATATACACATACATATTATATATACACATAGACATTTTGTATACACATACACATACATATACACATATACATACATATATATGTATATATGTATGTATGTGTGTGTGTATGTGTATATATATATATATATATATATATATATTTACCTTAAAGTATTATACTCAGTTTTGCTGGGTAGTTGATTCTTGGTTTTAATCTTAGTTTCTTTGACCTCTGGAATATCATATTCTAAACCCTCTCATCCTTTAACGTAAAAGATACAAGATCTTATGTTATCCTGATTATGTTTCCATAATACTTAAATTTTTTTCTTTCTTGTTGCTTGCAATACTTTCTATTTGACCTTGGAACTCTGGAATTTGACCACAATATTTCTAGGAGTTTTCCTTTTGGGATCTCTTTCAAGTGGTCACTGATGGATTCTTATAATGTCTACTTTGCCTTCTTGTTATAGAATATGAGGGCAGTTTTCCTTGATACTTCCTAGAAACATGATGTCTAGGTTCTTTGTTTGTCCATACTGGCTTTCAGGTAGTCAAATAATTTTTAAATTATCTCTCCTGGGTCTATTTTCCAGGTCAGTTGTTTTTCCAATGAGATATTTCACATTGGCTTCTATATTTTTCATTCTTTTGGTTTTGTTTTATAATTTTTTGATTGCTTATGAAGTCATTAACTTCCATTTGCTCCATTCTAATTTATAAGGAATTATTTTCTTCTGTGAGCTTTTGGACTCCCTTTTCCATTTGGCCAATTATACTTTTTAAGGCACTATTCTCCTCATTGGTTTTTTGAGCCACTTTTTCCATTTTGTTAGTCTATTTTTTTAAGGTGTTTTTTCTTCAACATTTTATTGGGTCTTTAGCAAGCAGTTGACTCATTTTTCATGTTTTTCTTGCATCACTTTCATTTCTCTTCCCAATTTTTCCTCTACTTCTCTTATTGATTTTCAAAATTCTTTTTCATCTCTTCCATACCCTGTGACCAATTCATATTTTTCTGGGAGGCTTTTGATGCTTTTGACTTTGTTGTCTCCTTCTGGTTGTATGTTTTGATCTTCTTTGTCACCAAAGTAAGACTCTATAGTATGATTTTTTTCACTGTTTGTTCATTTTCCCAGCCAATTACTTGACTTTTGAGCTCTTTGTTAAGGTCAAACTCTGTTTCAAAAGTAGAGGGTGTGCTGTCCCAATCTTCAGGGGTTTTGTACAGTTGTTTTCAGAAATATTTCTAGGGATTGTGTAAATTTTCAGTTTTTCCAAAGTAATATGATCAAAGGAGAGGTTTACTCCTCTCCTGACCTGTGCCATGGTCTTTGAACAACTACAAGCACTCTTTTCTGCCTTGGAACTGTGCAGAAGATTGCCTCTTCACCAATGCCACAAGCTCTGCTACACCAGTGCTCCTCCTCATCCCCAGACCACCACCCAGGAAGGTGACCCAGACATAAGCATGGGCAAAGCCAGAAATCTTGCCTCAGCACTACCAAAGAGATCCCTGCCATACACCTCTTATCAGTTGCTCATTCCCTGTACCATCTGTGAGCCATGAGCTCCAGAAGCAGAAAGTTTTGCTGCTTCTGCCTCTGCCACCTCCACTGTCTGGGGCTGGGGCTAGACCTAACTTCTCTTTCACCCAGATCAAATAGACCCTTCCTACTAACCTAAATTGTCTTTGGAATTTTGGGGTTGAGAAGTCTGGAAAAAGCCACAGCTGCCAGTGATTCATTACCTTGAGCCCTGTTCCAGGTTCACTGGGGTCCTGATCTATGTTGGCATGGCCTATGCTGGACTGTGCTCTTCTCCCAGCCCCATGAAACAGACATTTCCTGCTTATCTTTTAGGTTGTCTTAGACTGAAAATTTGTTTCACACTGTCATTTTGTGGGTTCTGCTGCTCTAGAATTTCTATAGAGTCATTTTTCAGGTATTTTGAGGGCTTTGGGGGAGAATTCAAGCAAGTCTCTGCTTTTATACTGCTATATTGCCTCCACCCCAGTATTTGACCTTATGGTGAATTAATTTATTTAAGTATTGGCCAGTTTGATCTTCTTGCCATCCAAGGGACTCTCTCAAATTTTCTCTACCACCACAATTGAAAACATTGATTCTGTTCCTCTCAGCTTTCCTTATTGTCCAACTCTCCCAGTGGTACATTGCTGCTGAAAAAAAACATAGCTTTACTATATGGACCTTTGTCAGCAAGGTGATGCCTCTGCTTTTTAGTATTCTGTCCATATTTACCATACCTTTCATTCCAAGGAGCAAGTGTCTTTTAATTTCATGGTTGCAGTTACCATCTTCAGTGATCTTTGAGTCAGAGAATATATAATCTGACATTGCTTCTATTTCTTCTTACATTTGTCAGGTAGTGAATTCCTTAAGGACAGTAAATATCCCAGTTTTGTTCTTTATATTGTATAGTGACTAACATAATTCCTTGCATGTAAGATGTGATAAATAGATGTCTGTTGGATTAAATTAAGCTTTATTTTAGCACTTTTCATGTCTAGAATACTTCCTTACCCTTAGTAGATGCTTAGTATATAAAGAAGGACGGAGGGGGGAAGGGAAGGAAGGAATGAAGGAAGGGAAGAAAAAAGGAAGAAAAGATTTATTAAGCTTCTGCCGTGATTAAGAAGTTATGCTAAGTATTTGGGATGCAGAGTAAGGCATGTAATCAGTTCATGATGAACTCATGACCAATTCATGATTCATATGTTATTTGAATATCACCCAGACAAGTAGAACCATTTTTTAATCAAAATCTAGCCTTTTCTAGAAAAAAAAATCATTTTCCTCCTCCAGCTGCACCTGGAGACCTAGACAGTTACAAAGCCTAAACTACCATAGGCACTACATTCCCAGAAGAATCTTCCCCACAACTCAGCAAACATGGCAGAAGTAAAGGTGGTAGAAGCAGGAGGCAGCTACCGATACTTTACCCCAGGCTCAAAGATTCAAAACCCAGGGTGTTGACCAGGTCAATGCCACCAAATCTCAAATGGGGGTTAGTGGTAATTTCTGAGTGAGTGGGTGGGGCTTAGGTGCTATAAGGTTGAGTGTGTGTAGTTCCTTTCATAGTCAGCAAGGGTATGAGAAGATGCTGTAAGGGATCCTGTTGTGTCAACTGTTGGGGTGACAATTGTAAAGTGCCATATCAGCAGGTGGGCTGCTTTTTGAGTGGCCACTCTATGTGTGTGCTTATGTAAGAATGGTAGGAGCATTTTGGGGGTTTGAGTACCCAGTTAGGGTTTAGCTTTGCTAAAGGAGCTTCAGAACCCTGAGTTCCCTATTATCAAATGGTAAAGACTCTGAGATGCTGAGGAGAGAGGGGTCCTGCTTTGCTCTGATTGGGGCATGGGGGAAGTTAGAGCTTCTCTACCTGCATATGGTTGGGAGGTAACAAGAGTGACTTCTGTTTGGTCTCTGGTCTGAGTCAAAGGGTGGGGATGGCTACAATCTATTGAGAAGGGACTCCTGGTTCATAGATAACAGGTGTGTGGGGCTCAGAGGGACTCTGGGAGGGAACACTTTATGTAGTTGCATCAGAGCCTCTTGTGTTTGATTTGGGGAAGACTCTGAGGAGGAAGGGGCAGTTGGCAGGTGTTGGAGACAGAATGGTGGGCCTGGAGTCAGAAAGACATCTTCCTGAATTTAAATCTGTCCTCAGAAACTTACGAGCTATGTGGCCTTGGGCAAGTCACTTGACCCCATTTGCCTCAGTTCCTCGTCTATAAAATGCACAACTGAAGGAAATGGCAAACCATTCTAGTATTTTATAATGTTAATGGAATACGAAGATCTTCCCTGTCCATTAATAAGCCTATGTGACCACATGTCCCCTTTTCCCATGAAACAGGAACCATATTCCAAGGTCTAAAGGTACACATGTATTTCAGTCATGGATGTCTTACTGTTTTCAGAGCTGTGATACATCTTGAGGCACAAAGAGCCCACTGTGGGGAGGAACTTGCCTAAGGAGGAGCTTGCTTAGGGGGAGGTTTCTAATGTGGAGGCTTGCTTGTAGGAAGGCTTGCACACCTTTTGGTCCTAAGGTAATTAGACTCTGAGTCACTAGAGTTCTGGTGACTTCTGGCTCTGAGCCTATTAGTTGAAAACTGTATATACTTTGGGGACTGACTCATGAGAAGGACCTTTTGATTCCTTGGACAGAATTCTGAGTAACCATTGGTTAAGAGCCTCCTGACTACTCAGATGTTGGTGGTGTATATAGGTGGTTGTATTATTCTGTTTAAACAGTTGGAGCTCTATCTATTGGATTTTTTCTTGGATATTTACTTCTTTCTACTTATCTGTACTTATCTATCTGTTAAAGTAAGGTCCCTTCAAGCTGTCTTTTCTTTAAAAAAGCAGATCAAAGAAATTGTGCTACCGGGCTATCCTGGGTGTGCTACTACATATCTTTGCCAAGAAAACCCCAAATGGGGGTCACAAATATATGTATAGGACTGAAAAATAACAACAACAACAACAACTGGGAAGAGGAGGGTATTCATTGGGGGAGTGTAATGCCATGCACAAGCAGCTTCCCAAAAGAATGCTACTGTGAACAGCTTTTAAGGTTCTTATTACACCATATAGTGAACACTCCATTTATTCCATAACAAATCAAGGCTAACATTCACAACAAATCACAATATAATATTCACAATATTACATCTTATCACAGAAAATCACAATATAGTGTTCACAACAGCTTAACATTAAAATGGCCACATAGTTTTCACTAAAGTGGTCACAGTATTTAGAAGAGCAGTTTTCAACCTGTAGGTCCCAACCTCTTTGGGGGTAGAATGACCCTGTCACAGGGGTCACCTAAGACCATTGGAAAACACATATTTCTGATGGTCTTAGGAACCAAGACACCACTCCTCTATCCATTTCCAGTTGGGTCCACCCACATGCAGATACGCCCACATATGAATATTAAAGGGTCATGGCATTAGGAAGGTTGAGAACCACTGATTTAGAACAAAGAACAAAAGAACAATCATCTGGTATCCCTAAGGAGGTTTGCCTCCTTACTCAGTCATTCAGTTATCTCAAAATACAATAGTCAATCTTTCACTCATGGGGCAATCATAGGTTAACTTAATCAGTCACTTATCTAGCAATCAGTCACTAAGAATTGTTAATCCCTAAATACAATCATCAGAAAATTACACAAACCCTCCACCCCCTCAGTGTCTAGTATTCAATTTCATCACAGCAATCAATATCCAATGGAGAGGTTCTTTTTTCATCTTGACTCAGATTCCCTGGATCCCCTTCCATGGTCCCAGATCCTGCCTGAATCACCAGTCACCTGGAATCAGAGGCAGACAACTCCCAGGTCCTTGTCCAATCCTCTAGGCAGTTTCTACTACACATTGAAGTTCACAGAGTCCAGCACATCTCAAAACCTTCATAATTTCTGTTTACCAGGAACTCAAGGATCAACCAAGTCACAAACAAAGTCTTATCCTAGTCATGCTTCTTCAGTCCTTCAGCAGTTCAGCTGGCCCTAGGACCCAGAAGAAATCTCAGCCTTCCAGGCAGCCTTCTCAGCAACAGCTTCAGCCTTCACCAGATTCTGGTTTCAAGGAAATCCTCTCTCATTTCTCAGTCAGCTTTCAGATGCTTACTGAGAGAAACTCTTTCTCTCCTCTACCAGGAGCCCACCAGGAGAAAAAATTCTGATTCTGCCTCTCTGAGGCTTTTCTTATACACATACACACACACACACACACACACACACACACACACACACACACACGCACACGCACACGCACACAGCATTGGTTTCCTGTTTCAGCCAAACCCTTCCTGTCATGTCAGCAATAGGAGACAGAGTTCACACCCTCTGCCTCTTTCAGAGAGGCTTGACTAAGGGCTAAGTACCTGCTTACTTGACATAACAAAAAGGGGTCTTCAAATTTAAATTAATCACCATTACAGGGAGTTAAGGAAAGGGTGTTTTGAGTTACCCTGGAGGGGCAGATCTGGTCTGAGTCAAAGGGGGTTGGGTTAGGACCCTCTGCTGGGAGGAGTCTAATCTGTCTATGCTAGGTGTATTAGAATCCCAATGGCTGTAGAGGACTTCAGATGCTGTGTTTTTGACCAAAGTCCTAGTGATTACAGCAGGTTCCTGATCTGTTTCAGGAGAAATATTCAATATCAGTACCTGTTGTGCTATAATCAGCATGTGATGTTTGCATGGTTGTTTTTGACATGCAATAGGAACTGCTATTAGCACTATGACGTTCATGTGATACACATGTGATCAGCAAAATTTACACATCACGCTCATGATCATACATACATGATCAATGCCGTAGGTACATGAGATCATACATGGCCTGAAGGTTATACATTTTACATCTCTCATGATTCCCATCAAACATCTGTTCATATGTAGGACTTTGTTGTGTTTATTCTGGCTTTACAATTTTATCCAGGGTTGGCCTAAAATGTTTGCTGATATTATTTGAGATGAATTGAGGTGATTTAAAAGACTGTCAGCCCAGTTTGCACATAGAGGAATACAGGATATTCACTTTTGGAAAGGAGGCTAGACTTTTAGAATTATTTACTAAGTTATCTCAAAGAACAAATCACAATATTTCACAGAATCTTTCCTTGTTAGGGCTAAAATAGAAATATGTAGTTGTTCCAGTTTGTCTTAAGGGCATGATGTTTCAATGGATCAGTTTACATTTTGAAAGATGAGCACTTTCTGGTCCAGAAAAGTTTTCCAGTTGTTCAATATTAAGCTCAACATTAAATTTCAACATTAAGCCAAACATTCTTAATATCCCCAAGTATAACCAATTTGACTTCAATGAAATTTGGATCAATGACTCTTTGCTCTAAAATTCAGGAATGACAGATTTCTATTAAACTAGAGGAGTCCTTCAGTTAATAATTCCCCTTTCAAATTGGAAGGAATCTGAAACTTTATTAGATTCCAAAGATACTGGAGTGGTTTGCTATTTCCTTCTCCAGATAATTTTACAGATGAGGAACTGTGGCAAGCAGGGTTAAGTTAAGACTTACCCAATGTCACATAACTAGTAAGGGTCTGAGGACAAATTTGAACTCAGGAACATGAGCCTCTTTAGTTAAAGCCCACTACCCTATCTACCACACTATCTAGAAGTTATACAGGAAGGAACAGCACCTTTGTTGTGAAAGCATGTTGATCCCTTTTCAGGGCTGCTAATCCACCTTTGGTATTCACCTGATTCACTGAACTCTTACTTGTGGCTCCAAGAAGCTGCAGTATACACAGTGGTGTAATGGCAAGCACAGAAGTAGTTCACACCTTGTTCCACCTATTGAATTAACACCTTATTTCAGTTCAAGCTTCTTTTGAGCCTTGTATCAAGTCTGTTAAGAAATAGAACATATAAAACCTACAACTTGTGATCCCTAGAACTTGTGAAATGCTGGGTAGGAGCTAATGACTGTATAAGGAGAGCCCCAGGGCTAGAGACAGGAAGAATTGAGAATTGGACTCTTATGGTGACAGAGTCAAGAAGAAGAAAACTTGTGGTATCCCAACACTCTGTTTGTGTGCTCTATCTGTGTTGATGTTTGTTTGTGATACTTTGTACAGAAGCCCTGGGACCTTACTGGAAGCCCTGAAAGAGGAGTTTCTGGTTGTATGTTTATCAAAGTTCCAGAAGAGGGTTTTGGAGGTCCTAGGACTTTACTGATGATTTGTGCTGACCTCTTGGACCTTGTTTGTGGGTCTGTGTTGATTTCTATGTTGATGATTTGTATTGAGTTCTCAGACCTTATTGGTGGGTCTGAGTTGACTTCACAGGCAGAGAGTGAATTGATGATGGTGCCAGCAATGTGTATGAATATTATTGTGACTCTGTCAAGCTTTGTCTTCCCAGAAACAGGAATCATGAAGGACTTGAAGTGGACTGGATACTGTGAACTTCAATATGAAACAGGAACTGGACAAAGAACTGGACAAGGAGCTGGACGAGGAACTGGGAGCTGCCTGCCTTTGAACCCAGATGACAGTTGGAGCTGGGACCATTGAAGAGGACGCATGGAAGCTGAGAGCCAGCCTTGAGTCAAGCTGAAAGAAGACTTTACTTGGACACATTGTACTGACTGAGAAGATTATGATTTACTGTGACCTGGGGATGGAGAACTTTGACTTTTGTACTTTGTGACTGAATTAAGGATTTTGTGATTGACTACATGAATGTACTTTGTTGAAAACTATGTGACCACTTTGGTGAAAACTGTGTCCATTTTAGTGATAAGTAATTGTGAATGCTGTATTTTGATTTTATGTGATAAGTTGTAATATTCTGAATGCTGTACCTTGATTTTCTGTGAATGGTTTTCCCTGTTTGTTATTGAATAAATAGAGTGTCCACTATACTACGTAATCAGAACCTTGAAAGCTGTTCACAGTAGCATTATTCTGGACAGCTGATTGTACATGGCATTACAAGTGGCCGCATTCTAGTAAAACTATCTTGGCATATGGGCTAAATCACATGAAGGATAACCAATGGCCTCAAAACTATTGGTGAGTTAGAGGGATGTCTAGCATAAGCATGTGAAGATTCCTGACAGTACAATGGGTAGACAGGAATAATTTGTTCCATTGGCCATGAAGGTGACTGAAGCAGGCACTATAGAGTGCTTAGAACATGGTCAAACATCAAAAATGCCAAGATCATCCATTGTATCTGGGTCAGTCAGTCAGTTTTGACTTGGATGATTCTGGGAATGAGGCTGATGCCTATTTGCAACTCTGCCTTTCTTAAATCCAGTTCACAAGCAAGTCAAGACATCACCCCATGAGGTCATTGATACTCTTTGAAGGTGGACAAATGATAACAGATTCCAAAAAAGAAGGCTTGTCTTCCTCTAGGTGCAAACTGGACTGGCAGTCTTTTAAATCACCACAATTCATCTCAGACATTATCAGTAAACATTTTACTACTTACTATGTGCAAAGAACTTTGTTAAGTGTTGGTGATAAAATGATTAAAACAAAACAGTAATCCCCTATCCTGAAGAATATTATTATGTAACATAGGGAAAATAATTTGTACCCAAATAACTATGAATATGAAAAGTGTAAAAGAAAAATATAAATAAAAACTCTGAGAAAACTTTATAAGGGAGTTATCTTTTTCAGTCTAGCACATCAAGGAAAGTTCCATGCATAAGGTGGAATCTTAGCTAGCTTTAAAACAAAAAAAAAATGAAGATTTGAAGAGTCTGAGAAGAGGAGGGAGAGCAAGCTAGGTATTAGGGATGATTGACATACATTCACAGAAATAGAAAATGGCAAGATGAGCTTGTGAAACAGTTAGAAGTACATTTTGATTGGGAGTTTAAGAAAGGGAATGATGTCAAAAGAAATCTTGAAAGATAGGTTAGAGTCAGATTTTGGATGACCCTAAATGCCAGGATGGGAAGTTTGTACTTTATCACACAGATGATGGGGAACCACTGAAGGTTTAGGATGATTCAATATGTTTAGAGAGCTACCTTAAATACATTTAGCCACTATGTGGAGAATGTATTGGAGATGGAGAGACAATAGAAATAGGCTATTCTTAAGTTTTTATCACGTTACATGGGAGAGGTAATAAGGCTCCAAAACAACACTTTGGAAGGATTGAATGGAAAGGAGGGATATGGTGTTTGAGATCTTGTACAAGTAAAAATAAATAAGACTTGGCATCTTGAGGTGGGTGAGGAAGGAGTCAAAAAATAATCCTATTTGACTTATTGAGATGAGAATGGCATCACAAAAATAATAGCGAAATTGAGAAGGGGATCAGATTTGAAGAAGATGATGAATTCAGACATATTAAGACTATTATACTAAAGTGAATTTGGGAAAGATGTTTAGTACAGAGTTGGAAATGCAGAAATTGAGCTTTGAGGAAAGATTCACTTAGTAAAAACAAAACAAAAGAAACAACCCTGAAGAGAAGATGAAACAAATTAGAAAGACATATTTATACAATGGTTTTCTTGAGAATTATAAATAGAAATTACTTTAGTAGAAGGATGATACTAATGATATAGACCACATCTAAATTTTAACTTTTAAATTAAATTAAATAAAAGTCTTTTAGTCAACCTTCATCTTTTTTTTTGGTGGGGAAGGGCTATCTGGGTTGAGTGACTTTCCCAGGGTCATATGGCTAGTAAGTGTCAAGAGGCTGGATCTGAAATCAAGAAGATGTGTCTTCCTGACTTCACATCTGGAACTCTATCTGCAGTCACATAGCTGGACCTGATAAAATATTAGGAAGAAACTAATTACAATTATGATATTCCAGAAGAAAAGGAGCTGCAATAACAACAAAGAGTTACCTACCAAGCAAAACTGAGTATAATCCTTCAGGGGGAAATATAGATATTCAATGAAATAGAGGACTTAAGACCAGAGATGAGTAGAAAATTTGACTTTCAAATACAAGACTCAAGAGAAGCATAAAAAGGTGAATAGGAAAGGCAAATCATAAGGAAATCAATACGGCTGAGGTGTTTATGTTCCTACATGGGAAGATAAGTTCATAAGAACTTTCTCATTTTTAGAGCAGTTAGAAAGAGTATACATAAACAGAGGACAAGGATATGACTTGAATATGAAGGGATGACATAAAAAATAAAATTAAAGGGTAAGAAAGAAGAATGCACTGAGAGAAAGGGAAAGGGTTACGTAGAATGGCATAAGTTATCTAAAATAAAAAAAAAACTTTTACACAGAAGAGGGGAAGATGGAGGTGGGGAATCCTTGAACCTGACTGTCATTGGGATTGGCTCTAAGAGGAAATAACATACATATTCAGATGAACCTTAATTAATTAATTAAGTAATCTTACCCTACAGGAAAGTAGGACAGGAAGCAGATAAGAGAAAGGCTTGGGCTGATAGAAGGGAGGTGAATTTGTGAAAGGTGGTAGTCAGAGGTAAAACATTTCTGAGGAAAGGGAGAGAGAAAAAGAGAGAGAGAGAGAGAGAGAGAGAGAGAAAGAGAGAGAGCGAGAGAGAGAGAGAGAGAGAGAAAGAGAGAGAGAGGGAGAGAGAGGATGTAGGGAAAAACAATTAGCAATCATAACTATGAAAAAATATTTGCAGCAAATTTCTCTGATAAAGGTTTCATTTCTGAAATATAGAAAATGGAGTGAAATTTATAAAAAAAAAAAATAAGAGCCATTCCCAATTGATAAATGATCAAAAGACATGACCAGGCAATTTTCAGATGAAATAAAGCAATCAATAGTCATGTGAAAAAATGGTCTAAAATTTCCCATATGGGACTCATATGTGGTTGTGACCCACAGTTTAAGAAGTGCTTGAAGGGGTCCTCAGTGGAAAAAAAAAAGTTTGAGAAGTACTGCTCTAAATCACTGTTGATTGGAGAAATGCAAATTACAATAATTGGATAATGCAACAGAAAAGGAAAATAACAAAGGGTGGAGATGTGGGAAAGCTGAAGTGCTAATGCATTGTTAATGGAGTTGTGAATGGATTCGATCATTATGTCGACCAATATGGATCTATAATCAAAGGGTTACAAAGCCATGCATATCTTTTCACACAGCAGTACCATTGCTAGTTACATATTCCAAAGAGATAAAAACCAAGGAAAATATTTGTATGTACAAAAATATTTATAGCAGCTCTTTTAGTGGTGGCAAAGAATTGGAAATTGAGGGGGTGTTTATCAATTGGGGAATGGTTGAACAAGTTGTTGCATATGATTGTGATGGAATATGATTTTGCTATAAGAAATGATGAGCACAATGCTCTCTGAAAAATGTGGAAAGACTTAAATGAACTAATGAAAAGTGAATTGAGCAGAATAAGGAGAGCATTGTATATAGTAACAACAATATTGTATGAGAATCAGCTGTGAATGACTTAGCTATTTTCATCAATATAGTGATCCAAGACGACTCTGAAGAAATTATGATGAAAAATGCTATCCATCCCCAGAAAAAGAATTGATGGAGTCTGAATACAGATTGAAAGATACTTTTAACTTTAATTTTCTTTTTTTCTATGTTTTCTTTTACAGCATTACTAATATGGAAATATGTTTTACATGACTTCACATATATAACCTGTATAAAATTGCTTGCTTTCTCATTGAGGGGGGATTTGAGGGAGGGAGACAATTTAGAATTCATTTTTTTAAAAAGAATGTTTAAAATTGTTTTACATTTAATTGAGGAAAAATGAAATACTAAATAAAAAGAATTTTGACTCTAAAAAGAAAGAAGGAACTGGATATTAGCTTGTAAATTAAATGAGAAAAGGTAAAATTGAGGTTTTGCTGTTCTTCATGTTTAATGTTGTATTTAAAATAGGAGAGGTTTTTATAGATTTCAAAGTGGAAGGAAAAAAATATATCAGAAAAGAAATGAAGTTGCTAGAAGGAGAAGGTAATTAATGGTAAATGGTCCTCCAGGATGTTTAAAAGAAAAAAGGTAAATGCATAGTTAAATGTGATTTACTTTAGGAAAGACGAGGGGTACCTTTTCATTAGTTTGACTTGGTAGCCTTTCATTTCCCTTACACCTCTGGGATTCAAAGTTTTGTAAATATTCCTCTGAGAAAAGAAGAAAAGGAAGAGACAGCAATATATGTGGAAATTGGGGTGGGGGGAACAGTCCCACAAGAAGTTACTTTGACCTCAGTAATAGGGGGAGGGAAAGGTTAAGGACTTAAGAAAAATGGGAAATGTTTCCTATATTCACCTTTGGAGTGGTCATAGGTTTTTAGTAATTTAAGGAGTGGGAGTAACTGATAAATTCATTTGACTTCTATTTTGCCCTCTGGATCTAAGATAGGGAATTTTTTTCTGGATAATTTCTTGAAATATAATGTCTAGGCTCTTTTTTCCATCAAGTCTTTCTGGTAGTACAATAATTCTTGAGTTATCTCTCCTTGATTTATTTTTTAAGTCAGTCATTTTTCTGATGAGATATTTAAAATTTTCTTCTATTTTTCATTGACTTTGTTTTGTTGTTTCTTGATGTCTCATGAAGTCATTAACTTCTACTTGCCCATTCTAATTTTTAAGGAGTTATTTTCTTCAGGGAGTTCTTGTAGATCTTTTTCCAATTGGCAAATTTTGTTTTTTAAAGTATTATTGTCTTAAGTATTTTTGTGCCTTTTTAAAATCAAGCTCTATCAATTCTCTTGCCATAATTTCCTTGCATTACTATCATCAATTTTCCAAATTTTTCTTCTGCTGATTTTTATCACTTTTGTTAGTTCTTCTAGGCATTCTTGCTGAACTTGTGTCCAATTAGCATTTTTGAGGCTTTTCTTGCAGCTGTTTTCTTTTTTCTTTTTTTGGAGGGCAATTGGGGTTAAATGACTTGCCCAAAGTCACATGGCTAGTAAATGTGTCAAGTGTCTGAGGCCAGATTTGAACTCAGGTCCTCCTGACTCCAGGGCCAGTGCTCTATTCACTGCACCACCTAGCCGTCCCTCTTATAGCTGTTTTCATGTCATGGTCTTCTTTTGTATTTGTGTCTTGATCATCCCAGTAGCTTTTTTTATGGTCAGATTTTTTTGTTTTTGTTCTGTGCTAATTTTTGTAACCTATTTCTTGACTTTAAATTTCAGGTTAAAAGTTGGGCTTTACTCATCTAGGAGGTGGGAAGAAACTGTCCCAAGTTTTGGGCTTTTTTGTGTGTTGATGTTTTCACAACTAGTTCTGGGATTTGCAAGTTTTCAGTACTTTCAAGATGGTATGATCCTGGGAGAGGTGTAGTAACCAGTCTCCTGGTCTGTGCTTTGGTCTTTAGTCATGAAGAACTCCAGTTCCCCTGCAACCACAATGTTAGTGTTCCTCTTGATCCCGGAACTGTAAACAGGAATTCTTTTCCATTGTATTGACCACAAATTATCCTCTCTGCCTTGGATCCCTGATCTAAAACAGTGTATGGGAAACAGAGTTGCAACTCCCAATCCTGCATTTGATGTCATCTCAGAATAAAATCCCCTATAATCTCTTTCTATCCAGTTTTCCATTGCCCTTCTTGTCTCTGAGCTGAGACTTCCCAAAGATGTTGTCACTGTTCTCTCCAAGTCTCACCACTGGTGTTGCTGCGACTTTTGCTCAGGACCAGCCTCTGCTTCAGTGTCACAGACCTCTCCTACCAACTTTCTCACATGTCTTGGACTGGAAAATTGTCTCACCCTGACTTTTTTTACACTGTTACTCCATAGTTTTATATGACATTTTATTTTAAAGTTGTTTGGAGGGGACTGCTGGGAGAGGTTAAATAGCTTGCTTCTGCCTCTACTCTGTCATCTTGGTCCCTCTCTGCCCCATCCCCCAAGAAACTGCACTAAATCATGGGAGTTAAATTACTTGCCTCCATCATATAGCTGGTAAAGGATTTCTGAGGCCATTTAGTCCAAACTTTATACAAATAACAAGTCACTAAACAAGGTGCCCAACAGATAGGAAGTACAATTCAGCTCTATTCTTGAGCAGATATGCCTGATCAAACCTGAAAGTTAGTGAAGGAAAAAAAAAGTATATTTCTAATTTGTAATTACTATTTTGACAGATTTGCATGTTATTAACTAAAATTCTCTATTTCATTGATATAAGTGGTTTAGTAATAGGTAAATCAGAGAGGATATGGAATAGTGGATAAAGAAATGGCATTTAAGACAGAAAGACCTAGGTTCATGTCTCAGTCCTGAAAAATACTGTCTATATTCCCCTAGACAACTAATTACCTCTGAGCTGCAATGAAAATGCCGACCTGTATTGGCAGAATGAGTTTCCTCACCTTAAATTTTCTCATACCAATAAAATCAGTAAGCCCATGCCCTATCCCTAATCTAAATCACAGAGGCAATATGATAGAGTAGATAGAGGACCTCAGGCTCAATAATACCTAGGATCAAGTCTCATTCTGACACACAGTAGCTGTGTGACTTTGGACAAATAAGACTCAATTCAGGATGGTCTCTGTAAGCAGCAGAGCATGCTCTTCTCTGCATTGGTGAAGGAAATTTGAATTTGCGGCTGTAAAGCAAATTTCTTCCATGAGAGTCCCTTTCTCTGATGAAATCACAATTCTACTAAAAGAAAAAAAAAATTATAGACAACCCTCTGTCTTTCAATGAATTTTGCAGAAAAATTGTTCTATTGACAATTGTCAAAGATTCCAGGGAATTTTGAAGAACTAAATTTAAGGGCATGTTAGGATGTGCATCTCAATTAGAGATCACACACCTGGCACAGTCTGGCTAGTTCTGATAATAAAAGATAGCAACTTGACCAAGCTCACCTCACTGTATCATTTTTCTGCTTTGTGACCATTACGGCCTTGTCACCATGACTCTTTTTCTCAGTTGAATTCACCTTTCTCTGTTGCTTTGCTTCATGTCATTCAAAATCTAACCTGCTAGCACACCTTCCTTTCATGCTGTTATTTCAATTTCTCACCTCTTCAAGTAAAAGGGCACTGGTATTTCCTGATCAATTTGATCCAACAAGAAATTATTGAACAGAGAGAGATATTTTAGACCAAGTATTACCTGTTTCACTATCATGTTTCAGTACAAGTGAATTTTTTCCCCTACTAAAGTCATCCAAATAATTACCCTTACCCTTTTCCACTGCTCCTGGAAATAGTTCAGGCGAAAGTGAATATGTCTAAAGCAGAGAGCCGAGGCAACTAGCTCTCACATAAATTCCCAAAATAAACAGGATATGGGCCTTTAAATAAAGAATCCACCAATTCCCTAGGTAATTCAGTTGTTCTAGTCTTATGGACAACCAATCATCATCCAAATTTCAGTCAGAGAGTAGGGAACACATTTCCAAGAATGAAACTTTTCTCTAGGTTACATAGGAATAAATGAAAATTGCTTCTAAGGAGGTGATTTTAGTCATGGTGGACTTGGATGAAGATAATTTCAGCAGTCATGTAGTTCATCATGGACCACAGCTTCCCCAAACTTGGCCTGTAATTCTGTTTGGGAATGGTAGAGGGAAGTTGGGACACTTCTCCTTACTAAATAAACCCAAAGTCTTCTGGGATTGAGATTATTTTATATTTCATTTCAGTACAGTAGAAAAGAACTAAAGTGTTTTAGAGTGAGGTAATTTTCCACAGTGCAACAGTGGAACCCTGTGGGAGGCAGTTTCAGGATGAAATTCAGATTCCTGATCTTGTGCAAGGCACAATAATTCCAGGAAAACAGCACTTAAGCATCAAAGCAAAACTTAATAGCTGGTGTTTTTTGTCCTTCATTTTCAAAGGCATCAAATGCCATCATGGGGTTATGTCTTGACTCATGCATGAAATGGATTCAAGTGAGACAGAGTTATACATAGTCTTTAGCCTTGCTCTCTCTTTCAGAGTCATTGAAGTCCAGAGGCAAGACAAAAGTCAAGATGACTGGCGAGTGCCCAGGATGCAGTGGATGACCTTGGCATCTTCAACATCTGATCAAGTTCAAAGGGTTTCACAGCACCTTCTTAAGTCACCTTCATGGCCATTGAAAGAAATTGTTCTCCTCTGCCCATTCTCCAAGGAAAATCTTCACATGCTTAGGGTAGACCTCCTACCTAACCTCAAACTCAAGTTTTAGGCCTGTTGGCTACTCTCAACCTAGTTTAGTCTGTCTGCCAGGATGGTTTACCAGAGGGTACATTCTATAATTTCTTGTAGTCATAGGCAAGAATTGAGTTCCAGGTAGAAAACAAAAGCGGATGAATAGGACTCAGTAAGCCATGATGGCAGAGATACTAGTCCTCCCTGAGTACCTCATATATCCTATGATGATCATACTTTTGAATAAGGATAAAGAAAAGCAAATCATTCAGATTGATTGTCTTCCAAATGAGGAGAATAGACCTCTAGTTGTTAAGACAAAGTTTCTTAAGATAAATTTCTTATCATCAAACTTATGTTAGGCTCTTTATAAATTCAAATATTGCTTTTGATTCTGTCCTCTGTGGCCATAAGACCAAGTTCAATCACCCTTCCACATGGCAATTCTTCAAATCCTCTCTTTGTCTCTGTCTTTCTGGGCCTCTCTCATCCTGTCTCTCTCTTTATTTTTCTGTCTCTTTGTCTGTCATATACACACACACACACACACACATACATGCACACACACACACACATATATATACAGACATATATATACATACACACATATATACACATACATATATGTATATTATATACACAAATGCATACATATATGTGTGTATATATATATATAATATTTTATTTTCACTCAATTACACATTAAATATATTTTTTAAAAATTGATTTCCAAATTCTGTCCCTCTCTTTCATTCTCCCTCATTGAGAAGGCAAGCAATTTGATATAGGTTATATATGTGCAGTCATCTTCAAATACTTTATGATAGTTAGCATGTCTACCTTTAGCCTTTGTCTTTCTTATATAAATGTACCCAGCACTTTCTCTATGTGGCATGACTACAAAAGACCTTCACTAACTTGGTTTTCTTCTTCTAGACACAATCTGTTTTATCAATGAATCTCTCAGGCTGTGATAGAGATCTGAATGAAGTAATCTTGGTCAATGTTGTAAAACACTGAATCTGGCCTGAACTAGATTTAAATGCATTTGAGAAATATTTAAAAACATTTTTTTGGAGGGGAGAAGGTAAGGTAGTTGGGGTTAAGTGACTTCCCCAAGGTCATACACCTAGTAGGTGTGTCAAGTGTCTGAGGTTGTATTTGAACACAGGCCCTCCTGACTTCAGGGTTGGTGCTCTACCCACTGCACCACCTAGCTGCCCCAATTTAAATTTTTAAAAAATATGATACAGATAGATAATGTTAATTTTTTTTTTCAAATCCTGCAGAGATCATTCCTTTCTGATAGCACTATTCCAGATGTAGTCTGAACAGGATAAATACAAGCATATGATTTCTTCCTTTTGCCTGGAAGCTATACCTTTTTTAATGTAGTCCGTGATCATTTTAGCTTTTTTCACTGCCAAAACACACTCTTTATTCATACTGAACTTGAAATCTTCTAAAATCTTTCGTATTTTTTCATATAACTGTTAAGTATATCCATTCTCCTTTGTCTATGTATGAAGACAATTTCTTGAACCCAAGTGTAAGACAAAATTCTTCCTTATTAAATGTCATTTTCCTATATTTAACCCAATTTAAAGTCTTTTAAAGATCTTTTTGAATCCTGATTGTCATCCAGAGTGTTAGCTACCCCTAATATATTTGTGTCGTCTGTAAATTTTTCAAACATACTGTGGTATATATACATATATGTGTGTGTGTGTTATATATATATATATATATATATATATATATATATATATATATATATATATATATTTCAACTGCTGTCTCCATACATGTTAGAATAATTTTTCCTTAGAGAATATTGAAATCACATATGAGACTTACCTGGTTCAAGAGACTAAAAACTTGGGCCGTCAACATCACTTCCTGGCCATCTGAATACAGCCATCAGGAACTTCATTCTGTCTCTGATGATTGACTGGAATGCTACCATAGGCAACTTAGAGACAGGGGATTTTTACTCAAGTGAATCAGCTTAAGCAAGGACCTGAACTGAGTCAGACCCTGTCCAGAATTAATGTCATTTATATCTTTATTTACATGACTGATATGTTAAATAGTACAAGTTCAGACACAGATACTTGGGACATTCCAATGAAGACTTCCTTCCAGACTGATACAGAACCAATAATAACTACTCTTTGAGTATTGTCACTTAATGATAACTGACTCTTAGTAAGTACCTCCTATGTACTAGAAACTGGACTAAGCACTGGGGATCTGAAGTAAGAAAAAAAAATGATTCCTGTTCTCAAGGAGCTCAGAGTCTAACTGGGGGAGTCAGCATGAAAACAGTGATGGACAAAAATGTTTTAAGTGTCCTATGGGAGAAAGAGCAAGGAGGCCAATGTTATTAAATCACAGAGTATGTTGGGGGAGGGGAGAGCATTAAAGCATAAGATGATTGGAAATGTAGGAGGGATCCAGGTTGTGAAAGGTTTGTGTTATTGTCTACCCCCACATTTGTCTATCTTTTCCACTACAATATAAAGAGATGCTTTATCAAATGCACTAATAAACTTTAAGTTAACCATGTCTACACAATGGAACTGATAATGCTTTACTAGTTCTTTAAGTATTTTAACCTAGAGCAGGGGTGAGGAACCTGTAACCTTGAGGCCGCATGTGGTCCCGTAGATCCTCAAGTGCAGCCTGAATCCAAACCTCACCAAACAAATCCTTTTAATACAAGGATTTGTTCTGTAAAACTTGGACTCAATCAAAGGGCTGGATCCAAGGACTTAAAAGGCCATATATGGCCTTGAGGCCACAAGTTCCCCACCCCTGGCCTAGTGTGTTACAGAGATATTACAGAGAATGCACCCAGTCCTGGAGACAGTGACTAGTGATGCAATTTCTTCCAGGTTTTTGTGTAAAGATACACACACACACACACACACACACACACACACACACGAGAGAATTGTGAGAGGAAAGGGTCTATTACAAAGAAAAGCTTCTTAACAATATAATAAAATTTACAGAGAGAACAATGAAAGGAAAGGGAGCAGGATAGGGATTCCTAAAAGAGAGGAAAGAGGTGGATGGGCATGAGGAATCAAGGAATAGTGGCACATATAGTCATGTCCTCCACTCCAGGGCCTTCTGAGTCATTAAATTGCAAGGATTCAAAGATGACTTTTTATCTATAGCATAGCGGCATTTTTCATCTACCCATCCCCCTGTTCTGTGCCACCAACTCTCACCCAGTCCATTCCAGATACAGTAATTTGCTCTGTGTCATAGTGTTCTTAGTTATAAGTTTGTTTTACCCTTAGGTACAATAAGCTTAATCTTTCTTTCCTCTGACAACCTTCAATATACTTCAATCAAATTAAATAATGTTTGTGAAATACTTAGCAGAGTGTCTGGCATGTAGCAGGCACTCAGTAAATGCTTGTTCCCTTTCTCTGCTTAAGGAGTGTTATCATAATTCTCAGGGACTTCTTTTATGGATTAAACATCCCCTTCTTTATACTTTATAAGCATTTTATTCTCTATATTTAAATGGAATTTTTTCAAGTACCCTCACCATATTGGCAGATTTTCTCAATATACCTGGTTTGAAGTAAAGTGATGTCTCTAAATTCATGTCACATTCTAGTGAGGAAGGGGATCAGGATCATCTAATTTAAATATTTTCTTTAGCAGGAAGACCTGGGAATCATCCCAAAATACATAGATCATGCAGCCTTAAGCACTTTTATTTACTGCCTAGATCGGGGAGGTCGAATTCTTCCTATGTATTCTTCAATCAACTGTCAAGTTTAACTTCTCTATACTTAGATCTGGCTATATCACATTTGATCAAGATCCATCACTTTTTTTTTTTAATCTAGATAAACTTAAACCTCTTTAGTTTGGCATTAAAAGCCTTCACAATTTGACATTACTTTAACTTTCCAGCCTCCTTTTACTCCCTCATATGTATTTTATGCTGTGTTAGAAAGTGATGGCTTTTTGACCCATTCACTCTATTTTGCCATCTCTGAAACTTTGCTTGTTCTCTTGCTTATGCCTAGAAGACCTTACTTACCTTTCTCCCTATAGAGAGATCTACATGTTTAATACTCACCTGTCGAATACCCATCTAACTCACCTGCCAAAGGGCAGAACGAAGAGCAATGGATTTCTCAGTTTTTTGGAAAGGAACTTCCTAATAATTAGGGTTATCCCAAATTGGAATGAAATGGCTCAGGAGATGGTACATTTACCCTTACTGGAAATCTTCCCTCAAATGCTAGTTTAGGTATGTTGTAGCAGTATTCTTTGGTAAAGTATTTGTTGAACTATTATATGGTCTTCAAATTCCTTTCTAACTCTAAAGTTCTGAGATTTAGTATTTTAGAGCCCTATAGCTTTCCAATTCTTTTTCTTTTGTAGAATATTGGTTAATTATTTATTAAATTAAACTATCTTTTTAATGTGAAATAATCCAATTGAAACTGGAAAAATAACAATTCTCTTTTAAGTTTGGGTGTCATTACATTTTCAGAAGTGTTTTTCCCCCTGATACTTAAAAGTGGAGGAAAGTGATGTGAGAATTGTTAGCTCATCCCTTCAAATACTTAAAAGAATCCTGAACTATCAGATCAAGTCTCTCTCATTCTTTACTATATAGTATAGTTTTTCTTGATCTGTGTTGATTTTTATACATGTTACTATTAAAGTTAATCTTGTTAGGTCCAGATGATTGTTTGAGCTTTTGAGATGTTTGAGATCCCTCTTTGTGTATTCCACAATTTGAGAAATGTCTTACATGCTTTCAACTGTGTCTTTGATACAGTATAGAACCAATTACAAATGCCTTGGACATACTGTTAGGAAATTGTTAGATGCTGATTATTACTCTGAGTTAGGTCACAAGTTTTAAAACCAACAAGCTTCTTTTTTTTTTTTTGTTTACTTCAGATTTCTACTTATTGCCTACAGAGAGGGTGTGGTACATGCTGCCAGATGTTTTGCTGCAATCCATAACATTCTTTTGATATATTTGTCTAATAACTCTCTCAAATATAGAAATAAAGTTGCTCTAGTATCCTTTCCTCTTTAGGGAAACCATGTTGCCTGTGAATTGTAGTTTCCTCTCTAAATGTTTATTATCTATCTTCTAAAATAATCTATTCTACAATTAAGGCATTCTTTATTGAAAATATGAAAATAATTTGTCTTTTCTGTCTTCTCACTTCCCACTTGATGTCCTAATGTACCAAAAACTCCCACACTCTCAGACTGCTCCCTGATTACCCATAATCCTTCCTTGTAATTTCTTAATATAACCTTTACCTGGACCTCAGGGACTATCACACACTGCATTTTTCCAATGAGATATTTCACATTGCCATCTCTTTTTTCATTTGTTTGGATCTGTTTTATAGTATCTTGATTTCTCATAAAGTCATTAGCTTCCCTTTGCTCCAATCTTATTTTGAAGGAATTATTCTCTTCAATGAGTTTTTGAAATTTCTTTTCCATCTGTCCAATTCAGCTTTTTAAGGCATTCTTCTCCTCCTTGGCTTTTTTGGACCTCTTTTGCCATTTGAGTTAGTCTATTTTTTAAGGTGTTATTTTATTCAGTATTTTTTGGGGCCTCCTTTAGCAGGCTGTTGACTCACTTTTCCTGATTTTCTTGCATCATTCTTATTTCTCTTCCCAATTTTTCCTCCACTTCTCTTACTTGATTTTCAAAATTCTTTGTGAGCTCCTCCATGGCCTATAACCAATTCATATTTTTCTTGGAAGCTTTTGATGCAGGAGTTTTGACTTTGTTGTCTTCTTCTGGTTCCATGTTTTGATCCTTTTTGTTCCTAAAAAAGGATTCTATGGTCTGATTGTGCTTCCTCTAATTGCTCATCTTGCCAGCCAATCATTTGATTTTTGAGCTCTTTGCCACAGTAGAACTCTGCTTCCAGAGTGGAGAGAGCTGTGTCCCAAATTGTTGGGGATTTTGAAAATGTTGTCACAGGTCCAGTGAGAGTACCCTCTCTACAGCCACCACAAACTCTGTGGAACACTGGCATTTCTCACCCCAGGACCACCACCAAGACTGTGACCCAGATCTGAGCAAGTCAAAGCAAGAGCAATTATCTTCTGAAGGAGCACTTCATCCCCCTGTGATCTACAGGCCAGGAGCTCTGGAGGCAGCCATATAGCTGCAGCTGTGTAAGGGTAATTAATTTAGCAGGTACCTAGCCTTTAAGGGCTAAGTACTTCTGTGAAAGAAACAGAGAGTGTGAACTCTGTCTCCTGTTGCTGACATGGCAGGAGGGGGTTGGCTAAGACAGGAAGCCAATGTTTGTGTGTGTGTGTGTGTGTGTGTGTGTATAAGAAGAGTTCCAGGGACAGAGAATCAGAGTCTCTGGAGGGCTGCCTGGAAGACCAAGATTCCTTCTGCTCCTAGGGCTAGCTGAATTGCTGGAGGACTGAAGAAGCATTACTGGGATAAGATTTTGTTTGTGGCTTGGTTGATCTTTGAGTTTCCATCAACAGAAGTGGTGAAGGTTTTGAGATATGCTGAACCCTGTGAACTTCAGTGTGTAACAAGAACTGCCCAGTGGACTGGACAAGGAGCTGGGAGCTGTCTGCCTCTGAATCCAGGTGACTGGTGGATTCAGGTAGGAGCTGGGACCATGGAAGGAGATGCAGCAAATCTGAGAGACCACCCTGAATCAAAATGAAGAAAAAGCCTCTCCTCAGATATAGAATGCCTGATGAAATTGAAGTTTAATAGACACTGAGCAGTGGAGAGTTTGTGTAATTTTCTATTCTTCTTATCTAGATTGACAATTACTAAATATCATTAATCACTAAGTACAATCATCAGAAAATTACACAAACCCTCCACCCCTTGGTGTCTAGTAAACTTCAATTTCATCACTCATCTCCAGGTGGCCCTCTCAGCCTTCCAGGTGGCCTTCCAGGTGGCAGCAGCCACTTCAGCTTTCCAGGCAACTTCAGTCTTCACCAGATTCTGGTCTCATAGAAAACTCCAACTCAGTTCTCAGTCTAGCAAGCCCAACTCCCAGATGCTGGGGTAATCCTGCTTTCTCTACAAGGAGCCACCAGGAGAAAAATTCTTGACTCTGATTCTCTGTCCCTGGAACTCTTCTTACACACACACACACACACACACACACACACACAGGCTTCCTGTCTCAGCCAACCCCCTCCTGCCATATCAGCAACAGGAGACAGAGTTCACACCCTCTTCTGGCCTCCACCACCTCTCACCCCAGAGGTATGGGCTTGGCCACACTCTTCAGTCTCCCAGTTCTAACAGAGTTCCTTACTGACCTTTTACTTTCTCTTTGGCATTTATGGGTTGAGAAGTCTGGAAACCACTACAGCCATGGGTGATTCTCTCTCCTGAAGTCTGTCCTGGCTGATCTGGGCTGCTAGTTGGGGCTACCTCGAGTCTGGGTCCACATGCAGGTCACATGAGACTGTACTCAGCTCCCAGCTTGGTGTGATAGAACCTTCATGTTGGCCTGTCAGACTGCCTTCAGCAGATTTATTTCTCTCTCTTTCAGTTTATGGGTTCTATAGCTCTAAAATCTGTTTAGAGTAATATTTTATAAGTATTGGAGGTGGTTGGTATGGGATCTTAGGAAAGTTCCTGCTTTTACTCTGACATCTTGACTCCACAACCCACACATTTTTAATAGAAACTTAATCTTTCTTCTGTCCTATTTTCTGCTTTTCTATATGACTAGTAGATAATCAAACAAATAGATCTATGTTCAAGTGTTATTGTTTATAACAGGTTGGGGAATTTCCCCTTTTGGGGCCATTTTCACTTTAACAGGAGTGACCTCTGGGCCATGTAAAAAACAAGAAGTTGTGCTAGACACTCTCTTCAATCCTCACAATCTCCCACACCTCTCAAAATTAGACACAATAGATAAAGCAATTTTGGCTGCATCCTCAGTCAAGGACACCAATAACCCACATGAGGTAACAATTCAATGAACTAAGAGCAGAAAAGGCTAATCTGTAGTGTCTCACTCACCAGGTACCCATTCTGCCACTCCCTCATCATGCTCATATAGCAAGGCTGGATGATTCAAATCATGGATTTGCAAGCAGACCTCAACTCTTACCACATCCTCTTTCCAGAGCCATAGAAAAACAAAAGGCAGAAACTTATATAGACTGGACAACAGAGTGACAGAGTTCCAAGCCAAAGCAAACTTCAGTCAGAAAATGGAGGAGAAATGGTAAATGTGTGACTGTGTGGCACTCTATTCAGCCTGAGGAAAAGAGCCCTGCCTACAAGTCATTTGAGTCGGAGACCGAGGCTATTAAACAGTGAATTATCGATCCTGGGAAGGGGCTGAGAGAGGTTTCATAGTCTCAAGTTTGCTAAGAAGTCATGTCCAAAGTAGGGAAGAATCTGAAAGGGGAACCACAATTTAAATAGCAGCAAGTCAGAGATATGTTTTTGCCCACAGAATTATCTAATTGCAGAGGTCAAGGAAATGAAGTTAGAGTTGAGGTCTGGGACTATTGGCGAGGAGACTAGGCAAGAAGTTTGTTTTTTTTTTATTTTTATTTTTCCCATTTACTGTAGAGTCAACCTTGCTGACAATATACTAGGCAGCCTGCTCTGATAACTCAATAGTTAAGGTGATAGTTCTAATTTGTGGGCCTATTCACCAACACTTACTCTCCTAAATAGTTTATCTGGAATTGCTACAAGTCTCTTCTAAATGCCAAATAACGATGGCAGTGATGTTGGCAAGAGTAAATGAGCTAGAAAATAAAGAAGATGATTTGTGCTATACTCAGTGGTGCAGATGAAATTAGCAATATCAATAATACATCCTGTACTGGTCTGAATCATCTCAAATCATGTTATCGATAGCTAAAGGTAATACAAATTGATTGTGTTAACAATATCACTTGGTCTACAATGACAGTTGCTTTGTGAGTACACAGCCTGTCATGTGGAAAAGAGATTTGACTTTTGTCTGTGGTTCTGCAGGGACAGAACTAAAACCAATAAGCAGGAGGTACAAAGACTGAGTTTTCTGATTAATTTAAGTAAAACTTTTATTTTTCCTTCAAATAATGAGAGTAGTTCAATAATAGAATAGGTTGCTATGGTGGTGATTGTGCCATCTCTACAGGTCTTCAAACAGAAAGAATGGTTGACCTGTCATAGATTTTTTTATATTTGGTGGGCTCTTAGAATAGCTGAAATTTAATGTACTTTTCTATTCTAAGATTATATATATATATATATATATATATATATATATATATATATACAGACTATTTACTCAATATATGGGGGGGGGAATGGGACTTCCTCACTTTCTCTGGAAGTATTTGAATTCTACAACTTCAGGAAAGGCAAGGATCTAGACACACTCTCTCTCTCTCTCTCTCTCTCTCTCTCTCTCTCTCTCTCTCTCTTTCTCTGTATTTATCTGTCTCTCCCTCTCTCTCTTTCTCTCTCTCTTACCATTTTGTATATTCTTATATTTTTTCCTGAAAATGATACATAATTCTATTAAATCTTTTCTGTTTTATTATGCTTATTACTGACCTAACTTTTCAGGTAGACTAAACTTGCCCTTTCTGCAACTTACACTTCTTTACAGAATATTGTAATTTTCAGGCTAGAAAGGATCACAAATATCAATGAATGCAATCAGTACATATACAGAAATCTCCTCAACACCCATAAAAAACATGATTGTCAATTCTCTGCTTGAAGATTTCTAGGGGGTGAGGAAATCCAGTATCTCTCACTGCAGTTCATTTCACTTTTGGATATTTCTACTGATTAAGAAGTTTTTCATTATGTGGAGCTGAAATATACCTCTCAGATACTTCCACCCACAGGATGGCTTTTCCAAACCCTAAATATCTCTTTCTATAGAAAATTGCAATAGAGCATTTGCCATGTAAAAGAAGAACTATACATGTGGATATATGTATGTGTATATTTATATGTGAATGTACATAACACATGCTTAATAATAACAACTATATATGTGGATATTATATATAGTTATATGCAATATATAATATCTTAGGAAAAGCCTGAAGATTACTTAGTACAAGATGCCAGACACTGAGATCCTTTACCAGTCACTGATGTCCTCTCTCACTCTAAAATGCCAAGCATTCAAACTCTGCTTCAGAGAGCACAACTGCAATGGATTTGTTGAGGTAGGGCCTCTGCCCATCCAAAATTGTTGGGATTTCATGATATGTTGTGGTGACAGTGGTCTCAAAGAATTCAGGGTCCTACCTCCTCTAATCCAAGCATAGCCAATTATTGAGATTGATGTCTCCTATGAAGTGTGGTAAGTTCCAAGAGGAAGCAGAAACTTCAGAGAAAGCAAGATGGATTTTTATAGCGTAAAGATGCTGATTACAAAATCAAAATTAACATAGAATATAGGAATATTAAAAGGGCAGGAGAAGTTTGTTAGGGGAATAGGTAATGGCGAAGGGGTCCCATCTATGGTATGTTGGTTAAATATTCTGGGCATGCTGCCCTCCAATTGGCTAGCTATTGTGGTCCCATCTGGTCAAAATATATAGTTAGGTAATGTGGGCTAGGTGGATGATGAGATTGGGATTGAATACAAGAACACCCCTGTTTCTCTGGGAATGGGTTTGGAGGCAGTAGCTGGGTAGAGGCAATGGCTGGCTTTCCATCACATGGACATGAGTACTGTTTCTGTGGGAACTAAGATTCAGGGATACACCTGTTGTTCTAGTGAACAGTGAGACAAAGTTAGAACATTGGTGGGGGAGGGGGAGTGGCTGGGTAGGTAAAGTGGACCTATAATGAAGTTAGAATATTGTGGCTGGGTGCAGCGTTTTTTGGACTCCATCAGGCTGGCCATGTTGTTTGAATGTCATACACTTGCCTAAAAGACCATTTTTTGGAGAACTTATAGAAGAAGTGATACAAGGACACTTTCAAGGTCTCTGTTAAGAACTTTGGTATTGATTGTGTAATACGTGAGACAATGACACAGGACCATCCAGCATGGCAGCATGCTCTGTGACCAAAAACAGAACTGAAATATCTCAAAAGCAACTTGAGATGTACAGATTTAGAGAACCCATTCCAAATGTTCACATGGACTATTTGTGCCCATCCTGTGTTAGAGCATTCTGAACTGATATTGATCTGATCCATCAGAGCCTGAAGCACTGTAACTTGACTCTAACATTGTGATGTCATTTTGGTCCTCTTCAAGAACAAAGGGCAATAACCAACCAATCAGAGTATATGTAATTATTATTTTACTTAACAAATGTTCTATTATAATTTTCTATAGAAAAAGAGACATTCAGTACAAACATATATGCATGTATGTGTATATATATAGGTATATATACATATACCTATATATATACAGAGAGAGACACGAGAGAGAGACCTTTAACATGTTTCTATAGAAAAAGAGACATTCAGTACACACATATATGTATATACACACAAAGACACACACACAGAGTGAGAGAGAGAGACAGAGACAGAGAGAGAGAGAGAGAGAGAGACAGAGAGAGACAGAGAGAGAGAGAGAGAGAGAGACAGAGACAGAGAGAGAGAAACTTTAAATGTATCTCCTCACTTGGTTTTCCTAAGAACACTCTGAGGTGGTGAGACTGTCCCTGTAAATACAACTCAGTAGAAAGCAAAAGTAGTTTAGCTGCTTTTTGAACTCGTCATTAGCTGACCAAATGAGTAGTGACTTTCACCCAAAAAGAGGAACAACTATAAGACAAAATCCTAAATATAACAATTTGACAATTTACATAGCTATTTTTCTTTAAAACTTGCAATACACTTTCCTTACAGCAATCATCTAAGTAAATATTGTAGGTTATGCAATTGTTTTTGGACTGTCTTTATGATTTCACTGAAAAAGGGAATTTCCCATTTAGAAAGTTCCCTCTACCAATTCATATAGGCAATTAACTCTTTAATGGACTTTGATATTTACTCGAGGCACTGAGAGGTTATATTATTTGTCCATGGTCACACAGTTAGAAAATGATAGAGCAGGGCGGAGCTAAGATGGCAGAAAGTAAGCAGTGACTTCTCCAAGCTCCCCAAGAATTTCGTCCTTGGGAGCTAAAAAGTAAATCTGAGCGGATTTAAGAGTGACAGAACCCATTGGGAGACAGAGAGTGACAGATTCCCAGCCCAGAGAAGTGCCTAATCAGGTCGGGGCAGGGAGACAGGAGTGGCACCAGCGCGGACCTGAGAGCAGAGTGTGGCAGACTGGGAAGCCCCACCCAGCAGACTCACCCAGCTGGAAGCTTCTGCAGCCCTCCCACAGCCGAGGTGAGGACTGATGAAACTGGGTAGGAGGGAATGCAGGGCACATAGCAGGGTCAGTGGTTTTTCCTGGGGCTAGCAACCCGCAGCCTGGATTCTTGAAGCTACATGTCCAGACTTTCAGAAGTTGGGTTGGAGGAATGAAATCTAGGGGCTCTCATCCCCCTCCCTGACACACAAAAAATCAAGAAGTAAAAGCTCCACCTAGAGTACATTCTTGCATTAGTGTAAACAGCCCCAGGCTTGGAAATCACAAAGGAAGGGGGAAGGGAGATTGTACTGTAT
>CM053582.1:143970047-143980714 GCA_028627135.1 Pseudochirops cupreus
TATGTATAAATACACTTGTGTATGTTTATGTGTGTACATGTATACATAGACAGAAGGTACAGGATTAGTTGAATAGGAAGGGATGATATCTAAAACATAAAATTAAGAGGTGAGAGAGGAATATAATGGGAGAAGGAGAAAGAGAGAGATAGAATAGGGTAAATTATCTCATATAAAAGATGCAAGAGAAAACTGTTACAATGGAGGGGAAGAGCAGGAAAGTGAAAGGGAATGGGACAACTTTACTCTCCTTGAATTTGGCTGAAGGAGAAATAACATACACACTCAATTGGGTGTGGAAGGGGATAAGAGGGAGGGTAATAGAAAGGAAGGCTGATTGGGGGAGAGGGTAGTTAGAAGCACACACTTTTGAAAAGGGGCAGGTCAAAGTAGAAAATAGAATAAGTCGGGGGAAATATAGTTAGTCTTTCACAATATAACTATTGTAGAAACATTTTGTGTAACTACACATGTACAAGCTATATTGAATTGCTTGTCTTCCCAGTGGGGGTAGGTGAGGAGGGAAGAAGGGAGAATCTGAAAATCAAAGTTTTAAAAACAAATGTAAAAAAAAGTGTGTGGGTTTTTTGTTTGTTTTTTAATGCAAAACTGGCAAATAAGATATTCAGGCACTGGTGTATAGAAATCCATTTTGCCCTACTAGAAAATTTGGGGGGGATGGGAGAGGATATAAGAGTGAACACATTGGGGAAGGGGTACTCAGTAGATTTGCTATCTTGGGGTGGGGGGTAGGGAAAAGACGGGGAGAAAATTGGTAACTCAAATTCTTATGGAAATGAATGTTGAAAACTAAAAATAAATTAAAAATTAAAAATAATAATAATAACCCAAGAAAATTTCAAAAGATTTATGATGAAAAATGCTATCTACCTCCAGAGCAAGAACTGATAAAGTCTGAACGCAGATTGAAACATATTTTTGTTTTCACTTTTAAAAGTTTTTCTTAGTTTGGGGCAGAGTCTCTGTTTTCTTCCATAACACATTTTGCATGGCTGCACATATATAACCTACATCAAATCTTTCGCTATCCTAGGAAAAGAGGAGGGGAGAGGGGCAAGGAGAATTTGAAACTTATTTTAGAAAAATGTCAACCATTGCTTTACATAGATTTTTTAAATTAAATATATTTTTAGAAAGACTATAAAGGTATCCTACTCTGCACAATCTTCTGTTAATGAAGTAAAAAGAGCCCCAAAATAAGAAATAGAACTTGAATGTGAACCCCTGCTTTGTGACCTTGGGCAAGTTGCATATTTCAGGCCCTAAATCTCCTCATACGCACAAAATGAAGGCGATGAATTTTCCTATCTAACCTCCTAGGTTCTATTTCAACACTAGATCTGTGATCCCAGCCAACAAATAACTCATGGAACTAAATTTACCATCATGAAAGTTATAGATTCATAGACTTCAAAGTGTCGGAAGGGATCTTAGCAGATAACTAGTCCAAACCCTACTGAAAAAAAGCCTATGCTATAACATATCCAACGAGTACACAGTCAGCTTCTCCTTAAAGACTGCTAACCCGCCTTCCAAAACAGTCAATTTCATTTTGGAACAACTCTGGTTGTTAGTAATTTTTCCCTTGTGGACAGTTTAAATCTGACCCCATATCTTAGATACAGTTATGGCCTTTTTCTAGCCTAAATTTACCTTTTTTGCAACTTCCATGCACTGTTTTTCTCCTGTGTGGACCAGCAGAATAAGTCTAATCTCTTTTCCAGGCATTAATGGAGTGCAGTGGATCAAATACTGGACCTAGAGTCAGAAAGACCCCTCTTCCTGAGTTCAAATCTGACCTCAGACACTAATTGTGTACCCTGGTAAGTCACTTAACCCTCTTTGCCTCAGTTTCCTCATCTACAAAATGAACTTGAGAAGTAAATGGCAAACCACTCCAATACCTGCCAAGAAAACCCCAAAGGGGGCATTATGAGTTGTTCATAATTGACATGACTAAGCAGGAACAATTTATTTTCCACATATTAGCCCTTAAAATCTTTGCATAAGGAAAACATTGCCTTTTTGGTATGTAGACAAATTAGGATAGAAAGAGAATGTCTGTGTGAGGAAAACTTATCAAATCAAATAGAAAAGAAAGCATGTTCTCAGACAATATGTCTCTTGAACTTCTCACATGCCATACTTATAAAGAATAACAAAGAGAGAAGCCCAACTCTGCTCTATGCAGAGTAGCTGGCAACAGGAAGGCTACTGTAGCTTCCACTAGTCAGAACTGGGGTGAATAGTAACAAAAACAATAATAATGATGGGAGATGAGAGTTGCAGAACATTTTAAATGTTGCGCTATGCTTTACAGTCATCCCATTTGCATCGCACAGAAATCCAGTGTGTAGATATTACATTCATTCTCATTTTAAACCTGAGGAAACTGAGTCTCAGAGATGTGATATACTACAGTTATGTGACTGGTGGAAGAGGCAGGATTTTAAACCACATCTTCTGGATTCTAAGTGCATTTGTCCAGAATACACCAAAATATGGGACTCATCAATCATAATAATTAAAGCGATATACAGATCTTACACAGCAGAGTTGTGGCAATGCAAAATCCATTCTCCACAGGTCTAAAAAACCAGTCAATAATATTCGACTTTTCCTTATTAAGTCCCTCTTGCTGCAACAACATTGTCTCTGGCACCATCCCAGAATACCAAGATATCATTTTTAAATACCCCCTGGTAAAACTCTAGGACATTACAAAATTACCAACATGAATTTAAATTGAACCCGCTTAACTTCAAATTACTTATTAATTCCAGATCCAACTCCATGTCACATAAAGTTAGCACTCTTTCCAAGAAGTATGCTAATCGAGTCATTAGATGTGATTATTCCTATTATCACCATTTTAAATGCAGTCAAAAAGAGCTCTTCCCAGGAAACCAAACCCCAAGTCAGTGAATGCTTCTTCAGTATACCCAGAGAACAAGTGGATGCATCAACAAAGAAGTTTTCAAGAAGATCTTGATTTAAATCTTGGAGGAATTTCAGAATATCTTTCAAGAAGAAATGAGCTGCAAAAGATGTAAATTATGGCATGCTTTGTCTAGTGAAATGTTGGTGGGTTTGATGATTATTTAAGTTGATATTTTTGGAATCAGGAAAATTGAGTTCAGGTTCTGCCACTTACTAGGCAATTGACCATGAGAAAATCACTAAATCCCATAGAGCCTCAATATCCTCATCTGTAGTATAGGAGGATTGATCTAGGTGGCTTTTAATGACTATGAATCTAATAGCTAAATTAAAAATTAAATTGAAACATATGCATAGAAAAATAGAAGAAACTTAAACTATAGACACATCACCATCAAGGATATGTGATTTTTTGATTTAAGGAACTCTCAGTAGGAAAACTCCTTCTATCAATATATATCTGTTCTATAACTTTTAGTCTTAGAGAGCTGTCTAGGCCAGGGCCTCTTAATTTTTTTTTCCGCTCACAACCCCCTCAGTGCTTCTTAAACTGTGTGTGATGGTCATGATTAATGGTTTAAGAAGCGCTCATCTAAGCTGCTGGGATCTGGTGAGTTGACCATAATCACATGGGCAGTATACATCAGAGTCATTTCTTGAACCTAAGTCTTCCCAACTTTGAGGCTAGCTCCTTATCCACCACCCCAAGTTATATCTCATGCAAAATATTTGGTAAATTTTAAAGCACTGTGTCCAAAGTCACTTTTTTGTCACCATACTGGTCAGTGTGATTGTTATTCTCTTCTTGCCATCTTCTCTTCCTTTGTCTTAACAATTGCCTCCCTTTCCTTGTGTTTTTTTTTCTCCTTTTGTGCTTGAGATTCTTCCCCTTAAGTAATTTTCCTTAAATATTTTTTTATTAGTCTGGCCTTTGTCTTTCTCCCTCACTCTGACTGCAAGTGCTTTCCCCTGCCATATATCTTGTAGGTACATACTGCTCGCATGCTCTCCCATCATTAGAATGTAAGGGAGGGAACTTTTTTTCTGTTTGTTTCCTCAGCTTTAGCATAGTTCCTGACACATAATAGGTGCTTGTTAAGTGACCAACTCCCCAAATTCAATCTCTGGCCTTCTTTCGTCTTTCGTGTGGAAGATGGATCAGACTTGACTCCATAGGAAAGACATGGGAACAATGACTGGGGTTGCATAGAGACAGGTTCAGATTTTAGAAAAGGAAACACAAAATCCTAGAGCTACCCAAAAGTGGGGTTGGCTGCCTTGGGAGGTGATGGGTTCCCTCTCCATGGAAACCTTAAAAAAATAAAAGATTGGATACCTATTTGCTGGGATTGTTGGAAGAACTATTGGCCAGATTGAGGTTGGCTCCTTTAGTAACTCACCCTTCAAAGTTGACCTCATACACCATGTAGAAATGTATGCACAAAGTCCAAATTGGCAGAGAGCTCTCCTAAAGATTGTGAGGCTTTTTGCAAACTGAAATGTGCTTTATTGCATCAAACTTCAGAATACCACAGGACCTCCTCAATGAAATACATGGTCGTTTGAAATAAATTACATTAGAAATGTTGGATAAAAGCATTGAATTTGGAGTCACAAAGACTTAACTTCAAATTGGCCTTAGATCCTTGCTAGCTATGTGGCCCTAGGCAAGTCACATAACTCATCTTTGAGTTTCCTCATTAGTAAAATGGGGATAATAATAGCACCTATTCCTAGGGTTGTTCTGAGAATCAAAAGAAGGGGGAAGGGTAAGTGTAATGGTAATGGAATTTAAAGACGCCCCTGTAGTGGCTTGGTTTTGGGGATGAGTGTTAAAACCCAGAGCTGGTGAATCCCACTTGTGGGATGGACTTGTTGATGTGAAGCTTAAGGGTAGAAGGCCTTTTGTGCTCCCCTGCCCCTTTTAAGCTACAACAAGGTTAAGATATAATCAGAGTATCGAGAACCCAAGGAAAGGCCCTTCCTTCATCTTGACTCGAGGCAAGTTCTCAGCAATCTCAGTTCCTGGGGAGACAAGACTCAACAAAGCCATTGCCAGTGTCCTCATCAAGTCACTCTCTGCCTGCAGAACAGTCCCAGAACCCCTGAAAACATCAGCAAGGCCCTCTTCCAGGATTTCTGTAAACATACAACAAGAAAATCCTCCTTCAGGGCTTCTGCACCAACAGCAAGGTTCCAGGACCTCTACAACAGCAGCACTGTCCTTCACCAGCAGGTGAATCTGGCAAAACAACATCAAAACTGAAGACAAAATACCTGCATCACAGCCATGCCTCCTCAGTTCTTGGCAGCTCAGGGTGGCAGTTCTCAAAAGCCCTGGGCAGCTCCAAGTGGACCTCAGAAGTCCTCTCTCAGCAACTCTGGCCTCTTCTGCTTGAGCCTTCTCTCTGCTTGGGCTTCTCTCTAAATCCATAGCTCCTCCCATTTCAGGCCTCTCTCTTCACAACAACATGTCCATCCCACAAGTGGCATTCACCAGCTCTGGGTTTTAACACTCAGCCCAAAAACCAAGCCAATACAAGGGCATCTTTAAATTCCAATACCATTACAGTAAGAGAACAAGCATTTAGTAAAGGTCTACCATGTGACAGACACTGTGCTAACCACATTACAAATAGCATATCGCTTGAAATGAGACACAATATGCATAGAACTTTGCAAACTTCAAAGTGCTATATAAATGCTAATGATTAGTATACACAATGAAAAAAACCAAAAAAATAATTAAGGCCTAGCAATCATATCATCACATGTAGTTAGGCATAATACACATATACATAATAGATACACATTATATATGCTATATATGATATGTAACATTGTATTTAACATACACAATATATAATGTATTATATGATGTCTGTTATATTATATGAATATGCATATATGTGTTTGTATATACATAGATGCATACATACATCTTGTATAGAAGTAACTGTACATAAAAAATTTGAATCGAGAAATCCTCACAGTAAATTGAAACGCTTTAGGGCAGCGGTTCTCAACCTGTGGGTCTTGATCCCTTTGCGGGTCAAATGACCCTTTCACAGGGGTTATAGGGGTCGCAAAAAACACATATTTCCAATTGTCTTAGGAACAAAGACACTGATCCTCTATCCATCTCCAGGTGGGTCTGCCCGCATGCAGATATGCCCACATATGAGTATTAAAGGGTTGCAGCTTTAGGGAGGTTAAGAACCACTGCTTTAGGGAAATTTAACAGTCTTTTCACTGATAATCACATACTGCTGACTACAGGCAGAAGATACTCTTCTAATGATGCTGTATGAGCACAAATCATCATATGTGAAGAATCAACATTGCAGGTATCCCAAAGGGCAATGGAAAGTTATGGTAGGTAGAAGTGTGCTTCATCATCTTTCCAAGGATGACCTACACATTAAAAAATGACATAAGGCCTATTATTTAGGAAAGGAATGATCAGGAAAGGATATGGGCTAGTCATGTGATGAGAACAAGGAATAACAGATGAAAAGTATAAGTACTACATTGGCAAATGTGAAATATTATAAGACCCAGAGTAAGCTTTAATCCTGTTTGTTAGAACATCTACATATGATTATAGAAAGACATGCATCATTTCTCATTGAAAATGAGAAGACATGAATGGTTATGATCTGAACATATAACCATTAAGGAATTGTTATTAGTTAGTGTTTAAGTCCCCTACCTGTCTGCAAACTCAATGAAGAGAGGGCTTATCTTAAATTTTATTTTTTGTAATACTTAACAGAGCAGTATGCATGCCATGGGTGCTTATTAAAATTATCTTTTCCTTGGCATTGAGTTCACATTTATAATTTTGTTTTAAGTCTCAGAGAATATAGTGCATTCCAAAACCATTTCTAACAAGAATTTTGCTATCAGAATTACCACAGGGTACACAGGATTGAAGCTTTTCCAAGTAGACACTTGGACTACAGTTTGTCAAGTTGTCATGGTTGTTCAGTAATTATAAGATTCTTCTGACTTAGTGGGCTCAACGCATTGCACCCAGCCTACACTTTTCTTCCATAGTCCTATAGAGTTATTGTGGACCCAATGGGGGGGGGGGGGCACTTTCAAACCTCTCAGCAATTGCTTCTTCAACAATTTGGTCAATAAAGCAGGAAAAATTATGATATTATCTCCATTGCAATTTGGTTATTTTGTTCCCGTATATCAAGGTAATTCATCTCTTTGAAATACTTTATGGAATTGCAGGAAAAGGAATCAAAGCTAAATAAAATTTCCCCCCAAATGAGGCCAAGCAGATGCTCATTGCTCACCCCTATCTTCCAACCAAATTCCCTGCTGAAGAAAACTTTTGTAATAAGTTCAAGAGGAGAATGAATTTCAAATATAAGTTACTTGGAGGCAATGTGATATAGTAAAAAGATCATTAGCTCTAGGGGCAGAAGACCTCAATTCAAATCCTTTCTCTGCTACTTCTACCATGACTTTAGGTAAATCATTTAACTTTCACTGGCATCAGTTTCCCTATTTTTAAAATATATGAACTGAATTAGTAGATTTCAATTTTGTTCTAGGTCTAGATCTGAGATCCTCTTTCCAAGGAGTCTGTTTTATAATGCTAATGTAATTATCACATGACAGTAAATATTTTATCTACTGGTGTTGGGTCTTACCTTTCTACTAGACTACAAGTTTGCTGAGATAAGGAGCTAGATCTTAACTTTTTTTTTCTTTCCTCCATCCCTTGCATAAATGACTTAATGACAGGGATTCTTTTCTCTCTCTCTCTCTCTTTTTTTTTTTTGCCATGCTTTGGACATATCTCCATTGCTTAGCACAGCACCAGGCCCATAATAAAGCTTAACAAATGTGTATTTACTGACTGACTCTGCATACTGTTGGTACATTCTAATCATCTTTCTTTCATCATTTTGGGATGAACCTTAAAACAGATAAAAATAAGGCACTAGCACATCTGAGATTGACAGATGTGTTGGTACACAGTTTGTTTTATTATAACCCATGCATTAAAGGAAAAAAAGAGAAACATTATTGGCAGTACTCTACTATTGCCTTGCCACTTTTTCTCTCTCCCCCAATGGAGAAATTCCTATTGTAAAGAATACTCCTTTATATCTCTTATTAAATGATAATCTCTAATGGCCAAAATGGACCTCTAATGAGAAAGCTCAATTCTAATGATGATTCAGGAAAAGACATCAATTGACAAAGGCTTCCTCACTGTCGGTGACTTTTTGATTGATTGAATCACTTAGGAACCATGCATCAGCTAACCCAAGATTCACTCTGTGAATCACCACTTCTGAAATCCCAAGGCACCGTGACAAACTATGTCGCTACTGAATCACCTCAACTGATGAAATTTGACATAATCACTGCCTGCAGTGATGTGACAGCAGGACAAGAAAAGAACTAATCGAAGAGAAAATTAAACAGAAAAGGAAGGAAAGGTGAAATCAAACAAATTAAAAGGTAATTGTTCCAGTAGTACAAAAAGTTAAATAGTCCTGAAGGCTAACAACACTTTAAAAGCCTCCTCATCAATTTTCTATTTCATATAAAGAATTTGTTCTAGGCTATGGAAAAATTAGTGAAAATATTAAATTTTCCCTCTGCTAAGAGCCATAACTATCAAATAACCCATAAAGTGGACAAGCAACATAAAGTATGGGAAAGGAAGGGAAAAAAAAATTTGTAGAGAGAACCTACTTCAGGACACAAAGACCTTTAGTGGAGAAGGCAAAGACTCATACATAGCAATAAACCTGTGTTGAGGAAGATGTTATCGCATCAATGGCAAGTTTTCTCACTTGGGAGTTCCTTATACAAATAAAATCACATATTCAGTGAATTGTTTTCACTAACATGGCGTTCAGTTCTTTTGTTTTTATATCAAAAAGGAATGCGTGTGTTATCTGATTCCTTTAAACCCAGTTTTCTGGGATAAAAGTTCCAATCATCCTGCCATTGTTTTGACTCTCCCTCCATATGCCTGTCATGATACAGAAGTGACCATAGATTCCCAAAGGAATCTATATAAAGATCAAGATCTGGCAGCCTCCCTCAAGCTAGAAAGGTTTTAACTTTTGGGCCCATAATAGACTCTGTGTCTCTTGGAGAAATATCAATCTAATTAACTTCAGTGATGTTTACCAATAGAAATCATCACATAATAATTAATAATCATCTCTTCTTCCTCCTTCTTGTTCTGCCTATAGAAGAGCTTCTTTGCTGGCATTAAGGAATTCATGGCTCCTTAAGGTATTGAAGTAAGCAAAATGATAGCTGAATTAGGAAATGTCTTGTCAGATCTCTCCTCAGTAAATGGCAAAGAAGAGTTGACATTGCTGAGAACAATATCAAGATTAGCAAAAACATTAAGGGAAGTGATTGATTATTTAGACTCTGCCAATCTGACTTGTCACTTTGGAATTAATGTCAGTGAAGTCAGGGAGATTTATAAGACTTGAGGATTGAAATAATTGTCTTGAAAATGAATAATTTTCCATGAAAATTGTGTCTCAAATGACATGTTTTTTTGCCATGCAACTTTTATTTAGCTCCATATTATTATTTGCATTACCAGCCTTCTTGCTAAAGCTTCATGAATCTTTTGAGCAAACTGGGGAGAGTTTAGGTCTGATATAGTAGAAAAGCATTCCTTTATAGAAGGCAGGGATCTAGACTTTGTAGCTAAGTCTCTACTTTCCATCTGTAGTTCTTCCTGTTTTGAACTTCATGGAGCAAGATGCACCTTCAGTGGGTACCATTTAGTGTCCCCACACACACTTTCAGTTTCCCTTTGTGTATTGTTTTCCTGTTAGATTTGTATGCTCTTTGAGAGCTGGAACTATCTTTTTTTCTTATTTCTACCTATAGTGCTTAGCACAGGGCCTGGAACATACTAGTCATCTTTAAACATTTATTGAATTAAATTAATTGAATTGAAAGAGCTCTTACTCTACAGAGACCAAATTTGACCATTTTGGGGGCACAGTCACTAGAGCTCTGGACTTGTCATTTGGAAGGTCCTGCCTCAGACATTTGCTAGCTATATGACCCTAAGCAAAGAATTTATCCTTTTTATAATTAATATATTTTTAGTTCTCAACATTCACTTGCGTAATATTTTGAGCTTTAAATTTTCTTCCCCTTCTCCTCCACCATCCCTAAGATGGTGTGCAATCTGATATAGGTTCTACTTATACACTCATATTTAACATATTTTCACATTAGTCATGATGTAGAGAAGAACTAGAACTAATGGGAGGAACCATGAGAAAGAAGAAACAAAACAACAAAAAAAGAGAGCAAATAGTATACTTCCATCAGCATGCACACTCCTAAGTTCTTTCTCTGTATGTGTACAGCATTTTCTATCATGAGCCTTTTGGAGTTGTCTTAGATCCTTGCATTGCTGAGAAGATTTATGTCTATCAAAGTCAGTTATCACACAATGTGTTGTTACTGTGTACAATGTTCTCCTGATTCTGCTCATTTCACTCAGCATCAGTTCATATAAGTCTTTCTAAGTTTTTCTGAAGTTCACCTGCTCATCATTTCTTATTGTACAATAGTAAGTATCCCATAACATTCATATGCCAAAATTTGTACAGCCATTTCTCAACCGATAGGCATACCTCCAATTTCTAGTTCTTTGCCACCACAAAAAGAATCGCTATAAATAT
>CM053582.1:143980814-143995138 GCA_028627135.1 Pseudochirops cupreus
TAGAATTTGCTTAACATTGTGATGAGCATCAAAGGATTTAATACCAAAGGCAAAGCATTCTACGAAGTTGAAAGAGCCACATAAATAGGCTGGCTACTTAATAAGATAGTAATAACACTTACCACATAAGGATGTGAGAAGCAAATGAGATATTTGTAAAGTGCTTTGCAACTAGGGGTAGTTAGGTGGCTCAATGGATAGAGCACTGGTCTTGGAATTAGGAAGCCTCATCTTCTTGCATTCAAATCTAGCCTCAGACACTTACTGGTTATATGACCCTGAACATCGAAAAACTTAAAATTCCATTTAAATAGTAGCTAAAATGGAAATGTTATTGAACAGTGTTGCTGTTGTTACAACATGTAAAACTTTTGAAAAATAGCTCGATCTCTCTAGGCCTAGCTGTCCTCTAAATTTCATGTAGTCCTAAATCCTTAGCGCTGTGATCCTAAATAAGTATTGCATAAAAGAATTTCTAAAGTACCTTTATTTCAAATATTCTGTGAGGGTTTTAAAATATTAAAAAGAAACTTATAGAATGAAATGTATTTATTGCTTTAGGAGAATATATGGATATGAGGGCTGAGCCAAAACGTAAACAGGAAAGAATCAAAAGACAGACAGCTTAATCCCTGTCAGTTGAGGATTTATTGTAACCATACTTATACATTACAGAAAAGGTGCCTAGAAATAAAAGTGAATGATTCCAATACCAAAGGGATTAAAATATACTTAATAAAAATAATGTCCTTTTTGGAGATTGAAATTGACTGTTCAAATAGTAAGCGCTACATAAATGCTAGTTTATTATTATTATCATTATTATTCAGGTTTTCTGACCTTACTGTTGTCACTTTATAAGCTCAGGTTTACAAGTTTAGTGGGACAGGCAGCATGGCATTGTGGAAAGGGCACCAGCTTTAGAAATTGGAGCAGAGTGATTTGGCATTGATACTAATGACACAGGCAAATTTTACATCACAAGAATGTGTCCCAAAAGGGATCTTGAAATCATTTAATCCAAATCCTTTATTTTACTAACGAGGAAACTGAGGCCCAGAAATGTAAAGTGTCATATAGGAAGTAGCATCATCTGTGGGTCTCAGAGTCAGACAAGGTAATATTTTCAAGTCCTTTACACTTCTAAGATCTGTTCATCATTATAGAGTAGAATCATAGGTGTCAATATTTACAGCAGATAGGAAATTTTGGGGTCACCTACTCCAGTCTCCATACTTTATCAATAAGGAACGGAACCTCTGACAATTAAATGACTTACCTAAAGTCAATTAGCTGCTAAGTGGGAGAACTGGGATTTGAATCCATATCCTCTGACTCCAAATTCAGAACACTTTCTACAGCACGGCATCTTGTGGGTGAGCACTGCTTCATTATTGTCTTTGCATTCCTCATGCCTAACAGAGTCTAAAACAAAACAAAACATATTATCTTAATAAACTAGTCAATCAACTAATATTCAAAAAGTATCAACTATATGCTAAGAAACTTTCTCTCACCTGACATACTTTGCCTGCCATTACAATAAGCTCTCCATTACTCCATGCTCATGACCTCAGTCATCTCCACTTCATCAAAACAGTAGTAGGCTTATATCAGTTTATCTCCATCTCCTAAGACAGAGACCTTGGGTTCATAGATTTAGAGTTAGAAAAAGACTGTGCAGTCTTCCTCTTCTTTAAGTACTGA
This sequence comes from Pseudochirops cupreus, assembly GCA_028627135.1. NCBI lineage: Eukaryota > Metazoa > Chordata > Mammalia > Diprotodontia > Pseudocheiridae > Pseudochirops > Pseudochirops cupreus. The sequence continues at coordinate 143,982,522 of CM053582.1, forward strand.
AACTTGTTAGCATAGCTTTTTCTCCTTTATTCATCACCAAAATAGAACACTTGATTATGCCACTAAACTTGAATAATAAGTAAGAAAATTGCTTTAAAGTTTTTTTCTCACTGATCCTTGAGTTATCATCTTATTTCAGTCCTTAATCACATTCAAGTTTCTGTCACACTTAAAATAGTGTCTATCATATTTCTTAGTATTTTTCAGTAGTCCTCTCCACTAGACTATGATATCAATGAGGACAAGTACTTTGTCTTACATCTATATTTTGTATCATGCAGTTTGTTTTCTAAATAAATCAATAAAATAAGGTAATTTCATCACAGCTTGATTTATTTCATTAGTGAGCCATGTTATTATTTTTTAATTCAATTTTATCTTCAACTTTCTCAGCTCTTTCCTTTCCACTCTCCTTTCTTCCATTGAGAAAGCAATTTTTAAAAAAACCGTGTTTTAAAGATATATAGACAAGCAAAACAAATTTTTATCATTTTATTATCGTTGTATATTTTTTTGTGTATATTTTTATATTATATATTATATATACACATATGTGCCTCAATCGGCTCTCTGATTCTGTCACTCATAAATATATTTATAAGCAGAAGTCATGACGCAAGAATACATCTCAATGTATCAGAATGGATAATTTCAATTAATCCATCATTAATAGACTGACAGCTAATAGTTTCCCAAAATGTAATTGTCTAAGGGTTCATGAATCAAGAGAGATAAGAGGTATCTTGGAGCTACTTCACTCCATCTTAAACGAGAAAGGTTTTTCTATTTCATAATCTATCCAGGCCAGTCCAGCTCCCTCATATTTCCCCATACTTCTCACCCCCACAGACTAATGAGACTTCTTAGTGGGAAAGTCCTGAGACATAACAACACAACCAGGTGTAGGTCTGAGTTTGAGCCAAAGGCCTTATGCCAAAGATTAGCAGCTGTGTGTCTCAGCCTTAATCAGCAAGCTCATTAATTGAGTAAACAAATCAGGAAGGCTTGAGAGAAGCTGTTCCAATAAGATGACAGAGTTGAGGGAATCCCCAGTTTAAACCATAAGGGTCAAAATTTAAGGGCAATACATTCTGGAATGTATAAGTAAGGTATCAAGTGGCCAAAAGAACAGGAGGGTCAGAGATCACAAGTTGCAGATTGGAGTGGGGCTGGCGGTGAGCAGCTCAAAACCAGAGTATATGAAAAAATAGCAGGAAGAGTCAGAAGCCAGAGCAAGTCCATTCAGGGGGCCAATTTTCTTTGTCAAAGTTCAGTCTGAGGGGAGCTTATCATTTTATGGTCAATTAGCTAGTTTCCCACTTAGCTAAAGGCAATGAATCTATGGGCTCAGTAAGACAGATTAAGCATCATTCAGAAGGAACTACTTGCTAAGGCAGAGAGCTGAAGGATATAATTTTAGAAAGACTTTCAGCAACAATTTCAAACCAAGTGAGAATCCTGCTGCATCTTCAGTTAATTTAGAGGCAGGTGAGACCTGAGTTAAAATCCTTCCCCCAGCACTTAACAAGCTGCTTAGCCCTAGTCAAGTCATTCAACCTTTCTCATCTGTAAACTGGAGTTAAAAGATCTGACTCACAGGAGTGTTGTAAGCATTGAACAAGATAACGTGTTTGAAGTATTTTATAAAAATTAAAGAGTTATATAAATGCTAGATAGTATTTATGTTTTTTCAAGAAGGAAATAGTAGGGAAAATAGTAGGATAGTGAAGCCAATAGATGCTAAAAAATTTGTCTAAGGTCACAGAGAAAACAAGTAGCAAAGCCAGGGTCAAAACCTAGCTGATTTAAAACCTGTAAAACTACTACATTTGGTAGAACATTTCTTTCCCAGAGTCCTTGTATTTCTGTTTCCTTTGCCCTGGAAGAGACTTCCTGGACCAGGTTACCTAGATTTGCAGTATGAAAAAGAGATGTACAAAAATACTTCATCATGGGTTTCCCTTTTGATCAACTGAAGCAGAGTGGCTCTTCATTCCTTGGCACCTCAATGCTGCCACTGAAGATGTGGGGAAGGGAAAGGAAGACTTGAGATTGCTTCTGGAAGATAGTAGGGCCCTGTAAGCAGACTTTCAATGCTATAAACCAAGAGCAGATGGCAAGAAGTGGAGTGATGGAGGAGTAGATTGAATCATATTTGGGATGGGTTGGTCTAGGAAGAGTGTGCCATGAATCAGAGCCATGGTGAGTGAGATCAAGTAAAGCCAACTCTACTCCCTCCTCCTCTCTTCACTTAGAGCACTATCAGGGAAACCTCAACCATAAAAATTTCCAAATTCTTTTCTATTCCCCTTTTACAGGCTAGGAGGAAGTATATCATGTGGAACTGATTTCTATTTGAAAGCTTTTTTACAGTTTTGTAGTGTCATGCTCTTCTGCTGTTTTTGGACACCTTATGGTATTTCAATAAATCACATGAACTTTAAGGGAAAAAAATAACTTTTTAAAAATTTAATGAATGAGAGCTATGAATGAAAAAGGAAATGCTTGAATCTATTTTGGTGATTTTGAGCATATCACAGGCTTTACATCTAGATTCATATAGAAGCTAGGTGCCAAATTTATCCACCTACATACATCTCTTGGGAGCGAGTGTGGGCTGCTGAGAAGAATCAGGTTGCTCAAGTAAACTCAGGTTTAGTTGGAGGGCCATCAGGTGGCCAAATTCTATACTACACTGACCAACTAGTAAATTAATCAAATAATTATGTGACTAACTGCTGAAATCTGTAAATTGTAAATTAAGTAAATTGTAAGTTGAGACCGGAGTACATACCTCATCACTTTTAACTGTGGCTCTGGTCACCTAGACCACAATTATTATTATACAGATCTAAAGCAATTTCCTTCCCTAGGATGGGTTGCATCTTGAGAGCAGGGACATTTTTGTGTATTTTTCTTTTGGGGGAGGGGGAAGGGGGTCTCCCAGTGCTTAGCATAATACTTGAAAAATATTAAGCAATTAATAAATGCTTTTTAAATTCACATTTTCATTCATTCATTCATTCATTCAATGTTCTCTAACTGAAAGTTGCATGCATTTCATTCATCCAAGGCTTTCTCAAGGAGGTAAACATTACCTCCATACTACTAGAAAATAAAAAAGAAAACTATGAATAAAAACAACTTATACATACGTGTGTGTTTGTGTGTGTGAATATATGTATGTATACATGTGTATATGTCTAGATATATGTGTGTGTGTATATATATACATATGTATATGCACAGATATATACACACATGCACATTAGTGGGGTTACGGAAGGATAAGATTTACAGTTAGATATTCGTCAGATGAAAAGTATATTCAGAGACTATGAATATTGTTAAGGCCTTCTTAGGTACTTTCAGATGAAGAAAATTTTCCTTCAGGTGTGTAGAATTTCTTTTTCTTTGACAGTCTTATATTCTTTTAGGTGCTAATATTTATATGAGGGTCAAAGGACGATTGACTGACAGCTGGGTAATTTGAAGCTTGATAGATTTTATTTCTATAGCGACAAAGCTTTACTTATAATTCCTTATCAGGTGTTCTTCAAAAGCTGGGTGCTAATTGGCCAACCTGCATTTGCCTGCAATTATAAATGTCTTTTTCTAGTGCTAATGGACCTATGACACATAATCAACATGATTTTCCTCAAATGATTGTGATTAGCCTTCAAATTACAAGTAAGCTCAGTAGTCACCTGTTACCTCAAAGGATATATATGATGGACTGACTATCATAAATAACTCACTGACATTAATCATAATATTGGAAGGTAGTAGTTATCTCAGGAACAGCAGTCTATTCAGCTTGGACATTACTAAATATCTTGAAAATAACCTTTGAGAGAAACTACTTTTTATCTCAGAGTGAGGGTAAAAAAGCCTCTTGAAACTGTTAGAAGGAAAAAGAGTTGAACATTTGGATATAAATTTATGAAGCTGCAAGTGGCTATGCTTCAATTTTAAAAAACATTAATAGGCAGACTGAGATTATAATAAACCATAATTAATGCTTTTTTTCATATTTAGGAAAATGAAGCTTGTACCTACAGTTACAATAAGTAGATTATAAGCAATAATAGCAATAGCAATTATAATAAAATAATATTAACAATGATATAGTGAAGTATATAAGGATGATATAGTGAGAACCTAATCTCACTTTCCCAGAATGAGGCAAGTTACATCTCCCCCTCAGAGCTCTAAGACCACCTGTAAGTGAGTTCCCTAGTCTAATGCTATTGGATCAAATTTCCATTTGAATGGGTTCTTTTTCATGTTAACAACCAGTGATTAGCACTTTAAATATCACTTAACCAATGAATATTAATTCACTTTTATAAAAGGATATTTACTATGAGCATATTTGTAAGAGCTAGAGTATAAATATTTCCTCTAATAATTACTTAGGGCTATACTTTCTTCAATAGCACCTCAGTCCCTGCAGAAGCTGGACCCAAACTTGAAACAGTTTCTTTTTATAGTATTGGTCCTGCCAAGTTAACTTGCAAGTGTGGTAGAGGCACTGGATGAGTCCTTATCTCAGTTTTCATTGGTCTGGGTTCCTCAAATCATTCTTCAGGGCCTCACTGCTACAGCCTTGTGGTTCTTTGAATGGATTTCAAATATTCTTTTGACTGTCTCAGTCAGAACTTAACAAATGGGAAGACTGAGGCAATTCTCCAACTAATATATCCTTTATTAGCAGGGGCATAAAGCCTGGTGGTATCAAAGTGGTTTTATGGCTAACCTCCATTTGTGCCAAAGGGGTGTACTGAGAATCAACAGCACCTTTTTAACCTAAGTGAGTTTCCCTTCTGATTGTTCTGATAGTGCATTATTTGGATCTTTACTGGCAAACATAAGACAACCCTAATTGGTGGACATTTTAAAGAGGAGATGGGTTAATAATACCCAGCTCCTCCTTATTACTTTATAATTAGGGGCATAACTAATCCTCAGGATCAATCTGCAGCTGGAGAAAGAGGGCTGGCTTTAAGATGTAACTGATCTAATCCCTCCCTAACACTTAAGGAAGGCCAGCTGTCCTATGGATCAATGGGGCATCTTGAGATCATTAGTAACCCAGGGAGCATAGATGGAAGACTAGAAGAGGGGCTATAAGAAAATTAAGGAATAATGAACCAAAGGTAAACTATATCATCACAGAGGGATGTATAGAATAGTACTGGGGATAAGGAGATCTGGGTTCTAGTCCTTTTTTTTTTTTTTTTTTTTGCTTTTTGGAGGGCAATTGGGGTTAAGTGACTTGCCCAAGATCACATGGCTAGTTCTTGTGTCAAGTGTGTGAGGCTGGATTTGAACTAAGGTCCTCCTGACTCCAGGACCGGTGCTCTATTCACTGCGCCATGTAGCCACCCCTTTCTAAGATAGTGGGTAACTCATTCAGTTTTTTCTAAGGCATACTTTCAGAATCTTCAGAAGTAACTCATGACCTAAGACACCCTAAAACTATAGACTCATTTGAACTGGGTCCAATTATGGGAGTTAAGAATAGCATTTCTTTTTTCCTCTTGATCCATTGTTTCCACATAGAATTATTTCAGGAACATCTCTAATATGCTCATAATAGAGCTGATTCAATTGGAGTAGTATTCTTTTCTTTCTCCAAGGAGTATACTGCATTCCTGTATCAGGGAAATTCTCTACTCTCAGAAGATCCAAAGATTCTCCATCCTTCTATACATCCTTTCTTTGCTGTCTCACCACAGATTTTATGGGTGATGAAGTGCTCACCTCCAAGGTTCTCCTAGCTAAAATGATCTTGTGTGTGCTAGAATACTGCTGAAGTAGAAGCCCCTTCAAGTCCTCCTCATTGCCTATATTGCCCCTTCCTGAGGCCCACAAAAGTCTTTATGCCCTCTTCTCTAATTTTCCTTATAGAATTATTTTCTTAAGAGTGTCATGGTCTTTGTTCTTTTTTTCCCCCTAGGCTCTAGTTTTTTCAAGGCTGGTTTTTAACTTATGCAGTTGGCAATAATTCAAAATATTGTTTTTTATCTGGCCAAATTTGCTTGCCACAATTTTCCTAGTCCCTACCTAGTGGTGAAGTTCAAATGGATATACACTGTCAGGGTTTACTTACCCTGAGTTTCAACAACTTGCCTAAGTGGGAGTCAGTAGAAGACTTGCCCATCCTAATTCCATATTGGCATTGCCTAGCAAATGAGGGGGTATTGTCACACCCTGCAAGCCCATCTCTTGTCTTGCCTCTTCTCTATGAGTGCTGCTCAAATTCTTTGTGCACAAATGAGAAAGAATTAAAATTTGGGTTTAGGACATATTTCTCATTTTCCTTTCTGAGTTTAGGGAATTTAATTCTATAATCACTTCATGGCTGACTTACCACCAGAGGAATCTACATCAGCTCTGGTTGGGGCAAAGTCCTGGTGCTGGCTGAGCATAGTAGTACTATTCTCCAGTGAGAGCCATGAGAGGAAATCCCTTTGTGGTCACCAAAATTGTTAAGAAAAAAAAAAAAGTAAACACAAGTTATAGCCTTGACCTGCAAACTCAGAAAGTAAGGGGAAAAAAAATGTCAATACACCAAGACAGTATGTCCTGGTAGACCAATCAGAATTTGTTCTGTGTTCTGACTTTTATAGATAAGAGTAAACAATTTCCATAAAACAGAAAGACAATCTTGATTGATGCAGGTTTCAAATAAAGAAATGGGGTCAGTGCTATATCAGCTTTTGATTGGTTCATGTAATCATAAGAAGAAGGAATTAGGCAGCACACTCACCCACTACCTTATGCTACCACAAACTCAAAGTTAAAACAAGATTTTTTCTTTTTTTTTTTTTAATGAAGTCACCTGGACTGACAGCACAAATAGCTAACTTCCTACACAAGCACTTAACAGTCAGATTTGTTTTTACAAAGTAATATTGACTTCAAAGGTCTAGCAAAAATAAAGACAAAAACATACTGTCAAACACCTAGGGAGGCACAATTACTTCTTATACAACCTTAACCTCTGTGGACAAGGAAATTAGGTCCCCAGCTTATTTGGGTTCCAATATAATGCAGTCCCACCTAGTTCCAAGACCAAAGTCCCCCTTGGGCCTAATTACCAATCATGATGGTTTCTCAGCTGTTGTTGTTTTTTGGGGGGGTGGTCAGGGGAGGAGGGTTAGCAGCAACATTAAGCCTCTAACCTGCATTCAAGGTAATCATGACTCCAATTGGAGATTAGACTCCCTGTGCATAGAACTAAAAAAGATTGAACAAAACAAACTAGAACAAAACTCCAAACATGATTCTTGGGGTTATATGAACTAAAAGGGAAAGGAGGGAATGGCTACCTTTCATGGTGCCCATTTTTTTAGTGAACAAAACTTTCTCCCCCTCTGGAAACAGATGCAAAGAAATTGTTTCAATCTAGTATTTCTGGTTACAAAACCAATGGAAAAAAACATACTGTCAACCATGTGCTGGTCAATGATATTGGAAAGATGGGAAATAGGAGACATATCACAAGATAGGAGAAGGATAAATATCCTGTTTTCAAAACAGAGAAAAGAAAACAGAATGTTAAAACTATGTGCTACTGAGCTTGCCCTCAATTCTTGGGAAAATCATTAGAAAAGATCATTAAAGAGAATGTTAGCAAATATCTAGAAAGGAGAGTAGTAATGATAATGAGTCAAGATGGATTCTTCAAGAACAAGTCATGCCATACTCACTTAAATTCTTAATTTCTTTTTTTATAGAATTACTAAACTAGTAGAAGATGAAAATGACTCTCTAGAGTTTAGTAAAACTTCTGACAAAATATCTGCTGGCATTTTGTGGAAGAGGTAGAAAAAGATGGATCAGACAATAATTAAAACACAAGGATTCATAATTGGATCGATTACTGGACTCAAAGAGTAAGGTAAGGTAAAATTTGAGAAAGACTGGCTGTATCTCAACATCAGACAATATCCAGTGGATTAACCCAAGGATCTGTACTTGGCTCAGTGCTGTCTAACATTTTTATCAATGACTTGATAAAGATATAGATGATAGGATCATCAAATTGGAGGATGACACAGAGATGGATGTAATAGCTAATACATTGTATATCAGTTGAGGATCCAAAAGGATCCTGAAAGGTTAGAAAATTGGGCTCACGTGAATAACATGAAAAGAATAGAGATAAATTTAAAGCTTTGCATTTAGGTTAAAAAAAAACAATTCAAGATATATACATATATATATACACACATATACATATATGTATATATACACATATACATACATACTTATACATACATGTATGTGTGCATGTGTGGATGCATGTGTGTGTGTATGTGTGCATCAAATGGCATAGCATCAAAATTCTTAAAGGAAAAGTTAAATGAATTACAGGAAGAAATAGTATTGAATAGTATCCTAGTGAGGGCCCTCAACTTTCCCCTCTGAGAAGTAGATAAATCTAACCATGAAATAAATAAGAAAGTTAAGGAGATGAATAGGATTTTAGAGAAGTTAGGAATCATAGAACTTTGGAGAAAAACAAAAGGGGATAAAAAGGAATATAACTTTTTCTCAGCTGTACATGAAACCTTTACACAAATTGACTATGTATTCAGGCATAACAACCTCACAAACAAATGCAAAAAAGCAGAAATATTAAATTTACCCTTTTAAATCATAATGTGATAAAAGTAATTTTAACAAATGTATCTGGAAACATAGATTAAAAATTAATTGGAAACCAAATAATCTAATTCTAAAGAAAGAGTGGTTCAAAGAACAAATCATGGAAACAATTCTTAATTTCAAACATAATAATGAGGTAACATGTCAAAATGGATAAGCAGCCAAAGCAGTACATACAGCAAAATTTTTATCTCTAAAAACATACATCAATAAAGGAAAGAGGAGATCAATAAATTGGTCAGGCAACTAAATAACCTGGAAAAACAACAAATCAAAAATTCCAATTAAAATCCGAAGTAAAAATCCTGAAAACCAAAGGATAAATTAATAAAATTGAAAGAAAAAAAATGAATACAATAAAACTAGGCGCTGGTTTATGAAGACAAAACAAAATAGAAAATCATTGGTTAATTTGACTTTAACAAAAGAAAATCAGTATCCAAGATGAAAAGAGTGAATCCACCACCCCTGAAGATTAAATTAAAGCAACTATTAGGAGATATTTTGCTTAATTATATGCCACTAAAATTGACAATCCAAATGAAATGGATGAATATGTCTAAAAATTCAAGTTGCCTAGGTGAACAGAAGAGGAAATAAAATACTTAAATAACTAGTTAGAAAAAGAAATTGAAAAAGTCATAAATGAGTTCCCTAAGGAGAAAAAAATCACCAAGACTAAGTGAATTCTACCAAACATTTAAGGAACAATTCATCACAATACTATATGAACTTAATGAAAAATACATAAAGAAGGAAGTCATATGGTTTTGATACCTAAACCAAGTAAGGCAAAAACAGAGAAATAAAATTATGGATCAATTTCTTTAATGCATATTGATGCAAAAAATTAAATTAAAAACACTAACAAGATTACATCAATGTATCACAAGGATTATACACTACCATCAGATGGGATTTATACCAGGAACTCAGGGCTGATTTAGTATTAGGAAAATTATAAGTGTAATTGACCATATCAATAACAAAACCAACAAAATAACATGACTATATAGATTTAGAAAAGACTTTAGACAAAACATAACCACCATTTCTATTAATATACACCAGAAAACATAGGAATAAATGGTTTATTTCTTTAGTATCTATCTAAAACCAAGAGCAAACATCATTTGTAACAGGGATAAATGTGAAATGTTCACATTAAGATCAGGGTAAAACAAAGATGTTTATAATCACCACTATTATTCAATATTTTAGTAGAAATGTTAGTGATAGCAATAAGACAAGAAAGAAATGAAGGAATAAAAACGTAATGAAGAAGCAAAACTATCACTTTTTGTGAATGATATGAAGGGAGTCTATCTGACAAGACAATCCCAGGGAGTATATGAACACAACAATGAAATACTTCACACAAATAAGAACAAACTTAAACAAGTGGAGAAAGATTAATTGCACATGGGAAGGCTGAGCCAACATGATAAAAATAAAAGTTAATTTGCTTATTCAGTGCCATACCAATCAAACTACTGAAGAATTATTTAGAGCTAGTAAAATGGGTAGAAAATTCATCTGTAAGAACAAAAGGTCAAGAATATCAAGGGGATTGATTTAAAAAAAATGTGAAGGAAGTTTGCCTTGCAGTACCTGATTTCAAACTATATTACAAAGCAATACTCATGAAAACAATGTAACTGGTTAAAAAATAGAGTGGTAGATCAGTGGAACAAATTAAGTACACAATATACACTAGCAAATGGCCATAGTAATCTAGGGTTTAATAAGCAAAAGATCAAAGTTTCAGGGACAAGAACTCACCATGTCTCAGAAACTGCTTGGAAAACTGAAAAGTAGTTTGCAAGAAACCATGTTTCGTGTGTAGACATAAATGGTGATATAAGTAAATTAAGGGAGCATTTAAAAAAATGACCTATCAGATCTATGGATAAAGTAAAAGTTTATGACTGGACAAGAGATAGAAAGGAACGTAGGAAATGAAACGGATAGTGTTGATTACACGAAATTAAATTTTTATTTTTATTTTTTTAACTTTTGTTTATTTTTAGTTTATATCATTCATTTCCATGAGATTTTGAGTTACAAGTTTTCTCCTCATCTGTCCCTTACCCACTGCCCCCAAACAGCAATCCCAATGTATACTCCCTCACCCAATCTGCTCTCTCCTATACCCTCCCTCATCCCCCTCTGACTTTCCGGTAGAGCAAGATGGATCTCCCTACCCCAGTGCCAGTCTATCTTATTTCCCAGTTGCATGTAAAAAATAATAATGATTTTATATATATATACACACATATTTTTTAACATTTGATTTTAGAACTTTAAATTCTAGATTCTTTCCCTTCTGCTCTCATCACCCACCCCCATTGGAAAGACAAGAAATTTAATACAGGCCATACACATGTAGATAGACAGAACATCACCACAATGGACAAATTTCCCTCTTTACTATTCCACCTCCCACTTGTTCTATTCTCTACTTTGTCCCTGTCCTTTTACAGAAGTGTGTGCTTCTAACAATCTTCCCCTTCAACCTGCCCTCCCCTCTATCCTCCCCCCTCTCATCCCCTTCCCCCTACTCTCCTGCAGGGCAAGATACCCAATTTAGAGTGTATGTCATTCCTTCCCTAAGCCAAATTCAATGCAAGTAAGGTTGACCCATTCCCTTTTGCCTTCCTCTTCTTCCCCTCCATTGGAAGAGTTATCCCTTACCTCTTCTATATGAGATGATTATCCCCATTCTGTCTCTCCCAGTCTCCTCATACTATTCCTCTCCCACCTCTCCATTTCATCTTTTAAAATATCATTCCTTTCTATTCAATTGATCCTGTGCCCTCTGTCTATGTACACATATATACATACTCACATATGTATTCATATGCATATATACCCTCCTATATAGACATGTGTGTATGTATGTATACATACATACATATATATACACATATATACACATACATATTTATATTCCCTTCAACTATCCTCATACTGAGAGAAGTTTCATAAATTACAATTATCATTTTTCCACGTTGGCATGTAAGTAGTTCAACTTTGATTAAGTTCTTTATGAATTCTTTTCCATGTTTACCTACTCATGCTTCTTGTATTTGAATGTCAGATTTTCTATTCAGTTCTGCTTTTTTCAGCAAAAATGCTTGAAAGTCCTCCACCTCATTGAATTTTTTCCCTGATACATTATATTTTCCCCTGATATGCTTTATTCAATTTTGCTCAGTAGGTGATTCTTGGTTTTTATCCTACCTCCTTGGACCTCCTGAATATCATATTCCAGGCCCTTTGATCCCTTGATGTAAAAGCTGCTATATCCTGGGTTATCTTGATTGTTTTTCCACAGTATTCAAATTGTTTCTTCTTGGTAGCTTGTAATATTTTCTCCTTGATCTGGGAATTCCAGAACCTGGCTATAACATTCCTAGGAGTTTTCTTTTGAGGATCTTTTTAAAGAGGTGATTGGTGAATTCTTTCAAGTTCTAGTTTGCCCTCTGGTTCTAAAATGTCAGGGCAATTTTCCTTGAGAATTTCTTGAAGGATGCTTTCTAGGTTCTTTTTTGGATCATGGCTTTCATGTAGTCCAACAATTTTTAAATTGTCTCTCCTGCATCTATTTTCCAGGTCAATTGTTTTTTCAAGGAGATATTTCACATTTCCTTCTATTTTTTTCATTTGTTTGGATCTATTTAATAGTATCTTGATTTCTCATAAAATCATTTGCTTCCATTTGCTCCACTTTAATTCTGAAGGAATTATTCTCTTCAGCAAGCTTTTGAGATTCTTTTTCAATCTGGCAAATTTGGCTTTTTAAGGCATTCTTCTTCTCATTGGTTTTTTGGGCCTCTTTTACTATTTGAGTTAATCTATTTTTAAGGTGTTATTTTCTTCAGTCAGGTTGTTGACTCTCTTCTCATGATTTTCTTGCATCATTCTCATTTCTCTTT
>CM053582.1:143995638-144012269 GCA_028627135.1 Pseudochirops cupreus
ATTAACTTCATCCAACTGGAACTTGAGATACACAGGCACTGTGGTTGGGAGATCCATCCTGCCCTACCAAAAAGTCAGAGGGGTGAGGGGGGAAGACATAGGAGAGAATAGACTGGGGGAGAAGGGATACACTGGGATGGCTGTTTTGGGGTGATGGGTAGGGGAAAGATGTGGAGAAAATATGTAACTCAAAATCTTGTGGGAATGAATGATGCAAACTAAAATAAAATAAAATAAAAAAAAGAAATAGACCTGTGTTTTGGGAGGTTTGATTTGATAGCTGAATAGAGGTAGAGATATTCACCAGGAGACAACTGGCAAAATACAGACTTGAGCTGATGAGAACCTGCACCAGAATGTTGTCAGTGTCAGAAAAGAAAAGAGGACATATATGAGAGACACTATAAAGGTGAAACTGAGAACACTTGGCAAGTGATTGGATATAGGTGGTGAAAGAGAATGAGGAACTGAGAATAACTTCTGGGTTGTAAGCTTGGGTGATTGGAAGGAAGGTGGTTTTCTCAGCAATAAAAAAGAAGGTTGTGAAAAAAAAATTATAATGAGTTTAGCTTTGCACATTTGGAGTTTTAGATATCTCTGGAAAATCAAGTTTGAGATGTATAATAGGCAGTAGGAGATGAGACTAGAGGTCAGGGAATGTGAAATAAGATTGGAAAGATTATGTATCTTGATACTGTGGTGCACTTTGGATGGGAAACAAGGCTAGACTTTATTTTAAAAGCAATGAGAATGATTTTGAGGGAAGAAGTGATTAGGATAAGATCTGTGTTTAAGGTAGATTAAATGTCATAGTAGATAGAGTGCCAAGTCTGGATTCAGGAAAATGCATCTTCCTGTCTTCGAATCTGACTTCAGACACTTACTAGTAGTGTGACCCTGGACAAGTCACTTAACTTTGCCTCAGTTCCTTCTCTGTAAAATGAGCTGGGGAAAAAAATGGCAAACTGTTCCAATACCTTGCCAAGAAAACACAAAACAGACTCAAGAAGAGTCAGAAATGACTGAACAAATGTAATCACAGTAAAAAGACAAAATATGTAAAATAATTATGCCTATCAATTAGGCAACAGGAAACAAATTTGCTATATGAGTATAATGAAATATTATACAGTAAAAAAAATATTATACAGTAAGAAACATTGTAGAAAATCCATTAGTCACTTACTTAAAGAAACCCCAAAAGAAAATATTGCAGTGATATGAAAGATTATAACCCAAATCCAGAGATCTCAAGTCAAAGAAAAAAAATAATGCAAACAGTTACAAAGAATTCATATACTAATGCATCACAGTCAGAATAATACATGCTTTAACAGCCACCATTACAAAGTAATGAAGAATGTGGAATATAATATTCCAGGAGGCAAAATATATGAGCTCTCATACAAACTGAGTATAATACTACAAAGGGGGAAATGAACCTTTAATGAAATAGAAGACTTCTAGCTGTTCCTGATGAAAAGGTTGGAACTACACAAAAAATTTCAAGTTCAAACATTGGAGTAAAGAGAAGCTTAATCAGGCAAATATGAAAGGACAATAATAAAGTAGTGAACAAGGATAAACTTCTTAGGAGTCAAGATGGCAGCATAGAAGCAGGAGAATTCTGTGAGCTACCCCCATAACCACCTCAAATACCTATAAAACATGACTCTAAACAAATTTTAAGAACTCCAGAACTCATAAAATGACAGACAAACTCCCACTGAAGGCAGCCTGGCAGGGGGATGGGAAGTGTCCATTGCAGTACTGGGAATGGAGACCAGCCCCATCATGGTTTTAACCCCAGGGCGGCCAGGATAAGCCACAGCTGGAGCACTTGGGAAAGTGGATCATCAGCAGCTGTGGTGGTTTCCCAAATTATCAACCTGTAAGAGCCAAGGACAAAGTGAAAGGGCTAAATTTGAGGGAAAGGAGGGGGTCTGGCCATCTGCCCCAAGGGCAAGAGAACAGCAGAAACAGTGGCCCTGAAGCCACATGCATGTGGCTGCTTCAGAGTTCCCAGTCTGCAGATTGCAGGGTGGCCAAGTGATCATTCAGAGGCTAAGTGCTCTTGCCTTAAGCCACCTGGATGGGGATCACAGTCTTGGGTGGTGGTCCAGAGGTGCATTTTCAGTGAGCCAAAGCAGGAGGAGGCTGCAGAGACAGTGGCCTCCTAATATCTCTGGCAGCTGCAAAAACCCCAGTGATTTGGGACAGAGCTCTCGCCTCTGAAAGCAGAGTTCTATGAAGCCCAAAAGTAATTGACTGCAACATAAGCAGGCAAAGGAAGCAAAGCAAGCACCACAATCCAACTTTAGATTCCTTTTTTGGGGACAAAAAGGATCAAAGCATGGCATGAGAGAAAGACAATGCAGTCAGAACTCCTGCACCAAAAGCTTCCATGAAAAACAGAAACTTGTTATAAGCCATGGAGGAGCTTAAGAAGGATTTTGAAAACAAAATAAGAGAAGTGGAGGAAAAATTGGGAAGAGAAATGAGAATGATGCAAGAAAATCATGAAAAGAGAGTCAACAACCTGACTGAAGGAATAACACCTTAAAAAATAGATTTACTCAAATGGCAAAAGAGGCCCAAAAAGCCGATGAGGAGAAGAATGCCTTAAAAAGTCGAATTTGCCAGATGGAAAAAGAATCTCAAAAGCTCTCTGAAGAGAACAATTCCTTCAGAATTAGAGTGGAGCAAATGAAAGCAAATGACTTTATGAGAAATCAAGATACTATTAAATAGATCCAAACAAATAAAAAAACAGAAGACAATAAGGAATATCTTCTTGAAAAAACCACTGACCTGGAAAAATAGATTCAGGAGAGACAATTTAAAAATTATTGGACTACCTGAAAGCCATGATCAAAAAAAGATCCTAGAAACCATCCTTCAAGAAATTCTCAAGGAAAATTGCCCTGATATTTTAGAACCAGAGGGCAAAATCGAACTTGAAAGAATTCACTGATCACCTCTTGAAAAAGATCCCAAAAAGGATAAATTTCTTATATTCAAATGTGGCAAGATATACATTCATTTTCTCTAAATCAGATCAAAATAATGATTTATAGAGGAAGTCCAACTAAACAAGGTCTGGGAGTGATTCTCTTACAATTTGATGATCTGAACAATTGAAAGAGAAGGGAAAAAGAATACACTAGTCAGGGAAAATTCTTTCATATAATCAGACTGCACATATATTTGTACAAATGAGGAGGAGATGATAAGGAGCTATCATCACATTAAATGGATATAGTCATAATTTCTATGAGTAGCTTTTTTAAAGGGAATGTATATGTAATTATGAAAAATAATCCCAGTCCAAAGAATAGATAATGAAATACTTGTTCTTTTACTCAATAAAAAGATGAGTGACTGTGGAAGTAGAATCTTCCATACATTGACAGCTATGATTACTATGTTAGGTATTTTTCTAAAGTTTTTCTTTATAATACAGGAAGGTTCCATGGGGGTGGAGTTACATATATAGCAATTATTATTATGTAAAAATAGAAGGAATCATTAATATATATATATATATATATATCTACATCTGTATATATTAGCATAGATTTATCATTTCTTTCTCTTTATATTCCCTTATAACTCATTTTATGACTCCTTCTGCTTTGATGGTGCTTTCCCTGGGTTCTGGCTATTATCAGCATCAAATGCAATCCTACTGTATCAGGCAATTCATCAATGACCAGTTCTGTGGACAAATAATCTAATGAATTTAGTCAAAACAATCTTTAAAAAAATCATCATGATCATTTGTGTTGAGATTTTCTTGAAAGATTCAGGAAATAATTTTCAAGAATAACTCTGGGTTCACTATTTTTTCAAGCATATTGCAAACATATTACAATTTGGCTTAAGGGGTTCAAATTTAAGATAATTGATGGAAACGACTGTGATCCAATAGCTGTTTCCAAGTACCCACAAAGAACCATAACTAAGGATAAAAATTATGCCTTTTGATATATTGCTCATTTTAATATAGTTTAAATGTATCATTGAAGTATGATCACAACTGAAGCATGTGAATTTTGCAGAATGGAATGACTTTCAATAACAAATACTAGTTAATTAAAATCAACACAAATTTTGAAATTCTGGTATTAAAAAAGAATCATAAACTTCACTTGTCTTTCAAGACTTTAAGGAGTTTCACTGTACTTCTGCTTATGAAAGCAAATTAAACTTGTAATTTTAAAAATTGTTCATCAAAACACTATGAATGTAAACAGGTCATATTATTGTTACAGTGCCCACTTGTGCCATTACAGTGGTGAAGTTTTCAGGGTTTCCTTACATAACACTTACATTTTGATATTTATAGCCAGTGGCACATACCAAGGGCTGGGAAGTATATTTTTTTAATTCTGTGTGTAGAAAAAAAATGAGATAATCATTTTATCATTAGTTAATTTCTCTTCAATATGCAATACCTATAATATAAATAGCATTGGTTCTACATAAAATATGCATTTTTGTAAGTAAGTATTCCTTTTTTATTTTCCAGATAATTTTATTTTAGTATAAGGTTATATATACAAGCAATTTGGTAGTTAGATGTGGTGCAATGGGATGAAAATGATAGTTGGCATTAGGAGTCTTAGGTTCTAGTCACATCATTGCTCAAATATAATCTATGCCCACTGGTGTGCATCATTTAGTTTATCTGAGTCTCAATTTTCTTGTTTGTGAAATGGACATTGTAAGTCTCTGGCTACCTACCTTGCAGGGCCATTATCAGAATCAAATGAAATGTTGTATGTAAAGAACTAAATAACTTTCAATTATTTTCATTTTTTGACCTTTATGCTAGTGTTTGCATGCATAGATTAAACACTATGTTAAAATTAATAGTAAATGAAATTAAACATGTTGTCCTTTGCATCTGAAGGTATCTAATACATTGCTTAACAAGAGGGAAAATGTTTTCTTTTCTTTAGACCCAATAAACCCAGTAGAATGTAATCTCTGCAGGGACACAGTCTATTTTATTTTTATTTAGTATCTAGCACAGTACCGTAAATAAAAGATATTTAATAGGTGTTTCCTAAATTGTTTTGTGCTCTTTATATTTGACTGAGGCATCACATGTTGAGTATTATTAGACCTAATGATTTTTTACCACAGTGCCTACATTTGGGGTGATAATAAGAAGAAGAGTTCATATTTGTATGTACTTTGAAGGTTTACAAAATGTTTTCTTCCTTTTCTTGCAACATAGGGAGTGCAAGAATTATAGTCCCCATTTTATAGATGAGTAAACTAAGCTTTGGAGTGCTTAAGTGACTGGACCACAGCTACATTCAAGTGCAGCCCCTGTTCCCCACTCCAAGATTAGTGGTCTTTCCACTACACCATGTTATTTACAATAGGTTGTAAACATATTTTGGTGTTGAGCAAAAGAGTCTTTAGCATAACAAATAGTGTACTAAATGGAATTAGATATTACATTAGTTACAGGGTTCACTCTAAACAGATCAAAGGATATTTAAGATATTTCAAATACAGAACACAGCACATCTTGCAAAATCAATTTATATTAATTTACAGATGTGTCATCATCAAGTATGAAAGTATATACATACAACTTGGGTAATAACTGAGTGAACTAAAACATTTCTGAATGTTTCTTAAATTTTTATTATTGAGATCCATATTTTATCTCCATGAATACACCAAGCACAGCAGAAAATGAATGAAAATATAAGCTCCCCCCACCCTCACTGGATTTATCTAATATTGGCTTTCCATGACAATGAACTACTTTTTCATTTCCAGTTTATGCCATATCAAATGCTTGGAATGTTTACCAGAGAAATCCAAGTGATACTTCCATAAAGTCACAATACCTTTCTGAAAAGACAAAATAGAGTAAAAGCCTATGATCATTCACACCCTTTAGATATGGAGGAAACAAAGATTATTTTCACTGTGATTTTTTAAATATTTATCATATTTGTAATTATGACTGCTACAATAAGCTTCTTACCGAAAACTCATAAACTAATCCAACAATTTAAATACTTCTCATTCTATAGACACAATATCAATCTTTCAGAGAAGACTTCAGATCTGTAGTTCAGTTTTTTAGTTTATGCCTTGATGTGCAGTATAACACACACAGCCCAAGTCTGCAATGAAAAGGGTAAACAAAGGCAATATCTATACATGAAAAGAGAGAGGACTGAGGCAAAGGTTGAGATATATCTAAGACCAAAAAACAAAATATCAATTGATTTTCACTAGTTAAATAGTGCAGAGTGGAAAGGATGTGTTTCAGAAAATATTGCAAAACAACTGATTGCTGAAGATGCTCTGTTCAATAAAAGGAGGTCCCCTACTAGACCATGTATGTTGATATCTTGAGTAGGAATTCTAGGAAGGACTTTATATTCATTTTGGGGTCACTGCTCTTTTTGTTTTACCAGAGACAGTAAGCTAGGATCTTTTTCCTGTTAGAATTCTTCCTAGTAATTGCAGAGGAAGAGGGTCACCCAGGGAGCTGTCCAGTGTGCTGAATAGCCTACCAGCATATAAAACAGGAGCTTAGCATAAGACTCCAGCACCAAGCTAGAGAACTAATGACAGAAACCTACGTTATGGACCTTTCCTTTTCAAGCACTCTTCTGCTCATACGAAAATAGAGATACTTTTTTTTTTCTAAAAAAGTCTATGGATCTTTGGAAAGTGAAGGGGGGAATTCCCCTCAAAAAAGAAAGCTTGACGTGTGTTGGGGGGGGGGCGGGAGCAGGGAGGAGAAGAGAGGGGAAGAAATGAGAAGTGAACAGGAGAGAAGAGAATGAAAAGAAAAGTAAAGAATATATAATGAAGTTTTTTTCTCAAGTATTTTGGTGAGGAAAAGTAGGTTGGCTGTCAAGATGGCAGTGATTTGTCTATCCTGGATCCTATCGAAAATGTCCAGGAGGGTACCTCCAGAATGACACAAAATGGGCATTGAAGGAGAAGGTAAAGCGCTGCCTTTCAAAGGCAGAAAAAATATACTATCTGGTGCTAGCTAGGAAGGCTCTGTAAAGATCCTCTTTGTGCCTGAGGAGTTACTCTCATCACATCACAGTGCCCTCTTGGGGTTCTTGAATCTGGTTAAAGGAAACGGGCTCCAGCCCAGATCCTGGACATTCAAACAATGAAAGGAGACGCTGAGGGAAAAAAAAAGGGGGGGGGGAGGATGTGTCAAATCCGTATGTGTCTTTTTATCTGTGTGAAGCAAAGGAATGGATACTTCTGCCTTCTCTGCCATTAGGCTCTTCAGTTCAAATGAAGTAGCTCTACAACTAAACTCATTGTCACAAAAGAGCTTTTCAACCTCTCTTTTATTTATTTTTTTCAAAGACCACAGGGATCCTACGGAAGACAGCAGGGAAACTGGCATCCTCATAATAATCAAATGTCTTTTAAAAAAAAACTGTTTAAGAGTCTCTAGGAGCCTTCACTGCCCCTCACCCCAAATGCAGATAATGTTCTATGTACGGCTTTAGTACTTTGCTCCACCTGGCCTCGACTGCATTTCTAGTTCTCTTCCCGGACCTTTTTCTGTCTCAGCGGAGCTACAGCCTCAATTGCTCTTGGCTTGCATGCTGCACGCTCTCTCTCCAGGATTAGCACCATTGTTTTCAAATTGAAAAAAACGTAGATGGATTTCAGTAGAGAAAGAGGGAGAGAAAAGACCAGAAGGGCACCTAAACGGGTGGGGGGAGGGATAATGGGGGATATCCCCAGTCATAAGGTTTGAAGAGCCAGCTCATTAAGATCCGCTTTCAGCACTGCTCGCAGTCTGCCTACTTCCTGCATCAAGCTACTTCTGCCATTTCCGAGTGAATCTATTTGGGGGTGATTCTCTCTTCTCTTTCTCCTTTCCTCTTGAGCTTCCCTGACTTCATACCTGAACTTGGATGGATGTAGGCTGTCTTACTGAGATAGAGGAGTTGACTATGCGTCTATATTCCTCCCCTTGCCCCCATTCCAGCCCTTCACTCTTCTCCACTTTGCCCCCTGTCATTGAGTTAAAACTGTCTTTCCTCCCAACAGGTATGGAGAAGAATGTCAACGGGTAGAAGAAAGGGGGGGATTCTACAACCTCTTATTCTCGCAGTCCCCTTTTCTCCGTTCCCTAACAGAAGCTCTTAGAACATCTAGTCTCCCCCCCCCCCCCGCCCCTTCCCCACATCACCCAAGGTTTCTGCTTTCTTCCTTGGAAAGAAGATTGGCAGACGAAGAGCTTACCCACTATTGCTTCGCCAGCGAGAGACGGTCTGACATCCCTCCACAAAGTTTAGATTGCCCTAGCAAGCGGCCACAGAGCTAGGTACCCAGGGCCGTGCTTGACCCTTTAATGCTCTGCCTGCAGGTTTAAATCCCACTCCAATCAAGGCGCGAAAAAGCCGGAGCCAGCAGAGAGCAGCTTGTGCATCTATCCCCCCGCGCTGGGAGAGAGGGGAAAGAGAGAGGCAGGGAAGGGAGGGGAGAGGAGAAGAGAGAACAAGGGAGGGGAGGCAGTTTGTATTTATAGAGAACAGAGTTCTTCAGCACAATTTTTTGGTGCCACCAAGTGGCACACTGAGTCCCTTTAGGAACCCGAATATCGAGTCCAACCGTGGAACACGCGCATACAGCCAGGCAGATGCTCATTTATCGAAACTGAGAAGAGCCCTGAATCAGGTGTTTCCTAGTGGTCCCCATAGATTCCGGAACATGACAGTAATTGTCTTGCTTTCCTCTCACGAAGAGGGCCCACAAGTGGAGCTGCCCTGAGATAAAGGTTTCTCCCTGCGCAAAGCACACAGTAGATATTGCCATTGGCTTTTTCTTTTCTTCAAAAAGCTGGTGACCGGTGCTGACAGTCAAGGATAAGAAAGAAAGGAAGTGCCGAGGCTAGCAACCCCTCATGAGATCCCCTGCTTCTCTCAGCCTCTGCTCCTCAGATTTGTCCTGAATTGCTTCAGAGTGAAATATATCTTCCTTTCCCTCCAATCTTACCTCTCTACCAAGCAGTTCCAGTCTACAAGCTCACTCCTTCAGCATTCTCTGCCTTCCTGCCCACCCCCTACTCCCCACACAGCACAACAAAATACTAGGACAGAAACAAAACCCTAAAATACTTCTCATGATGAAAATTCTCACCTTTTATTGCCACCTCCAAAAGAGAAAATTGCAATGTCAAGGGGTCTCAGAGGTCACCTAATCCATCTTGACCCTAATAGACTTAATTGGATTCAACTTCAACCCTCTCACCCTCTCAAAAAAAGAAAGATGTCTGCTTTTGGAAAACCTCTATGGGGAAATAATTTCGACGCATTTGACTTTATGTACCTCCAATGTCTTAAGCTGTCCTTGTGATAAAGCCTGAACCCTCTGCCTGCCCCAAGATCCTGAAATCTAACCCATGCCTTTCAGCGTCCCCCACCCACCTGTGGCCCCAACCACACCAATCACTCAAAACACTCTGGCCTTTAGATTTTGCCCTGAGAAATTCGGAAACACCACTCCACAGGATACCTCTAATCCTCAGAATTCAACTGCAAGAAACCCTTCCTCGGGCTCTGTCTTTGTCTCGCGGTGCACCCTGTCACCAAGTTGAAGTTGGCTGAATCATCATTCTGGAGAAGTTAAATCAAGGAGCTCTAGTCTTGATGCGTCGTTAGCATCAAAACAGAGACTAAAGGACAAAAGCCCACAGGTTCCAGATCTTCAGTCCCAGAGAAATCAGTTTACCAAGCAGCAAAACGTAAAAAAAAGAAAAAAAAAGAAAGCCCCTCCTTCTCCCTCTCTAAGCAAAGGGCTCAAGAAAGACCTTTAGACTCTGTAATATCCAGAGCCTGTTTAAACCGTGAATTCACTAGAGTGAGAAACATCAATCTATTTATCTGACCGGCCACGACCTAATCCTCTCAAAAAAGATACACCATTCATTCCAGCACTGCGAATCCGGTGTGGTTCATATGCATCGGTATGCATAGGGAAGAAGATACACTGGCTCTCAAAGCCTTCTTTATCTCTGATAGGCGGTTTTCTCCTTTGATTTTTTTAGTTCGTTTTCTACGGACATGAGAATACTTAAATCCCTCAATTATGCAAATAAAATCAAAAGGATCTTCATATATCTCCCATTGGAGGGGCAGTGCTACTGTATGCACCCACCAGAGACTGACTTGGAATTCATTTCCTATTCAGGCTACACACGTCCTTCCAGGGTGACTTTCCCAAACTTAACGGACCTCACCGTGCCAGTGTCTGCAAAAGACTCATGGTCATCAGCCAGGGCCGTCCCCTCTCCCCTTTTCCTCTGTTCTCTCTCTCTCTCTCTCTCTCTCTCTCTCTCTCTCTCTCTCTCTCTCTCTCTCTCTCTCTCTCTCTCTCTCTCTCTCTCTCTCTCTTTCTCTCTCTTTCTCTCTCTCTCCTTTACCCTCTACCTTTACTCCTAGATTGGGGGAAGGGAGATTCCCTGCGCATTACAAATATGCCAATAAGTGAGGAGTTGAGAGAAAGGAAGAGAAAAAAGGTGGGCTTACCAGGTGCGTTGACACCTGCACTCGTAATTCCTCGGCCCAGCTGCTGCTGGCCGGCACATAGGATCTCAGCGCCTCCAGCACCTTCCAGGTTCTCCTTGCTCCTGCAGCAGCAGCAGGAGTCGCGGCGGCAACGGCGGCGGTGACAGCTGGAGCGCTAGAGGCAGCGGAGGCAGTGGCTGCAGTAGAGATGGTGAAAGCAGTGGAGGCAGCAAGGTTCGCTTTGGCCAGCGCCCGGAGCACGTGCCTGCTTCAGCTTGTAAACGCAGCTGGAAACGCAACGAGAGCGCCGCTCTGCTCCTTCCACACCTTTTCAGTGCAGAAAGGCGCGGGGGAGGCACTGGGGGTGGGCTGGTGGGTTGAGGGAAGAGGCGTTCTCTTTTTTGCAAGCCCTGAGTGGGTGGGTGGGGGGAGTGGTGGGGACACCTAGTCTACTAATTATGTTGTCTGTAAGGGACCCCGACTAGGGGGCCCAACCGCTGGTTTTGTCACTCACTTGCTGCGATTCCTGAACCACAGTTCAGACGCTGCTAGGATGCGAAGCTGGGGCCGGGGGAGATACGTTGGGAGGAGTGGACAATGTGGCACTTGAGCTGGATTTGAAGAGTCAGGTAGTTAATAAGTCTAAGTGAGTTGCCAGCCAGCAGAAAAGTGGGCACAGAAACCCTCCAAAATGTACAGAGCCCGATCCATGTTTCCTTGTGATGGAAGAGAAGCAAACCAACGTTTTGAAAGTTCTCCCTGTAGATAGTTATGTCCTGATAAACGTGTACATTAACTAAGGGTAAGGGGAAAAGGAACTTCCTCCCGGAGGAGTTCTTTTGTACCCAAAAAGACACAGCTCCTAAGGGATGAATTGAGCGAGGTAGAGAGTGAGGAAGGCAGGGCCTATAATTATAACCATCATTATTAATATTATTGAGTTATAATCATTGAAGATATATATATTATATATACATATATATACATGTAAATATGTATATGTATATATATATGTTCCCACACAGCTCCCAGGTCTCATTTTCTCTGTTTCACACAAATCCCTTTATATCTTTTACTTCTCCCAACATACACACATAGGTTGTTGCTCCCCAGAAGTCATCTGGATATGTCAAGGTTGTCATTTTTGTATTCATATATATGGAATTATTTTTGTTTCTGCCACTGAATAAAAATATCATCGTAATTACTGACATGGTTCATTCTAAATAAAAGATAACCATTCAAGTGAGTACAAAGCAGTTATTGTTGTTATGGTTATTAATGTCTGCCTGTATTGCCTTTATATTTCCCTAAGTGAATTCATTGTGCCAGATGCTTGTAGCAGCTGGATGGAAGATTAAAGACTAAGAGAGCAAAGTGGAAGGGGTTGGTCCTGGTGCTTACAGTACTAATGCCTGTTATTAAACTTCCCAATCAAACTCTTAACAACAAAAATCCCCCTCCTCCCCCCCCCCCCCCCGCCCCGCCTTGGGTATGTTTGGAATACAAGCAAAAGAACCATTTAGTTAGCTTTCCATCTTGCAGTGTTTTACAAGGTAATCTCTTCTGTCTCTATTGGCATTACTCCTTTAGGTTCTTAATTTAACTAGATCACCAGACCAGTTTCTTTTCATTTAACAAGATGTCAACCAAAGCAGTGGGAGATGGAGGAGAGGAAGAATGATGAATGGAACAGAGAAAGTTAAAAATGGGTATAGAAGGGATTTAGCGATAATAGAGAATTCTGTGGGTCTGATAGTATCAAAGAAAAATATTAATCCAAATGCTGTATTTGGCATTTTTAGGCAACAGTCTTCCAAGAGGAGAAAAGTTTGCATAATATTAATCTATGCAAAAGTCATTTCCAGCTTAAAAATAGAGGCATCCAAACTGGAATTCTCCCTTGTGTCCTCTGACTTGACTCTTTGACCTGCCAATATTTCATGTAACATGTACAGGAATCTTAAAGAAAAAGAGGATCACAATGTGTAAAAAATACACTTTGAGTTAATATTTCAGAAATCTAGGATAACCAATTCACTATCCTATTCATCAATCAATGAAGATCCTCCTACAGATCTATAACTAGAGTGCAAATTGAATATGTGGCTTTTTCTTTCTTGTGGAGACAATTAGGGTTAAGTGACTTGCCCAATATCACATAGCTGTCTGAAGATGGATTTGAACTCGGATCCTCCTGAATCCAGGGCAGGTACTATACCCACCTAACTGCTCCTTTGTGAGAACCTTTCTGTGGACAACCTCAGCAACACTGAATAGTTCCTAAAAATAATATTTCAGGGTAAAGAAGACCATAATCACATTTACCAGCAATTTTTGGTTATCTATTTCCCCAAGAAAACCCTTAGATTTTGCTGCACCCACTTTCATAAAGGGAAAAAAAATAGAAAGGGATTTTAACTGGAGAAATTATATGTTTTTAATATTTTCAGTTTTGCTTTTTACAAAAAAAGGTGTTTAGTTTGATATAGGCTATGAACTTGTGAGTTAGCTCAGTTGCTTAGGGTCACAGATTTGAGACTTTGATCCAATTAGTTAGTTCCATTATTTTTCTTGTTGGAAGACTAAAGTCTTTACCTCATCCTTTCTCAAACAGTGATTGTACAAAAAAAAAAAGTGACCGGATCATACCAAACCTATTTCTGCTACTTAAAGAACAATTCAAAGTCCATACCCTCTGTATTGATGGTGGGTCAGTAGGGTGATTTGAGGTAGCAAGGACAGCCTTATATAAAGTTTCCTAGTGAAACTTTTAAAATACAGTTTTATTTTTAGAACTATTACATTATAGATTTGTAAAACTCTATTACAAAAAGCATAGAAAAAGTTGGGGTTATGGAAATCAAGCCCTGGCATGGGCAGGATTAAGAAAATTTAATTTTCTCATTTTTAGTATAATGAGTAATAAACTCCCTTACATTATTCTTTTTGGTTATAAGAAAAATGAGTAGAAAAACTTTTTAATAGAGACAGAGATACTAACTGACATGCATAATCCTTTAAAGTCTGTAAAACACTTGACATAGATGACTTCATTTGATACTCAAAATATTCATGATGCATGAGGTGCTATGATTATATCTATTTTAGAGATAAGAAGAGAGACAATACAGTATGCAGGATAAAGAGCTGATTTAGGAACCAGTAAACATCTGGATTAAAGCCAGTGGTATACTTGAGTCAGCTCATATAGGCCTTTGAAAGCTGATTGTTAAATTCTCAGTGTGAGAATTTACACCTTATAAAATGGTAAATATTACAAATGAGGGCTTATCTCATTGTTTTGTTGATTATCTAATCTATAAAGAGTGATGAAGAAAATGTGAATGATGCAGATTAAATTTTAAAGTGCTTTATACATTCATTTTCAGAGAGCCAGTGGTTAAACATTTGCAAACACATCCCCTAGAAATATTGCCTCTGATATGTATTGCCTATGTGATCTTGACTAGTTGACTTCACTTTTCAGTACTCTAGACCAGTAGTATCAAACTCATATAAATAGGGTCATTTAATTGTTCTTAACTATATCTGGGGCTGTTTATTGAATTAGAAAAGCCCATGTTGGCATTATTTATGTTCTACTGTATTTTATTTATCTCGATAAAATGTTTCCCAATTACAATTTAATCTAGTTAGGCTGCACTCAGCAATACCTCTTCTTTAGGCATCTAAGACTATAAATCAGAGATTCCACTGATCTGCATTGAGAGAAGTGTCTCAAAAGGAGTTCCTTATATGATTCAAATCACAGCTCCAGTATCATTCTCTTTTAGAAATGAAGAAAGTGTGTCAGATAAAATTGTGACTTGACCACAGTGACAGAGATAATAAAAGTCTGAAGCAGAATTTTACCCATATCATCTTCTTTGTTGACACAAGTAGAGCACAATGCAAATTTCTCTCTCACTGTGTCTCTTATTATGTATCTGTTTTTCCTATGATTTTCCCTTTCTATCTCTTTTTCTCTTTCCTTATTCTCTCTCTCCGATTCTCCTCCCACTTTCTCCCTTTCTCATTCTCCTCCTTCCTCTCTCTTTCTCCCTCCTCACTCCCCCTCTTTTCCTCTTCTCTCCCCTTCTTCTACCTCTTTCTTTCTCTGTCTCTGTGTCTCTCTGCCTCTGTCTATATATCTCTCTTCCTCTCTATATATACATCCAAGTCTTAAAAACTGCATTAAAACTGCTGGGATGTAAGCTCTCTGTGTTTATACACACAGACACACATGTATACACATATATACGTACATATGCATACATACACACATATATTACATATAAACACATATGTATATAAAATTGTGTTAGTGCATGAAATACAAAACTATTTTAGGATTGTAGTAACCATTTATAACAGAAAGCAGTTAAAACAATTCTGCTTTCAGGATACTATCTTGATGATGGCATTTGTATACTAAATTATGTGCTCCAGCTGATAATTCATTTTTATTGTTTTTCTATTTTGGTCTAAAGTAGAACCTTTGGAATTCAGCATCTTGTATGCTATTAGATACCTTCATCACTCATATGTTTACTTAGTTCATAGTTGTAACAGAATATAATTTGTCCTCTTGAACTGTGATGCTTGCAATCATATAAGATAATTCTGATTATTGTGTTCTTAGCCTTCTATCCATTATTTCATCTATCCACATATCTGTTATAATGTTTGCATTCAAATCTTTATTATTGGATTAGCATGTTTTCTCTGTGCTTTCTCTATGCTTTTTTTAGTCCATATACAAGAGGATGCCCTAGAACTAGTCAAGACTGGATTTCTCTGTTGTGAATCCCTCTTTTCAAGGATATACTTCCATGCAGTCTTTCCTATTGGAGATACTTTCATGTTCTGCTTTGACTCTCTTACCCTAGATTCACATATAGACAAATTATTTCTTTGTTCTTTATGGGATGATAGCTATTACCCTTTTCATAGGAGAGTTGTTATTGTCTGACTTTAGAATTCCCTTTAGTCTCCATATTATGAGGTTCTTTTTTCTCAGTACCATGGAGTCCTCTTTATAAAAAAATATATAAATTAGTTTCCAGATATTTTCAAGTACTGTAAGTATATCTAGTATTTATTAATTATCTAACAGATCATGTAATTAACAGTATATTTAATGAGTTGTTTCCCCAACTCTAATCATACAATGAAACATATCATCTCTTTTTTTTACATTTCTATTTAATAATCCTATACTGTACTTGTTTTTATTATCAAGGTCAAACCCAGCATCAGTAGACCTCTAAAACATTTCCAATTTTTACATATCAAAAAGCATATTAAATGTCAATATTTTAAATTGTAATAAAAAATTTATGCTTAGCACATCAACTACACTAAACCAATCATTAAACATACATTTATACAGTAATTAACATTGAAATATTAGTTACATTCAATTAATATACATCAAATAAAATAGTATAACAGGCAAATCAATGTGACTAATCAAGCACTTTGAAAGCATGATTCTATGAGCACATACCAATAGAAAAATCCTGGATGAGCCCCAATATGTAGAAGAAAGAATCCAAATTTACC
Organism: Pseudochirops cupreus; assembly: GCA_028627135.1. Taxonomy (NCBI): domain Eukaryota; kingdom Metazoa; phylum Chordata; class Mammalia; order Diprotodontia; family Pseudocheiridae; genus Pseudochirops; species Pseudochirops cupreus. Next base: position 144,011,736 of record CM053582.1, read on the forward strand.
TGGGTCACAGGTCACCAAACAATATTTTAGTCACGATTTGCCTCATTCCCACATTTACTAACAAGTTTAATCATTAATCTATTATCTCAAGATACAGCACAACTCAGAAAACATATTTGGATATTTCTCTTATTCATCAGTTGGATTCCAACAAATTTCTCCCTGAGTCAACCAAGTTCAGAAACCCTATCCCAAGGTATAGGATGTTTTGTGTTTAAAAATGCATGAAATCTTCTTTCTCAATAGTAGTTATTCCATATATTAAGTCCCTTGACCTTTTTATATTGAATAAATATTAAAATTTCTGAATTCTAAATTTATTAATGCTGATATTAATAAACACAGTGCCTGGCACATAAAAGGTGTGTAATAAATATTGACTTTTTAATTGATGATATGAGTAACAGAACTAATAAAAGACTGATCCTTGAAAAATTAATCTGACAGTCACCTCATAACTGTCACTGTAATTGTAACTACAAATGACTTTCATGTACTTCTGAAAGCACAGTGCTTCCCCATTTATTTTATTTA
>CM053582.1:144012769-144055855 GCA_028627135.1 Pseudochirops cupreus
TTGGAAATGCACAAGAAACAAATTTGCAACTGGCCAAGCAGTGAATTATTCACTAAGTAGTCCTGAAATTTAGCTAGATCTGTCACTGCCTCTGGTGCACAATAAGTTTGGCATTTAATTTAAGTCATAAGGAAATGAAATCCATCAAAAAAGTTGTGGGGTCAAGGAAGACATTTTAAACTACTAGTGATTTGGATGTAGCTTTAATGAAATAGGAAGTGTTCAAAGGTTCACTTTGTAAGATTTATTGTCTGAACTCACTCCTGCCACTTAATATATATTGCTTTGTGATATTTCTTGGATTACTGTTTTGTAGAATTATATACCTTTAGTACTGTTCATTGTATTGTATTGATTTTCATATATCAATGTCTTATCTTCGTAGGTAAACTTAACTTCATGGCTACAAGCACCTTGCTGTCATAGTGGTTATGGAAGGGGAGATTAGAATATTCTGTGTTGTATATTGGAAGTGGAACTAAATTTTCATTTTGTGTGTGAGTGTGAAATTATGCAATCATTCCCTCTATACAACACATACTTTCAGATTATAAAAGGATTTTGCTTTTGAGTCCAGGTGTTTTGCTACTTCTGGATTCAAAGTATGTCTTCATCTTTAATTTGCAGTATTTTATTGGTTTCTGAGTAGCAAAAGAGAACCTGGAAAAAATCAGGCAAAACAAATACTGGTATCACCCAGAGAGCTTTTGAGATCTATTTTATAAGCAAAGATGACCAATAGCCCAAATTTCCTTTGGACAGTTTATCACTTTGGCATTTTTCCATTTGATTATTATTATTATTGTGGATTTGTGATTGGGACTAATGTGTAGCCCCTTCCTTCTGCTTGGCAGATCTTTTCCCTTCATCTTCACATATTAAAATTTTATCGATCCTCCAGTGCCCTTCTAAAATAGAATCCTTTCCATGAAACTTTCTTAGTTTATACTTGTCAAAAGTGATTTTTCTTTCCTTTGGATTCCAATAACACTTTGTCTGTATCACTCTTACTGTCTTAAAATTTGATAATTCCAATTTGTATAATATTTTATAGAATACACACAAATCCTAGTTTGGCTGTTATATTGGCGACATTATTCCACAGTTTATGGCATTAGTTTCCTCCTCTGTAAGATAAGACTAAATTATATGATTTTCCATGTGGATCTAACCCTTATAATTCTGCATAACAGACTAATCCATTGCTACAAAGATGTTCAGGATCTCAAAAATAAATGGAGAAGTGAGGTAATGGCTGATCAGACCTCATCTTTGTTATATGGAAAAGATTTTGCTAGAATGAACTTTACAAATACAGAGTAATAGCATGAGAAATAGGATGGAGATACTTTCTTTCCTGATTGCTGTTTACAAAAAGTGATTGCCTGGGTGTGTTAAATCCATCTATCCATTGCAAAACATTCTTTGAGGAACTAGAATGTGCAAGGAATTGTGGCATACTTTGTGAGAGATTTACACAACTATACAGAATGCTTGTCATAAAGGAACTAACAATCTAGGAAATACCCTGTGTCCATGTATATTTCTTTTAAATGCCCTAATAGAGATACAGTCCTTAAGAGTTACAAGTATTATCTTCCCATGTAGGGATACAAACAACTCAACATTATCAAAGAATTTTTTTTCTTTCCTGTTTATCCTTTTATGTTTTTCACAAGTCATGTATTTGAAGATGGTTTCTGGGCAAGCCAGCAGAAGGCTGTAAGCCACAGCACAGATCAGCAACCAAGGCCCATCATTCCTGGGTCAGCAAGCCAGTGGCACATCAGACCAGCTATGTGGCCTCCAGGACCAGCACAGAAGGCAAATTGAAAGCCCCAGAGTCCTGGAACACAGGCATGAACAGGCCAGGCAACTGTAGCACAGTGGGCAAGCCACAAGCACCAGAGTGCCTGGTGTAGAAAGTCAGTGACACAGTCCTTGGACCCCAGCAAAAGAAGCTTGGGACAGTGGCCCTAGGAGCAGAGCTCAACTTTTAACAACAAGCAAAAAACAAAAAGAGCCCTGACCATAGAAAGCTACTGTGGTAACAGGGAAGTTCAAAACAGAATCTTGAGAGTGGATGACTATGTCAAAAAGTCTAAGCCTCAAGACAAAATATGAAGCCCAAAAATTCATCTTAGAAGGACTTAAAAAGGATTTTTAAAAATCAAGTTAGACGTAGAAGTAAAACTGAGAAAAGAAATGAGAGTTATGCAGCAGGAGAATTACGAAAAGAAGTGTCAACAGCTTGGAAAAAAAGAAACACAAATGTTAACTGAAGAAAACAACTCCTTAAAACATAGAATTGGTGAAGTGAAAAAAAAAATCACTGAAGAAGTTAAATGACTTGCTGAGGGTCAGAAATCTTATAGGTAGCTGATGACAGATTTGAACTCAGATCTTCCTGTGAAAGGTCTTGAATACCTGCCATATGAAGATCTATCAAAGGAATTAAGGGCATTTATAGTGAAGAAGAGGTCTAGTGTTAGAGGTATTATAGTTATCTTGAAACATTGGAAAGGGCACAATACGACTCAATATCATCATAAAATGTAATAAAGATTAAACTTGTTCTGCTTGGTCACTGAGGGCATAATTAGCAGCAATGGGTGCGTGTTGTACAGAAGTAAGTTTAGACTAGAGACTGGGAAGAACTTCCTAAAAAAATAGAACCTTCCCAAATTAGAATTGCCATTTCAGGAGTTAATGGATTTCCCATTTCTTTCAGTCTTCCAGAAATGCTAAATGACTGTTGGTGAGGTGTGATCTAGAGGGGATGTTGTTCAGTTCCAGACTAGACTAGATGACCCATAATGTTATCCCCCAATTGTGAGATTCTATGATTATTCTGTGAACACAACATACACTTTCTTGCCATCACACGTTAGTACATGTTGTTCTTTCCTCTGGGGAAATTTCCTCCCTATTTCTACCTACTCAAATTCTCCCCACCCTTTAAGGACAAATTTATATCTGACATTGGAATGTGTCCCCTCCCAGTGTCCAATACCTAACCCATTATGCCTGTACAAAAGTGACCAAGACATTATCTTGCCATGGTCCATTACTTGTCTATTTCTCTTCCCTTCCATTTCAGATTTTAGGCTCCTTAACAGCAGGGTTTTTAAAAATTCATCTTCCTATTTTCTCAACTTTTTGCACTTAGTATATGTCTTCAATATATGCTTTTTTGGAGTGAATATCTCATTGGAAAGCCTTGGAAAATGTGTCATTCAATTTATTAATGTATGTTAAAATGATGCTAGCTTTTCCCTGTCTGTTTCCCCCCCCACACACACAACCCCATATTCCCATACTGCAATGGCAATCACTGTAAATGAATTTTGTTGGAAAAAAATGCCACAAAATGGTGCATTGCTCTTTTAAAATGGGATAAAGAAACCATGAGTACAAATTACTGAAGGTCATAATAATAAAGGAGACAACAGTATTAAGTGGGAAAGTGGCTAATGCATTAGCACATGCACAAAATAATTTCATTCTGAGTATTAATTAAAGCTCACACGGTTTTGTTTAACAGGGTTATCAGGTTCTAAGTCATTAAATACTCCTTCAGAGTATTTCCAGTTAGCCTGACACCATAATTTGTAAGGCAGTATATTTTCTCTCCACAAACTGAATCATGTAAAATCAAGCATTTTAAAAATTTGTATCCTGAAGGGAAAAAAAAAAGAGTGACTCTTAAAATCCAACAATTGAATTAAAGATCCTCAAAGGCATGGTCAATTATTCTCTAGCTATTTATTGTCACCTTCAGGGAGGAGCTGGTCTCTTTGGTTGAGCCATAGAGTACACATGGTTTTACCAAGCCTCATAGTAGTGACATTTTTAGATCGACTCTAGTTGGCTTGTTAAAGTTTTACTCTAAAGTAGTCTTGGCATGGCAGATAGAAGACTGCATTTGAAAAGATATGAGTTTAAATCTTTCCAGAGACACTTACTGTCTGTGCATCTCTAAGCAAATTATTTCATTACCTCTCCTAGCCTCAGTTTTCATATCTCTAACAATATATCTATAACAATGCTACCAACCTCACAACGTTGTTGTGGGAATCACATAAGAAGACCATGTATTTGTATATGTATATACACACATATATAAGTCATATCTATATCTATAGATAATTATATTGATGTATCATCATATAAGAGTGAGGAATGCACAGTCTGACTGCTACATTGCTGACCAGAAAATGTTATATTTGCATATTGGTTATATTTTTCATGAATTATTATTTTTTTGTTTGACTTGCTCAAGGTCACACAGCTAGGAAGTGTTAAATGTTTGAGGCCAGATTTGAACTCAGGTCTTCCTGACTCCAGGGCCAGTGCTCTATTCACTGTGCCACCTAGCCACTCCTCATGAATGATTTATAGGAAAAAAAAAACTTGCACAAGAATAAAATTCTTTGAGAAAACATAGATAGGCTACAATCTGCAGCTTAGGAGGCAGTATTTAACCCAAGGAAAAGAGGACTTGTTTGAAGTTTCAAAGGCCAAGATATTACTCATTAAGGTCGTGAATGGGCACATCAGTCAGATCATCCTAGTTTTTCAAAGTTCTGTATGTGCACCAAAAAACTTAGCAGTGAATAATTTAGGTTACTAACATTTAATTGTCAAAATTCTTGATACTTGATCTCATTTTCCCAACCTTTTTACTTCTAGATTGGCACACTCCCACTTACTCTCTAGTCTCTGCATTCCAACTGATGTTCCTAGCCAGCTCCTTTGTTTCTTAACTTAGCTAGGACTTGGTTCTCTTCTGCTATTACCTACAAAATGTTTAGTCTTGATTCAACCCCAATATCTGATTATTCCTGGGTGCACTGGCATTTCAGTTAGGAAACTGACTTCCATTGATGAGTCTTCATATAACAGATATATAATTTGTTGAACATTCCCACTTGTGTACAAGTAGCCTGTTCTTACAGAATTCAGAGGTATAACAGTGAGACATCCAAGGAAATTTTTTTGAAAACATAGAACAGTAGTGAAACAGAAATGACATTAGGAACATATGAAAAACAATAACCCATGAAATTTCAATGTCCTTTCTATGTCCTGAACACACTCTCACCCAATTGTTATTCTGATTCAAGTACTAACTTATTCCCTGTTTGAATTAGCCATTTTCTCAGATGTCGTATTGAAGCAGGTTCCTAATGCTGCTGCACCTACTCATTTTACCCTTGTAAAATATAGGTGATTGAGCATCTGATGTAACCTTGGGAAAATTGATTTTGGGTAGATTAAAGTTTGCAATGTGGCACAGTGGATAAATTTTCCACAGGATTCAGGAATCAAGCCATTCCTCTCACATATACTGACCAAATGACGCTTCTTTTCTCAATACTGTCCTGACTTTACTACCATACCACAGCTACCTTCTCATCCTAAAAGATCCTTCTGCACTTGTAGACCCTTTTTCCCATTGATGAATTCTTTTTGGAGCCTCCATTTTGAGGGAGCATCTTCACTCTGTTCCCAAGCTATTTTGATTTTCTGGATTTTTTCTACTTGCCCCAATAGGCTAGGTGGCTTTTCTTTCCTTCTCTTGCCCTCTCTTTTAATATGCTGTCTTCCCCCAATAGATTGTGAATAGTGTGAGAGCAGAATTATCTTTTTGGGGGGTTCATATTTGTATTTCAGTGCTTAGCCTAGTCCCAGGCACATAGTAAGCACTTAATAGATGCTTTTTGACTTGATTCTTTGACTTGAACAAATCACTTAATTTCTCAGTGCCCATGACAGCTCTTCAAAATTGATAATTATAGAGTAATCCAGGTAAACAATGATAGATGGAGACTCCTTCTTAGAAATTCTCTAGATATTGAAATCAGAAGACTATTTACTTTTTTCCTCCCCCTGAAAGATATGTTAGTTTTAACTATCTATTGATGGGATAGGAGCCGTTTTATAAGGACTTTATAAGTCAGACTTTACTAAATTCCACAGTAATAAAGCAGAAGAGTTTTCTTGCTCCTCCTATGACTTTGGAATAATAATAGTTTCAACAATTACCCTACAAGGTTATGATCAGTAAAGTGTGTGAAAGGTGAATGATGGTGGTGGTGGTGGTGGTAGCTATAACGACTCATCTTTTCTTCCAGATCATGAATGAATTAGTGTTTATTCATGTACATATTGTTTTTCCAATAGAATGTAAGTTCCTTGGGAAGAACGAGAGGGATTTTTTTCCCATTTGTCTTTATATTTCCAGCACTGAGCACAGTTCTTGGCACACAGTAAATACTTAATAAATGATTGCTCAGTTAAGTTGAAGCAATAATCATGCAATCTCACTTGTTTCCCTCTTTTTGACACTGCTACCAGTCTTCCCTCTTATCATTGAAACTCCAACATGGTTTAATGATTCTTTACCATAAAATGGAAACTATATCAACTTCTTCAGTTTTTGCTAGAAGACTAATTGTCAGTTAGTCACCTGGCACTTGCTGATAACACTATTTCAAGCTGTTTAATTTAAACAATTTTAAACACAGAGAACATAGTAAAACCCCTTTTAAACCAATATAGAGCCTCAACTTCTTCACAACAAGGATAAATGTCACTGGCTTTACAATGTTTTTGAAGGCTTGCCTGTATCCCAGAATATCGTAATCTGTAGCTGACTCTGTGAGGGACAGTAATGGCAATTTGTGCCATGGCAAGAATGCTGATTTGTTTTTTGGGGAACTCCACCACTAACTACCTCTGTATCCTCTTAAGATCCTCTGGTGCCTCATATTTAAGGAGGGGGTTTGATCAGGTGAGCTCTAAGTTCATTTATATCCATTAATCCATGACCAAGGAGCAGTCTTACCTGAAGTATCATTCTATTCAATATAGAATAGCAAAACACACACACACACACACACACACACACACACACACACACACAGAGTAGACTGGGATTGTGGGATGCAGGTTTGAATTCCCTTCTCAGAAACACTGCCTATATGGCTTGGAATAAATAAAACCATCTTCCTCAGCCTGAGTTTCTTCATATGCCAAATGGAGAGGATGTAGTTTAAAGGGCAATCTCTTGACTCCCTTCTCGTGATTACAGCAATAATGATTGCTCTATTGTCAACTTCACAGATGCTCATATTCAGTCTCTCTTACTTGGACAGACTCATTGGATGGAAGAAACAAAAAAACTTCTTTTTGATCAAAATTTCCATCTCTAGAAGGGGAAAGACTATAATTCTGAAGTACTTCTACCCTACTCAATGAAACATTGATCTGTCACAATGATGCCTTTACAAGAAAGCTGCCTAACCCTTGTTACCAAAGTGAAAACATGGTCACAAATGTAAGGTATCTTAGATATGGGAAAGCAATGTATAACTCCATAGTGTGAAGGTCTCAACAGTGAAATTTGTTTTCAACTGAATGCTATGAATATCAACATTAGATAATTTTGTGAATTATATTTTAGTATTTTATGATTTCCCTGTGATGTAGTTCACAAAATAGCAAAGGCATTATAGATGGCAGATCTCCTCAGTGGGGTGAGGCAACTCATCAGAAACCCATCACAAAGCCTACTATAATTTCTCAGATTTGTAAATACCTCTCCCCTTCCCCACAAGCATTTTATCTAGACTCCTGCCTTCAGGCAGGTGAATGCCTCAATCCAGAAAGATTGTTGCTTGTGTCAGTCTTCAGAGATTGATTCTACCATGTCCAGTCAACTTTCTTCAAAGTTTAATTACCTGAGAAATGAAGAACAATATTTAATTCAAAAATATAACTTTTTTCAACCTCCTAATTCTATTTAATTTATCTCTCTAGACAGAGAAATATATTGATATTTATAGAATATCATCCTGAAAATAACTTTGTAAGATATCACCATCATCATCATCATCACCATCATCATCATCATCATCATCATTATCATCATTTACATTCAACAGATGAAGAAGCAGAGAAACAAAGGTGAAGTGACTTGTCCAAAATCACAGATTCCTAAATCACAGAGATAGCTAGTATCAAAATTTTCACTCATACTTTGGTTTCCTAACTATATAACAAGTGCAGACTCCATTCTTTTGGGCTACCTTTTGAAAATATATTTTCTTTGTCAAAACTCAAATATCTTGGAAATTTGATTTGGAATACTTTCATTTTAATATAATTTGAATATTTCAATTGCATTTGGATATTTATTTAAATATTATATTTTGGCACATGATTAGGATAAAAAAAATTGTATTTATACTCTGTGGATTACAATTTTACAATTATTCACTATAATAGCAGACCTGACCTTTCACGTGTTAGATACTAAAAGGCTGGCTCAGTTGGAAATAGCAGAAAGGCTTTTAAAGATATCATGGGTCTCTTCCAAGAAGATTCTTCTCCTCATTCTTCAAAATTTCCTCCTGCAAAGTCCTTGACCAAACAAAATCCATGAGAGAAAAATAATTTGTAAGAGAAGATAATTTTAAAAGCTAGGATGTTTATTGTTATCATCACACCATATTTATCAAACATGACAAATCCAAAATGACATGATGGGAACTTTATCAAATAACTAATGTCACAAGTTTGTATAGAGTTTTAAGTTTCACAAAGTGTCTTTTTCCACACCAACCTTGGGAAGTAGGAAGTATAAATATGACCTTCATTTCGCAGATGATGAATTTGATTTTTGATAGTTTAAATGAATTGCCCAGAGTCAGAAAGATAAATCTCTGAGGTCTGAGCCACAGTCAGGTCCAGCATGGTTAAACCAAAGCATATTTCAATAGTCAAGCAGATACAACTCTTGGCTTTTATGAGCTTGCAACCCAAAGCCAACCATGTCAGCTAAAAGAACAGAGAGAAATACTAAGGGGAGCACATGTACAAAGGCAATATATACATTAAATATATTCATTATAGATATATTATATGCTTGTATGCACATATGCATACATATACACACATATAGACATTGAGGGAGTGTGCAGATACATATATAGGCATAGATTCATGTGTCATGTAGCAAAGTACCAAATGTCTGAGTTACGTGTTCAGCAAAGACTATGTGAGGAAAGATTATGACCCCATTTCTGGTTCTTTAAAAACATAGTAAAAAAATGTTATTTGAAGAGTTCCCTGAACAATAGAAAAGAGGGAACTTAGTTTTATAAGTTCCATGAAAGCTAGAACATTATCCTATTCAATCTTTTTAATCTTTCAAATTATAATATGGTGCTCTACACAATGTATTGGTTAATAAATGAATACTGAATTGACAGCTGAAGACTGAAATAGAGGAAAGAGTGCAGTTTACATTTATTAAATATCTACTAAGTGAAAGCCAATGTCAGACAATATGAGGAAACAGAAATAAGTAAGAATGTATCCCTGGCCTCAAATAGTCTTCTCATCAGAGGATTGGGTAAATACAGAAATATTTTTAATAAATTAAAAATAATTTATAAATATTCTCTGTGTATTTTGTCCTACTATAGACATTTATGAAGCATGTATTGGGTACAAAGAACTATGTTAAGCACTTACAAAGATATTAAATTTAGCTAGGACTTGGTGCCTGCCTTCTAGCCATGCAGTCTAGGACTGGGATGACACCAATAGAGATATTTACAGTATACAATATGACATGATAGAGACATTAATGACCTTCCAAATGAAATACTCTGATGAGGCCAAAAAGCATTTCTGAACAGGGGAATAGCTGCCATGAAGAATATCACATTTGATTTGGGCTTTAAAGATAATTGAGATTTCATAGGTTAGGTATGGACAAAGTGCTTAGATCCATTTTTGCCTGGGTTGATACACATGTAAAATATATATTCAGTTAATAGTCACTGGATACCTATTGTATGTAATATTAGTTGCTGCGAGAAATTACGAGGGACTTTAGAAGAAATAATCCCCATTCTTGAAGATACTGCAATAAAATGGGGAAACAGGACCAATATAAATGAAAAGCCTCGGAAACACAAATATTTAGTTTTCAAAGATGCCCAGAATTGCAGAACTAAAGATCTGAAAATGATGTCAGAGCCAATCTAGTTCAGCTCATTTCTACCCAAGAATCCTCTCTACAATATCCATGACAGTTGGATTACCTAGTCTCTGCTTGAAGTCCTCCAGTGAGAGAACACCTACCACCTCAGCCAATTCCACTTTTGAGTAGCCCTAATTGTTAGAAAGCTTTTCCTGACATTGAAATAAATTTGCCTTTCTGCAGCTTATGGCTCCCTGCTTCTCATTTTGCTCCATCAAACCAAATGGAATAACCTAATACATAGCATATGTAACTACATATTCTATATGACATATATAATAACCTAATAATAGCCTAATGCCTCTTCCTCACAAAGAACCTTTGAAATACTTGAAAACAAACAGCAGATCCACCCTAAATCTTCTTTTCTTGAGTATAAACATTTCTAGTTCCTTTAATCCTCAAATGGGCATGTTCTCCAGTTATTTTAACCTTCCCTTCATCACTGCCTGGATATCCCCTAGCTTGACTACATTCTTCCTAAAGTAAGAATACTCAAGATATGGACAATATCAGACTAAAAAATAGTAATATTCTTCTCTCATTCAATGCTATCTACAAACTGGAATTTTAAAACTCATATAGAACTTCATATTTATCCTTATTAAAGTTCACTTTATCTTATCTAAACTATTTTTTCTAAGAGGGTGAGATCTTTCTGGATCTGAACTTTGTTACCCAGCATTTTGGCTATGCCCTCAAAGCTTTATATAATCTGCCAGTCTGAAAAATATGCATAAATGCTTTCATCCAAATTATTGGTAAAATTATTAAATAGCACAGAACCAAGGACAAATACCCAGGGTACTCCACTAAAACCTTTTTGTTTGTTGATATTGACTTATCAATGACTACTGTTGGATTCCAATTAGTCAAACATGTTCAAATCTAACACTACTATCACCTGGGGCTTACATTTTCATTGTATTCATAAAAATAAAATTAAAAGATTTTGTTAATTTTTCTTGATATCTAAATATACTGTGTCTACAATATTTAGTCAATAGTCAAAAACATTTATTAAGCACCTATTATGTGCCAAGAACTGGGAATGCAAAAGAAAAAGAAAAAAAAATTGTGCCCTCAAGGAGCTTATAATCAGATGGGGGAACACAATGGACAAAAAGAAGCTGAATAGGATAAAGGGAATCAGAATATAACCAATGTGATGCTTTGGGGGTTGAAACTAAGTACAACTGTTTGCGAGAAATAGAGGTGGCTGGTAAATTCTGAGCCCCTTATAAAGGGAGGTTTGGGGAGCCTACTAATGAACTGTGAAAGTAACAAAGAAAAAAAGAAAGGAAAAACAGTTTTCTGGTATGACACATTACGTTGATGTCATGCTGACTTTGAGTGATCACCACTTTTTTTCTAGCTATTCATAAGCTATTCACTAACACTAGGTTTGAGAATTTGCTAGGAATTGATATCAAGCTTAAGAGTTTGCAGAGTTAATTTTCTGAACTATTTTGAAAATCAATACAGAATTTACCCTTCTCCAGATCTTTCTCATCTCTTCCATTCTCTAAGGTATTTTAAAGATCCTTAATAGCAGATAGGAGGCATAGTGAATAAATCAAGTTCTAGATCCAGAGGCAGGAAGACTATTTTTTTTTTTTTAGTAATTCAAATCTGATGTCAGATACTTCCTAGCTAGGTGACTCTAGGTAAGTCACTTAACCTTGTTTTCTCAGTTCCTCTTTTATAGAATGAGCTGGAGAAGGAACTGGCAAACAACTCCAGTATCTTTTCCAAGAAAAGTCTGAATGGGGTCACAAAGGATTGGACATGAATAACAACAAAAACAGAAGATCAACAATCCCAAAGTCAGTTATCAGTTCTCTAAGATAGAGGAACACTTAAACTTGAATTGATTGCATGCAGTTCTAAATGCACACTGATGTTATCTCATATTTTTACTCACTAGTAATAATTGTTTTTTATTTTTATTCTCAACTAAAATCACCATAGAATTGAACATGAGAACTTAGATCTAGCTCTGGAGGTGGAACTTGGAGGCTAATACTGTCCACTCATTTTAGAAATGGAAGAAACCAAGGCTCAGGGAAGTTAAAAATTACCCATGGTATTAAACAGGTATTGTTTCCCTATTCTAAATAGTTTTGCTGGAAAGAGAGATCAGGAGAAATTAAGATCTGAGTGTTTCAACCTTCTCAAAGTTATCACCTCATCTCATCAAATGAACTGCTAAATACTGGTGCTATATAAAAATTTTTTTTAAAGGACATAGTTCCAGACTTCAATGTGATTGTAATTGATTAAGGAGAAAAGACAAATTCAGTGATGTCAAATGGAAATTAGAATGCAGGAAGTGAAAAAGACAGTGCAAAGACTATGAGATAAGATTGAGCAGCTGTCAATCCCACTCTCCCCCACACCCCCACCAAGCAGTATACATTTTGTTCAGTAATTACTCGTGCTGATGCATTGCTATTATTCATTATAGGATGTATATAAAAAGAAAATTGTCTTCCTCTCTCTCCCCAATGAAAATTTTTCCCATCATAGGTGAGTAAGGCATGATTAGATATCAATGTGAGAATGTGATCCTAAAGGACTGAATGCTTAAGGATGAGTTGCTGTCAAGAGGGCAGCCTCTCAAATTCTATTACAATACCAGCATCTTCTCATGTCCAACCAATGGGAACAAACCCAGTAATTAGCACCAGCAACCTTTCATTCTAGTATATTTTTAGGGAACAAGGGCTCCCAGACAGACTCTGCTATCATACATTACCTAATGTTCCGGAACAGCAAGATGGATGCACATCCGGTCTGTTAAATATAACTGCCAGTTCTTTCCCAGATGCAAAGAGCTTGCATGCTCATTAAAATCTTACACTGAAAATGCAATCAATTTAAAGCTATAATTGTCTCCTAAATCTGATGCTCAACATGTTTTCCCCCTAGACACCAGAGAACATATCAAAGTTAGTTAAATTTTGAATGAGTTTGGGGAAAATGGCATTTTGAAACCCATCTGAGGTAGAAATGTGTTTAGTACATACATATGGTTTATTTTCTTAGGCTTTAAGTACAATATGTGCTTTCTGATGTGTAAACTTTAAGCTAGAAATGAGTATTGGTATGACCTTGAAGAAGTCATTTTTCTTCTTCTGCCCCAGTTTCCTCATATGTGAAATAGGGATAATAATATTTCCCTATTGACCTGACAGGGTTATTGTGAATGATTGAATGTGAAACATAATGGGTGTTTAGGAAGCACCATTTTACTTGTTGGCTGGTGTTGAAACAATACTTCCTATTTATATAACACTTTTTATCACAAAGCATTTTCTAAATGTAAGTTGCTGTTATTAGACCTTTAATAATAAGTATTAGAATTTTGTCATTTCACTTTGATTTGATATTTATTGACTTCTCTGATCTTGTATCTTCCTTTTCAGTTAAGCAGAAAAATACTGTCACACAATAAAAAGACATACAAGAGGGAAGTCACTCTCTGATCCATTCCCATATGGTTCCTCTGGGATAAGAGGACAAGAGAGACAAATTGCATAGCCACAGAATCTTGCCTGCAGCCTGTCTGGCCTTTATGAATGGGGTTGAGCTATTATTCTCTTTATGACAATCATATCTTTTGGTTTTGAACATAACCACATAGACAAAAGTGTTACTATCCAGCAGGACAGATCATGGGCATATTTGAAGTGTGATCTGCAGATCAGCTAACAGTCCTCTTATTCTTCTTTCTCTTGGGTTTTCTTTATTGACCACTGGAGTAACTGAAATTCCTATAATTACAGAGATGGTGTAAGCTGTTCTTTATGCTTTTGATGAGGAATGGGACTAGATAAGGGCTTTTGTAATCAATAATCCTCTATGACATTGGCTATAGGCTCCTAATCCTTTGGGTTTGGACTATTCTGGACAGGAAAGTCTGGAACAGCATAAATTTCTTTGCTAAAAGGGCCAGAATTAAGAAGTAAATCAGGTGAAGAAGAGTAACTGGTATATTGAACATGAAAAGACATGTGAAAGTATATTCAAGTCAAGAGTCATGCCTGACATCCAAAAAAATAATCTGACAATAATAGATGATAAAATTCAGAGTATACTGCAGAAACTTGGTCAGATTATATATAAGGTTCACAGAAAATGGATGGCCAAGCAGATTTACATTTGGCAAAGAGTTCAGACTCAATATTCAACAGGTGAATACAGTAGAACACTTTTAAGGTCAGTCATGTGAGTCAATTATTGCTCTCCTCAATTCTCTAAGCAAACTTTAGTTGTTATCTGCTCCTGGCCACCAGCATTTTCTACATATGGCAGTTATTTCTTAGTAGCAATAGGCATAGCCACACTTTTGGGTTAATGCATCTTGTCTCTAGAATAATCTAGTTTTAAAAATATGCTAACAAAAAGTATTCACTAACACATTAGCAAGTTATTAGAATAATTTTTACCATTGAGAGCAAAAGATGAGTGACGTACAAAACAGAATAGATGAGTTTGGATGAAGGAGAGGGGATATGTTGGCACATTCTATTACCAGGAAGTGTTTGTTTTGTTTGGTCATTACAGTTATGTCCGATTCTTTGTGACTCTGTTTTGGGGTTTTCATGGCAAAAATACTGGAATGGTTTGCCATTTCCTTCTCCAGATGAAGAGATTAAAGCAAACAGATTTAAAGTGACTTGCCTAGAGTTACACAGCTAGTAAGTGTTTGAAGCTGGATTTGAATTCAGGTCTTCCTGAAATCAGGCCTTGGCATTCTATCCACTCTGCCACCTAGCTGAACATGACACTCTATACCTAAAAATTGAATTAACTTGAGGTGGTTCCACATACTATTCAGAGATACATGTGGGGAAAGGGTATCTTAAAAAAGTGGTAGAGAGAGAAAAACATTGAACAGCATATTGTGTAGTCCTAGGCATGTATTTATGTAGGCATATTATATATGCATGCATTATACAGGCACATATCTACATACCCATGACCATATGCACATATGCAGGAATATATATGCAAATGCATACATACATACCAGCTACATTATGTTCTTGTCTCTCTTAGGACCTGCAATCCACTACTTAGAGTCTTTATCATGTCTCAAGAAATTCTTTCTCAACTTCTCTCTCCAAAGACTCACCAGAAATGCTCATTATGCAGATTTGAAGTTTGTATTTCACCTTCCCTCAACCATAAAAGAGCCAGGTCTCCTTTCATAAAAAATAACATACAAATCTTTCCTGGAGTTGGTAAAAACTGGGTCAAGTCAAATGAAGAAGCTTTAATCATTTGTTAAGCACCAACACTGTAGTAAGCAGTGAGTATAGACAAAGAAACACCAAAAATACTCCCTTCTTTCAGAGTTCATAGTTTAATGGAATGAAGTCTATATTAATAAATAATTAATAATAAAAGAACCTTGTAATTGACCTAACGCATCACAATTAGTATATTTGCATTCCACTGACACCTAAACTGGGCTATCTAAGAGTTGTTTTTTTTTGTTTGAACATTAATTACTTGGCTTAGCAATCACTCTGGACTGAGTAGTAGTCAACTTTCCAAACCACTTTCTCCTGAATGACCAGCATTAGCAGAAAATATAATTCAAATTCAAGAAACATGTATTTATTAATGGGAGAGGCTATATTCAAGATGAATATAGTATGAAATGGTAATAATGTCAGAGGAAGGCTTTTAGATTAAGATAGATTGGAAAAGGCTTCCTGCAGATTATGGGACTGTAGCTGAGATATGAAGTAAAGCAGGGAAGCTTAGAGGCAGGGATGAAGAAGGGGAAAATTCCAAGCACAAGAGATAGCTGGTGAAAACACAGAGTCAGAAGATGGCAAGTGCTTTCTGTGAAGAACAGAAAGGATTGCAGAGTACGTGGAGGGGAGTAAAATATGAAGAGTTTGGAAAGGTAGGAGGGGGCAGGTTATTAAGGTCTTCAAAAGCCAAACAAAATTGTAAATTTGTTGCTGGAGGTAACAGGGAGTCACTGAATTGCATTGAATTGATGGGGTAGTCAGACCTACACTCAATTATACAGCTTCTAGACTAGACAATGGACTGGAATGGGGAAAGCCTTGAAGCAGGGAGTCTAATTGGAAGGCTATTGCAATAGTCTAGACATGAGAGGATAAGGCCCTGCACCAGAATAGTGACAATGTCAGAAGAGAGATTACAGTGTATATAAGAGATGTTACAAGAGTAGAAACAGTTGGAATCTGGAACTTTGTAGATAAAAGGGGTGAGAAAGAATGAGGAATTGAGGCTAAGAATGGTGATCATACTTTATCTCATCTTTATGTCTAAGATAATTAGTTATATTAGTAACAATGATAATGATGATGACAATAAGGTTATGCTAGAAGCTCACATTAAAATTTTTTACGTTTGCATTATTTTATATAGCTTTTCTGGAGAGAAGGACCATGGTATTATAGATAAGGGACCCGGCCTCAAAACTAAGAAGTTCTAGAATCACTTCACACCTCATTTGGGACAAGTCAATATTTTTTAGTGCTCCGGGTTAGTGTTCTCTTAGTTGCAAGAGGCTGGCCTGCCTTAGTAGAGAAGATTTTCTCACAGGGGAGTAAGCTATGCCAGTGAAACCACAGCTACGGTTTTTATCTCTGGAGAGAAGAACCTGATTCAGTCAAGAAGTACTGGATTTGGAGTCAGATGACTGACAAATCCCAACTCTCCTCATCATTATCTTTATAACCTAGGATCACATTTATCTTCTCTGGGACTCAGTCTCCTCACCTCCGAAAGCTGGATCAGATGGTTCCTTCTACATCTAACTCTTAAATTCTGTCACCCTGTGAACAACCTTGTTAAGAAAGTAGTACAAGTATCATTGACTTTCTTTTGTAGATGGGCCAGCAAAGCCTCTAAGAACCTTGTGATTCACTTAAGGTGACACAATTAGTATATCTGCACTCCACTGATACCTAAACTGGGTGATCTGAATGTTTTTTGGTTTGAACATTAATTATTTGGCTTAGCAATCACTCTACACTGAGTAGTAGGCAACTTTCCAAACCTCTTTCTCCTGAATGATCAGCATTAGCAGAAAATACAATTCAAGTTCAAGAAACATTTACTAAACTCCGCTATATGGAAAGCATGGCAGCACAGTATAGTGAATAGAAAAAAATGTCCGTGAAACTAGAAAGACCTGTGCTCAAGTACTGCCTCTGGGAAATGTGAAGTTCAGGCAAATTTTGTAAATTCTCAGTGCTCCATCTATGCTTGAAGACAATAAATTGCAGAGAAGGCATTGATTGGCCAAAGGAAATACTGGTCTACTCTCCATTCCAATTCTCATTCCTCTATTGATAAAACACTGTGCTTGGCATTGGGAATACAAAATAAAAATTTGTATAGATATAAGTAAACATGTAAGTTAACACCTTGTATACATGTAAGTAAACATCTAAGTTAATATTTAAGTTAATACAAAGTATACATAAATGTATGCTAAACGATTTCAAGAAGTGAATATTAACAACTCACGGATGGTAAAGAGAGTGGCAGGCATCTTGCACCTGAAGTGAGATATGAAGGAAGGTAGGGATTTTAAGAGGCAGAAGTGAGGAAGGAGTGCATTCCAGGAATGGCATAATTATTTGTGCCAAAGTGCAGAGTCAGGAAGTAGAATGGTATGTGTGTCACAAGTAGCTTACCATCCAATTTAGGGACCATATTGTGTGGGACCTCAGATCACGAAAGCTTCGTCATTGTTCTTGTGGTTTTTTTTCTTTATTTTTTTTTTAACCTTAGAAGAAATAGGGAGCCAATGGAGGGTATTGAGCAGGGGAGTGGCATGGTCAGATCTGTGTTATACATTTTGTAATTGTGTAGATGTATTTGAGAGGGGAGACCGGAATATGGGACATATTTTAGTTGTGAGGGAAGATGGTATTTGTCATGGTCCACAGAGACAAAGTCATAACTGTAATCAAATTTTGCTGCACAGAAAATAGGTTGCTTCATAGTAAAACTCCCCCACAGGGTTTAAGTGCTAACTGAGGTGAACTGTGAAGCTAATAAATTGGGTGATAATTAAAATCCTTCTGCAAAAATTGTGGCTGCCTTCTGTCACATGGTACGTGTTTACTGTAACTAATCCCAAAGTGCCACTCACTCTTCTGGTTGCAGGGTTGTTTTTGTTTGTCTTTAGCTTTACCTGACCCCAAAGGCAGAAGTGAATTCTTTGAAAGTAACTGAGTAAGGGACAGAGAGGGGAACAGCATTGTGGTACCTTTTCATTCTGACTCCAGAGCTCCAGTCTAGGGCCTTAATTATTGAGGGAGACAGTCCATGGAGTAATATCTATGGAATAATTTAAATCATCTAATCTAGCCCCTTGATTTTACATAAAGGAAGAATATCTAAATAGCTAAAGTTCTCTGTTTATGGTTACAATTTATGTCAATTTCCAGATTTATTTTCTTGCAATTTCAGGATTTCTAACCCTTCTGGGCATCCTTAAATATCTTAATCAGTCAAGAAATCCTTTCACAGATGTTCCTTTCAATCAATACATCAAACAACTGGGATTTCATTGATGTAGGCACTCCTGCCAAGGCAAGTGACAATCTTATTCATCAGCGTTCATGGGTTGTTATAGCTTTAAAAAATCCTAACTCGGTGGCTCATTCATTGGTGACAAACATTTCTAAACCTACTGATGGTGGTCTATCAGTCAACAATAATAAAAATTAACTGCTATGGGATAGACAATAGGAGTAAAAAGACAAAAAAAAGATATACTCCTTGCCCTCATTATATTGGGGAAATGATATCTATACATAAGAGTAAATGAAAAATGTGTGCAAAATAAATAAAAGACACTCAAGAGGGCTGCTATTCAAGAAGAATGGAGCTCAGAAATGGCATCATGTAGTAAGTGGCATTTGAGTTAAGCCTTGAAGGAACTACAAATACTAAAAATAGATGGAATGAGGGAGTTCAGCCCAAGTCCTATGATATGCGTGGTAACAGAGAGGAGATGTAATGCCATGTGTAGGGAATAGGTTGAGGGAAATTTGGTTGAACTATAGATGAGCAGCAATGAGTAACTAGGCCAGAAAGGTCGGTTTGTGGCAGGGGGAGGGCTTTAAATGCCAAATAGAGGAGTTTGTATTCCATTCAAAATATAATAATGAATCTCTGTAGTTTATCAGTCTTGAAGTGA
Source organism: Pseudochirops cupreus (assembly GCA_028627135.1). Classification (NCBI taxonomy): domain Eukaryota; kingdom Metazoa; phylum Chordata; class Mammalia; order Diprotodontia; family Pseudocheiridae; genus Pseudochirops; species Pseudochirops cupreus. The sequence continues at coordinate 144,032,035 of CM053582.1, forward strand.
ATAAAATGAAGACTTCATTTATTGCTAGGACCATACTCAAAGCTTTCATAGCTTGGTAGGGCATAGGCTATGACAATTGCTTAAAACAAAGGTGGTGATATTACCATAGCACTCTGTCTTGGCTAGACCATATCCAGGGTACTGAATTCAGTTCTTGGTGCTAAATTTTAAGAAGAATATCTGCAAGTTGAAAAGTGTATGATTTTGGGCAAATCACTTAACCCCAATTGCCCCTCCAAAAAGAAAAGAAAAAGAAAATTGTATGATTAAGGTTGACTAGGGTGGTAAAGATAGTCATGATCTTATTACCTATGATTGTTGATGACTCTAAGGATACTTAGTCTGCAAAGAAAAAAAGACATTTTTCTTGGTTTCATAAGACAAGAGTCTAAGTTATAAATAGAATTTGCAAAAAAGTAAGCTTTGCCTTCTTGCAAAGAGCCAAAATTTTCATCCCGATAATGAGAGCTATCAAAATGGAAGAATCTGCTCCCAGAGGTCCTAAGATAAAGTCTGGAGGACCATTTGTCAGATATGTCATACAGCAATTGTTTTTTGTAGTTCAGGAACAGGTAGAATTAAATGGTCACTGAGATAGCTTCCAACTCTGAGATTCTGTGATTCAGAGAACTTAGAGTCACCTTCACAACATGTTGGTGGAGTAGCGCTTTCATTTAAATAAAAGGAAAAAAATATTGAAAATAAGAATGTAAGCCATAAAAGAACAAATGAAAAGAATAACCCTGCTCCTCCAGGAGTTATATTTTGTACCTTGGTGGATAAGTTCACTTACCTTGGTAATATACTTTTCAGGGATGTACACGTTGATAATAAGGTTGACCCATGAACTTCCAGAGCTAGCTCAGTGTTTGCGAGGCTCCAAAGGAAGGTATGGAAGAGAAGAGGTCTTAGACTGACCACCAAACGGAAGATCTATGGAGCAGCTGTGCTTTCCTTTGTTGTTGTATGCCTATGAAACCTCAACAGTCTATCAGCACCATGCCAGGAAACTGAATCACTTCCATTTCAATTGTCTTAGGAAGATTCTGAATATTACCTGGCAGGATAAGGTACCAGACACTGAAGTCCTTCCTTTAACTAAACTGCCAAGCATTTTAACTCTGCTTCAGAGACTACAGCTTTGATGGACTGGTCACATTGTTCTAATGCAAAAGGTATGCTTGCCAAAAAGACTATTTTATGGAGAATCCACACAGGACAATCTTTCATGTGATGGTCAGAAGAAGTGATACAAGGACACTCTCAAGATCTCTCTTAAGAACTTTGGAATTGATTTGTGACATGGCAGACATTGGAACAGGACCACTCAGCATGATGTGCCCACATCAGAGAAGGTCCTGTACTGAGTAAAGCAGAATTGAAGTAGCTCAAAAGAAACATAAGATGTGAAAATATGGAAAATTCACCCCAAATGTGCATGTAGACTACTCGCATCAGACTTGTGATAGAACATTCCAAACTCATATTGGTCTGCTTAGCCACAGTTGGATGCACTGTAATTTGACTGTAGCATAGTGGTGTCACTTTGGTCCTCTTTAAGACTGAAGGACAACAACCAGGCTTCCAGAACATTGTATCTGTGTCCAGGACTATTCCGTGGGAATTCATGGGTTTACGTTGTCTTATAGTCTCAGGCCTGGGTTTTTAGTATATTCAGATGAGGGATATGAATGACACAAATTTATTTGTATTATTTGTTACCTGATTAGGTAACAAAACAGTAAGATTCAATTTGCTAATGAACCGCTCCTAAAATGTTCAACACAGAAATCAGGTGGGAAGTTTGTTGTCTGTCCAGAAAGCTTTATTGTCAGTCATTAAGTCAATAAGCATTTATTAAGTGACTGCTACATGCCAGGTTCTGCACTAAGCATGTGGGATGCACACACAAATAAAAACAAAGACAGTTTCTACTTTCAAGGGGTTTACAATTTTGTAAGAAAAGCCAACATAAGAAAGGAAGCTGAAAGGTAAAGGTTAGTGGGTATATCAGCAAGCACCCTAGCATACCCAGGGTGGCTGCTAGCACAGGTTCTTAGATCTGCTTTTCTAAAGAAAGGAAAGCAACTGAAAATGGGTTAACAGTCTCACTTTAATCAATCAAACACATATCATTTACCTAGTTCAGGGGAAAAAGTCAGCACCCTGAACTTCAGAGAATACAAACACAAATTACAAACACAAGTTACAAGCAGACAAAGAAACAGATCAGCTTCCATCTGTCTGACCATTACATCTATAACTATTCAGTTACCAGTGAGGGAAGCACCAACATCTGGGTTTTTCAAAGGGGGGTGGGGAGGCTCAATGGCTGCCCAGAGTCTCTTCTGGCCAAATCACACAACTCTTCTCAAAGTGAGCCCCAAAGCAAAACCTCACATCAGCAGTATATATAGCCTTCTCCTGGATGGGAGATCATCACAGCCCTCTTGATCTACTGCCCAATCACAAAGTAATAAGGTGTGGGCATTTTTGAAGAACAAGGCTCCCGCAACAGGTTCCATGTGACCACATTCAGCCTATTAGGTGGCAGAGTATACTTTCAAATCTGGGAATGTTCTAAGAGTCACTTAAGCCACTTAAGCAAAGGACCTGGGGCAGGGAAGATCTTCAGGTTCCCATAACAGTGGGGTGGGAAGTCCTCTGCATGGGGGTATGATGGAGGGTTTCCAAACATGTTAAAAACTAGTGGGAAACGGGTGGAAAAACTGTGCTAAGCCACTTCTTTAAATAGAAGCCCTGGAGCCTATGGCCCTACTCTCCATTCAAAAGCTCTAATCAGAAGGGCAGAGAATATTGATTAGATGTGAGTACCAGGCAGATTCAGCCATCTAGCATAATGAGATTTCCCAATGATGAGTTTCCTACATTAGGAAGGTAGAATCAATAATTTCAAAGAAGTACAAAAGAAGTGTTTATTGCTGTTGAATTGTTTTAGTCGTGTCTGACTCTTCATGACTTCATTTAGGGTTTCCTTGGCAAAGATATTGGAGTGGTTTGCCATTTCCATCTCCAACCCACTTTTACAGATGAGGAACTGATTAAGTGATTTGCCCAGGGTCACATAGCTAGTAAATATGAGTCTTGACTTGAATTCAAGAAGATGAGTCTTTCTGATTCTAAGCCCAGTGTCCTAACCACTGCACCACTTAACTGCCCAGAAGCAGGTTAGTTGATGGGAAATTGGGGGAGGAACCTATACTGTGTCTCAGCCCTCCTCCTAGTCCTTGAAATCTATAGGGCTTAATCTATGTTGTAGTTAACTGTTTTAGTTATCCTAAAGTCCTAAAAAGAAGTTCAAATTCATTTCTATGTCGCCAGGAATGACAAGATATATGTGCCAACATTGTAAATCCGGCTTGATATCTCTATGCAGATAAATCCCAGATTTATATTTCTAACCAAAGTTTCTCCCCTGAGGCTCATTACCAGTTGTCAATTGAACATTTCAAACTAGATCTTCCAGGCACGTATTAACCTCAATGCAGCCAAAAGAGAATCCATTATCTTTCCTCCAAAATTTACCCCTTTCACAAATTTCCATATTTCAGTTGAAATAGCTGTTATGGCCACCATGCTCCCAATTTTGTAACCTATGTGTTATCCATTTTCCTTTCACTCTACACTTCCATTCAGTCATAAAATCTTGTCTTTTGTACCCCTACAATATCTCTTGCATCTGATCCCTTTTCTGCACAGTCACCACTTTAATGACTTCTCTGGTATAGGTTATTGTAATATTCTCCTTATTCTCTCTACCTGATATCTTCCCTAATACCTAATATTCTTCCTAGATGATATCCCTCTGCATTCCAGGACATTCTGTCAGGGTATTTTTTCCATATGGGGTGTTCTTAATACATCATTCCCCTACTTTGTGTGTTCCACTATTTCTCTATTGTTTCTAGGATAAAACGGGAATTCCTTTATCTTTTAAAGCCCTTCACATATTGTTCCCAACCTATCTTTTGGCCTTATAGTGGGTCAAGAGGGCTGTGATGATCTCCCATTACATAAAGCTTTATGTAAAATAGGTTTTAGCCCATGTTTGTTCTTATATCTTTGTTAGGTGATTGACTAAATGTTTATTACTAGATATGTATAACACTAATACCTTTATTCTTTATAAGTGGTAATCAGTCTCATATTTTCATGCCTTTTCCTGCTTGCCCACCATTCCTTCCCCATGACACATCTATAATGGACCCTTTTCTTACCTCTATCTCTTGGAATCCTTCATTTCCTTTAAGACTCAGATTAAGTATCATGAATTTTTTTTTTCATGAGAGTTTCTCCATGGAATCTTCTCTGCCCCCTTCCTATCTCTGCCCTCCCTTCCTTAATACCTAAATAAAAATACTTTTATATTTATTTCCTCTATATTTATTTTGTATTTAATTATATATGCACTTGTCTCCTCCATTAGAATATAAATTCTTGAGAACAGGTATTATTTCAATTTAAAAAAACATTATCTCAAGTGCTTAACATGATGCTTCAGACATAGTAGCACTTAATAAATGTTTGTTGGTTGATTGAACATGTGTACTTCATATGCTAAAAGGAAGTGAGATCACTTTTGCTTTTTCTATTTTAAGCAGACTATAATTTAATCTTCCACCAAGGTTTTTCAAGTCAGACACATTATTGCAGTGTGGTAGTGGCCATTGTTTCCCAAAGGTTATGCCAATGGGCAAAGTAAAATTTGATGATGAGTTAAATACCACAGCAACCTTAGATGTGTCTAGTCTAACCTCATTTTGCAAATGAGGGAACTGAGGTCTAAAGAGTCAATAATTTGCCTTAGGTTATACAATAATTAAATAGAAGTGCTAAGAAATCTAAATCAAATCCTCTGACTTCATATCCAGGACTTTTTCCACTGTGACATGCTACCTCCCAAATCACACTCATGAATACAGGCTTAGCATCATAGACTATATATCTGTATCACTGAGACCAATCTAGTTCAGATTGCAAAGAATCATCACCATGTTAGTAGAGGGCTAATGAATTTTAAAGCCACAACAACTTTCCAAAGATAATGTATTAAGTCATACACAGTCTAAGACTGGCACCAGTGTAGGAAGTATCCATACCAATGAAATCATGGACCTTTGAAATACTGACATATTGAAGTATGCAGTCAGTACCAGATGGGTGAGTTCTGACTAGTACTGGACTTGAAAGTCATAAAAATGTGCTAAGTATATTCTTTTCCAAGTAGAAAACTGGTGACTTCAAAAAAAAAGTCATTTACACTTGAGATTGCTAAGAATATTTTGCAGAGCCTGGATGGATTTGAACTGCTACATTGGGGTAGTAAGTTAAGGAAAATATAAAAGCTAGAATTTCCTTTGGTTTTTCCTACCCGTTGTGTCCTTCTTGTACTGCTGTCCACTGCCAGCAAGAAACTTTAGGAAGTCTTGTATGAATCTTTTTAATTTTTCACTGTTAGGAATTTTGTGGCATCTTCCAAAGCCATTAAAAACAAGTTTTGATTGAACTGAGCTTTATTTTGTAATGTAAGAAAGTTTCTGTTGCACAATTATAAAGAGTTACAATAATGCTAAGAAGCTGTATAATATACATGTAGTTTCAGTGCATGCGGAAGCTTTCGATGCTAATTAAGATAAATTGGGAAAAGAATCAAAGGGAAAATAGAATTCTATATGTGTGTGAATTTGAAGCAGCAGGAGATTTGCTGTGAGGGGCATAAAGAAGTACATAATGAATTCATCTAGAAGATATTATGTCCCAATTGGAAAGACTGGTAGTATTATGGCATATATTTCTGAAATATAAATTTGTATGCCTTCCAAAAGAAAAACACAAGAATTTGAACTGCATTACTAGGGTAAGGGGGGAAATTTACATTCAAATCTTCCTTGTACATAGGAAAATAACATGGATTTGGGGAAACTATGTCCAATGGCTTAAAGTAGCACCACACAGAACAGAATGTAGAATAATCAACCCAGATTTATTCTTAAGTACTCTAGAACCCTGTAAGACTGTTCTAGGACTTTGATCTACATCCAACCTCAACCTCCAACCACATTTCCACATGGCTTTTCATTCTGAGGTAGACAAAAATCAGCCAATCATAGGACTGAATTTTAGTTGGTATTTCTGCAATTACAGGATCATAGAAGCAGAGTAGAAGCTGACCTTATCCAGGATAATTTCATTATTATATAGAGATAAACTGAAACCTAGAGAAGTTAGAGGATTTGCTGGAGGTCACATAGATAGAGAGAAGTCAGATTTGAACTTAGGACCTCAATGTAGAAATTAGTTAGTCAACAAATATTAACTCACTTCTTATTTTTCTGTGCTAAATATTAGACATTAAAAAAGGAAAAAACAATTCTAAAACAAAAACAGAAACACCCAGTTCTTGCTCTGTTCTAAAGGTCAACACATCTAAAGAACATTTAAATATCTAGATACATACTGGAGATATAAAGAGTAGATTGAAATTGATCTGAATAGGAAAGGGGAGGAGGTTTGTTAGGTAGTATATGCCTCTTGTGGAAGGTACACGTTGAAATGAATGTGAAAGGAAGCCAGGGAGACCAAGAGGCTGATTTTAAGAGAGCATTGAAGACATGGAGGACAGCCAGAATCAAGGCATAGAGATAGGAGAAGAAGAATCAATTTCAAGAAGCACGACAACTGAACGTAGCTGAATTATACAGTAGGTGGAAGCAATCCAGTCATCATTCCTTTGTACCATAAATCCAAGCCTCAGGCCCACAGGTTGTAGAAAGGCAGAGTTTTTATGTACAGTACACCTTCTGAGTGTCACTCCCCTCTCCATCATCTTGAGATGATCAAAGATGGAGAGTTGGTGGAGATATTGGAAGACATCTAGTCCAACCATCTCACTTAGTAGGTGAAGAAATTGAGGCTTAAACAGGTGGCAGAACCAGAATTTGAAGCCATGCCCTCCTATTACAAATCCAGAACTTTTTCCTGTGTACTAAGGTTCAGTTCAGAATCTCATTCCTCCCTCTTTACTTTCCCTAGTTATTTATTGAAGCAGGTACCTGACTAGCATACCCTTCCCTGCCACTTGGATACCCGCAGTCCAAGTTCCCTAGGATTTGGAGTAATAAGCTACAGAAACTGAAATAATTTCCGTTACACTGATACTGCTTTCATCAGAGGATCTTGGGGAGTGAAACTACTGATTCACTGTTTCTTCTCCCATTTATATTTGGCAACCTCACTCCTCTTGATCTATTTCACCCTGACTCTATGTATCTACAGAGATTTAATAACTTTCCTCTTGCTACCTCTCTGCTATTTCTCATTCTTCTCAAACTCTCTTATGTCTTTCAACATAATCTCACTGGAAAGCAATTTGGCAGAAATTAAGATTAGATCATCCTCTAAAATGAGAGGCAACAGTGATATAATGGATAGAGTGATGGATTAGGAGTGAGAAAGAATGAGATCTGAATCATGTGTCAGAAATGTAAGAGCTATGGGACCACATACAAGTTAAATATCCTCTCTGTGCTTCAGTTTCCTTGCCTATAAAAAGGGATAATAATAATAACACCTACATCAAAAGATTTCTATGAAAATAAATGAAGTTTTATATATATATATATATATATATATATATATATATGTAAAACACTTTGCAAAACTTAAAATACTATAGAAATATTAAATCTTTTCTAATACTGTACTATATGTTATACTAAGCTGTCAAAGCATAAACAACTTAAATATTATAAATCATACCATAAAAATAGAACCAAATCAGGTTACTTTCTATGTTGTGATTAGGAGAAGAATTTATAAACCCAACAAGATATGGACACCAGAATAAAAATAAAACAAATAATTTTAATTAAATGAAATTGAAATCTTTTTGTGCAAACAAAATTAATACAACTTCAAAAAGAAGGCAATAGTTGTTTGGAGGGAAAAAATCTTTGAATCAGTTATTTCTGTTAAGGTTTTGATGTCTAAGATACATAGGAAATTAATATATAGGAAATTAATTATATATATAACAGTGAAGGGTAACATCCAGATTGTGGAGAGAAGCCAGAAAGTTGCCTGAGCTCTCCTCAGTTTCCCTCAAAACAAAATTAAGTCAAGCCTTTAAATGAATTCTGGTATAACAGAACTGACAACAAGACAGAGTGACACAATCTTTCAGCTTAACATAACTTAAAAAGACTTCAGGAAAGATCTGTTTCACTTGGATAAAAGGGGAGCACAGTCCAGTTCACATAGTGTCCAGGCAAGCCAGTGGGACACTTTTAGACATAGCACAAATCAGCAACTGAGACCCCTTGGTCCTAGTGCAGCAGGCCAGCTATGAGGCCTCAAGCCCCATTGCAGAAGGCAAATAATGAGCCCTGGAACCCAGGCACAATAGGTGCCACTAGACTGGGTCACCACCAGTGCAGTGGGCAAGCCACAAGCGCCTGAGGCCCCAGAATGGAAAGCCAGTGATGAGGCACCTGACTCCCAATATAAGAAGCTTATGATGGTGCCCCCCTGTTCCACAGGAGTGGAGTTCAACTTTAAAAGTCATGAAATAGGCTGAAAAATGAGTAAGAAACATAAAACAGCTTTAACCATAGAAAGGTACTGTGACAACAGAGAAGATCAAAAAAACACTAACTCAATAGAGGACAACATTGTCAAAATGTCTCTATGTGAAGCCTCAAAGGGTAATATAAATTGTTCTCAGCCTCAAAAAGTCCTCTTGAGAGAGCTTTAAAAGGATTTTAAAAATTAAGTAAGAGATGTAGAAGAAAAATTGGGAATATAAATTAGAATTATGCAGGAGAAATTTTTTTAAAAAAAATAAGAGCCAACACCTTGGAAAAGGAAGCACAAAAATTAATTGAAGAAAATAACTTTAAAAGTAGAATTGGTCAAGTGAAAAAGGAGGTACAAAAGCTCACTAAAGAAAATAATCCCTTAAAAATTAGAATTGGGCAAGTGGAAGAAAATGACTCTATGAGCCATCAAGAATCAATGAAACAAAAGCAAAAGAATGAAAAAAATAGAAGAAAATATAAAATACCTCATTGGAAAAACAGCTGACTTGCAAAACAGATCCAGGAGAGATAATTTAGGAATTACTGGGACTACCTGAAGGCCATGATTTTAAAAAAAGAACCTGAACAGTGACTTTCAAGAAATTACTAAGGCAAACTTCCCTGGTAGCCTATAAGCAGAAGGTAAAATAGTCTTTGAAAGAATTCACTGATAACCTCCTGAAAGAGGTTCCAAAATGAATACCCCAAGGAATATTGTAGCCAATTTCCAGAATTATCTGGTCAAGTAGAAAATACGACAAGAAGCCAGAAAGAATTCAAATACCAAGGAGCCACTGTCAGGATTACACAGAATTTAGCAGCTTCTACATGAAAGAATCAGAATGTTTGGAATATGATAGCCCAGAAGGCAAATGTACTTGGATTACAATCAAGAATCAACTACCCAGCAAAATTGTACATAATCTTTAAGGGGAAAATATGTACGTTTACTGAACTAGGGAATTTTCAAACTTTCCTCATGAAAAGACCAGAGCTGAACAGAAAATCTGGCTTTTAAATACAAGACTCAAGAGAAGCATAAAAAGGTAAACGGGAAAGAAAAAAAAAACCCCAACAGGTTCTTCAATAAGGTTAAACTATTTACAACTCTAGTCAAAATGATAATTGTAACTCTTGAGAATTGTATCTCTATTAAGGCAGTTAAAAGAAGTATATGTAGAAAGAGAATGTGGTTGTACATTGACTTTGATGCGATGATATGAAAAAAATTAAGGAATGAAAAAAAGGGTTCTGTTGGGAAAAGAAGGAAGCGGGTAAATAGGATAAATTATGTCACATAAAGAGGCTCATAAAACCTATCACAATGGAATGAAATAAGGTAGGGAGTAAACATTATCCAAACTTTATTCTCGTTGGTTTTGGCTCAAAAGGAGAATAATATGCACATTTAGTTGGGCATAGAAATTTTATCTTACCCTGTAGGGAAGTAAGAGGGAAAGGGGAAAGAAGGAGGGGAAAGGGAAAATATATGGCAATAAGATGCACTTTCCCATAGAGGTCATCAAAAGATATGAGCGATTTTCAAAAGAAAAGCAATTAATAGTGTACAATATTTTTCCAAATCAGTAATAATAAAATAAATGTAGGATAAAAAGCATAAAATTTCACACCACACCCAGAAAATTCATAAGAATGGTAAAAACAGATGGACATAGTCATTGTTTGAAGGGCTGTGGCAAGACAGACATACTAATACAATTGGTAGAACTGTTCATGATGCAATCATCCTGGAAAACAAATTGGAGGGTTTTTTTTTTAAGTTACTAAAACTTGCCTTTCTAGTTTATCTGAAACCAAGTACATTTATTTGGCAACCCAATATATAATGGCTGTGGATCTAGAGTTCTTCATTGTAGATGACCTTAACTATATATATCAGAGATAATGTCATGTACGTTATAATGGTAGACTTTATACCTTGTTCTGGGACCCTGATGACTATCCTTTAAAGGCTACTGAAATCCTCAACAAGATGATGGAATTAGAACCCTCAGGTTTTCAATGCATCCCTTCCAGATTATTCTAGACTGACTCTGGTTTGAAATGAAGCTAGTTGGTTAGGGGAGCTATGTTCCATAAGCCCTTGCTGAAATTGGTGAGAAGTTCTCATGGATGACATGTAAAGAGATTCATAATACCTAGAAGAGATAAGATTAATTCTGGAATGAGGAGAGAGATGTTGCAAAGAAATCTTCCTACAAATCTGCTGTCCTTATTACTACCATAATTTCTAAGGAAAAGTTTCAACACTGTCTCCTGAATACATAATTTCTAGGAGTTGGAAAATATCCTCAATTGAATATCTATCATTGTTTCTTTATTGGGAAAGAGACTGGTCCCATGATTTTACTGATATAATGACTCCACAAATACATGAAAGGTGGAAATTACTTTTACCAATGAAATTTCACATGTTTTATGCAACTTTAGGTTCTGAGAAGCTTAGAAGAGTTTACTCTTGTACAGTCATTATTCAGTCATGTCTGCCTCTTTGCAACCCCATTTGAGATTTTTCTTGGCAAAGATACTGGAGTGGTTAGTCATTTCCTTCTCCAGCTTATTTTACAGTGAGAAAACCAAAACAAACAGGGTTAAGTGACTTGCTCAAGGTCACACAGCTAGTTAATGTCTGCCACTAAATTTAAACTCAGGAAGAATCTTCCTTACTCCACACACAGCTCTCTATCCACTATACCAACTATGAGAGGTTAGATAATTTACCAAAGTCACACAGCCAGTATGTGTCAGAGTCAGTATATGAACCCAGATCTTCCTGGCTTCAGGGACAACTCTTAATTCAATGTTCCATGCTAACTTGGAAATTTAATAATATAACTTTCTTTTGTATAAATTTTTAATTATAAACCATTTAATTAAACCTAGCAAAGTAAGAGGTTCTTTAATGTTATAGAAGAAACACAAGACACATAATAACTAGAATTTTTATAGCACTTTAAGGGTTGCAAAATTTTTTACAAATATAATCTAATTTTATTGTCACAATAACCCTGTAAGGTAGTTTATGTTATTATCCCCAATTCTCAGATAAGGAAAATAAGGTAGAAGGAGGTTAAGTGACTTTCCTAAGGGAAGATTTAAATTCAATACTTTTTTGCTTCAAGTCGACATCCACTTTTTTTCTAAAGACTGAAATACTTATTTAAACAAAATGAGTTTTGATGTTTAAAACTTCATTCTGGAGTTTAAAAAAAAAACAAGAAAAAGATTGAATTGATTTCACCAGACCTCACCCAGTCGGAAGTGACATGTTTCTCCTGTGACATGCTTTTCTTTCAGGGATGCTTGTTCTCTTCAGTTTTCAGTCTGGTGGTGATGGCAGTGATGGTGGTAGAGACTGTAGGTGTGATGTGCTTTTTAGTTCAAATTGGTAATGAATAGGATTCTTGGAAAGTGAAAATTTTAGATGAAATTCTTCAGGAAAGGATGTGAAGGAAGGAACAAGCGAAGAAGGCAGAGGTGAAATGTATTAAAAATTCTGATGATTAGGATTCCAGTTGGGATTCCCTTGCAGAGTGGGAGCTGAGAGATCACAGTCTTGGAATAAAAATCAAGAATTCACCTTATGGGAAAGAAGATTCTATGGAAGATAGAGGTGAAGAACATGATTTCTTGGTCATCACACCAACCCAACAAATGTCACATAAGGAAAAAGCTCATCACAGGAAAGATGAGAAAAGAAAAGGAAATGTCAGTATCATGGTTGTGGAGGTGGGATGGGGTGGGAGGAAGCATGCCAGAGTGAAAGAGGAGAGAGAGAATATAAGAGTCAGAAAAGGCATTGGGAGGAGCAGCATAAAGCTTGGAGGGAATGGGAGATGAGGAAAAGGACAGAGATTATTTGAGAACATTCCAGGATTGAGAAAGATCATTTTGAAAAGCCAGAGCAAAAGAGTGAAATATCATGGAAGATGATGGAACAGCAAAAGGAGCCAAGGGAACAGAAGGAGCTGAAGAGATGGGTAGAGGGGAGATGCAAAGAGCTTCAGGCCAGAAGAGAAGTTTCTGCACAAAAGAGTGTAAGAAGACTATGGAGACAAAGTAAAAATAAATCACTGGGTTTGAAGCCATTTTCACCCGCATCAAGAGAGATTTGAGCAAAGAAATGGAAGGAAACCAGTCAAAGGAGGCAAACTGGAAGAGAGGGATCCCCTTTCTGATTTACAAGATATCAGCGACAATAGAAAAAGAAGCTCAACTCGAACCTCATCTGCAGAATCAGGATTTGGCTGTAGTAAGGACAGTAGTAAGGAATTAAAAGAGGAGGAGGAGTCAGGTAGCATTTTTCTGAAAGTGTATGAGCAATCTGCTAAAGAAATAAGTAAAGAGAAAGACCAATAAAATGGAAAACATATCTTAGTTGTTGCAGAATTAAGGTTTGACCCAGATTGGGGAGGGAGTGAAGAAAATAAAAAAGTGGGAAAGGAGGTACCACAATCCAACTCCACAGGAGAAGGAGTTTACTCTTCCAAGCCTTACAGCCTTATCTGCTGTGGAGATGAAGTAGAAACTTCCCAAATATCTCCCTACTCTCCAGGGTTGTCCAAGTGTAGGAGAATTCCAACATTTAATCAGGATCAAAGAAGGTACATATGGTGTTCCTGGTATACAGAGCAAAGGACAAAAAGACTAATGGAATTGTGGCTCTGAAACAGTTGAAGGTGGGAAAAGAAAGGTTTCCCAATTATCTCCCTCAGGGAAATTGATACTATCCTGAAAGCTTAGTACCTTTAACATTGTCACTGTCTAGAGATTGTGGTGACCAGCAACAAGGACAAGATCTACATCATGTTGAATTTCATGGAGCATGAACTCAAGAGCCTGATGGAGACCATGAAGTAGCCCTTTTTGTCAGAGGAAGGGGAGATGCTGATGATCCAGTTTCAGTAAGTGGTAAAAACAACTTTATGACAATTGGATTCTTCACCAGGATCTGAACACTTCCAACCTGCTCCTCAGTCACACAGGTATTTTAAAAGTTGGTGATTTGGGACTGTACTAGTGGTGGTGACCTTCTGGTACAAGGCCCAAGAGCTGTTATTAGGAAGAAAAGAATATTCCACTGTAATAGATATGTGGTCAGTAGGCTGTATATTTGGAGAGCTATTTTCTTAGAATCCCCTGCTTCCAGGAAATCAGAGATTGACCAGAACAATATAGTTTTTAAGGACTTGGCCTTCCATCACTGAAGAAAATGAAGAAAAGATTTGGTGCCTTTCTGTCTGACTGGGACTTTGACCTGTTGAACAAGTTCCTGACTTACTACCCCCATGGGAAAATCAGTTCAGTAGACTGCCTGAAGCATGGTTGCTTCCAAGAAACTCCCCTTCCAATTGACCCTTCCATGTTTCCCATGTGGCCAACCATGAGTGAGCAGCAAAAGGTTGAGTATGGCACCAGCCCCCTCCCTCCAGAAGAAGGACTTGGTTACGGCCAACTACGGGATATCTTCAAATACATAGATTTCCATCTCACCATCACCAATCAAAGAGTGTCTGCAGAAGATCTGGTCTTCATCCTCAAATTTTGAACTCCATGCCAGGTCACAGAGCAAAGCAAACTCTTACTGAACTGCAGCTCAGCTATGGCTGTGGAGCATGTGTGGATACAAGGATATGGAGGGGTTGAAGGCATATCTCTCCCCTACTTTCCAAACAGTCATGGGAAAACATGCAGCTGGGGAGGACCAAGAGCACAGGATGCCCAAAAGAACTAGGAGCTTCGTTGTGGGAACCTGTGTGTTTTGTTCTGTTTGATTTGTTAAAAGCATTGGATTTGTAAATTTGTAGAATCCAAAATCCAGCTTTCCTTATCAAACTGATCTCTACCCACCTAGTGAAGCTTCCAGGCATGGCTCTGTCCATTAGTGGGGCAGACTTGGCTGTTTTGAAAGCTGATGACCACCCAGAGGAACCTTTGGTGTGGACACTTGCCATGAAGATTTCTGCTCTTCACGGTGTCACCCACAAATAACTTATTCCCCCTCACCACTAACACAGCCATGCTGCAGTGAAAGCCAGGGGTCCTTGGGCCACCCTGTACCCATTTTGATGATGTCTTTTATTTGCCATCAAAGCTGGTAGTTTTTTAATTGCATAAAAACATAGGTAATACTGTTGGGGCCCTCAGTCTCTCATCAACTCATTGCTTGTTTCCTCTCTTCCCCCTCCTTGAAACAGCACTTTCTGTAGTGTGATCCCCATCTGTCATCCAGGCCTAGACATTAGCAGGAATTCTCCTCATGTTTTGTACTCTGAAGCCTCAGTTTTCTAAGAATGACTACACCCACTCCCTGGGAGCAGGGCAAGGAGATTCAGATTCTGTGCAAAGTTGAATTTATGCAAACTTAACCACAGTGAAGTTTTCATATGTTGAGATTGTCACAAATTTTAAAATATAAAAAAAAGACGTTTAAATCATGATAGAGTCTTGAGTCGTATTCTACATCATGATAGAGGCTCGGGTTGTATCCATCTACTGTGCCTCCTCACTGTTTTTAAGTGTTAAAGGGATTTGCCTGTGGTCACAAATTTATGAGTCTAAATCAGGGTTCAATTGATGTTCTTTGATTTCTATATCTAGCATTTTTTTCAATTGGGTCATGCTACCAGTATTTTTCTAAAAGGTACTGGTATTGCACTTCCAACCTTAATTTTAATGAAAAAAATTTAAAATTCAATATTTGTTCAAATATCTACTATGTTCAGAGTATTACACTGAGGACACAAAACATTTCATTAATAGAGAGCTCCTGCCCTTAGGGGTTTATAGTCAAGTGAAAGAACAAGAACAATATAGATAGCTATAATAAGGTTGTAATCTAGGCATTTATGCTTTTAACGTACTGATGCCTTGACTGAAGATAAATTGAATCTGGAATCTGCAGGGCTTTGTTTACATAATTAAAAAATCATCTAGTGATTTATCTTCTGAAATGAAGACTTGAACAATGTTGGAACTAAAATGGCCCTTATAAATCATCTCATACCAAACCTTAGAATTCAAGGATCAGAAATATCAGAACTGGAGGGGAACTCTGAGGTCAACTTGTACAACACCCCTGAGAAGGAACTAAAGCCTATATTTTCTAGTTTCTCATGATGAGAAACTCACTCTCCTTCTGTGATCCCCTTCTCTCCCTCCCCCCAGCCCCCACCACCTGCTTATTCCATTTTTGGACAGCTCTAATTTGGGGGAAGTTTTTTTCTTCTGTTGAACTGAACTATATATAAAAGTTCAATTCAACGGAATCAGTGTTGTCCTTCAGACTAAAGATAGCAAGGCCAATCCCTCTTCTACACGGTAAACCTTTAGATATAGCATATTCCAGAGAGAGAGTGAGAGAAAGTGAGAGAGAGAGAAAGAGAGAGAGAGAGAGAGAGAGAGAGAGAGAGAGAGAGAGAGAGAGAGAGAGAGAATGAATTTGTGTGCTTCAGCAGCCTTAAAATTTTCTAATGAAAATATTTACTTTGTGAATAGATGATACTTAGAACTATGATCTCATCAATGAGAGTATGACATGTGGATGATAGCCTATCCATGTCTGACAAATTAATGTGAAAATGGGAGAGGCTAGGTGGCACAGTGAATAGAGCACCGGCCCTGGAGTAAGGAGGACCTGAGTTCAAATTCGGCCTCAGACACTTAACACAAAACTAGCCATGTGACCTTGGGCAAGTCACTTAACCCCAATTGCTCTACCTTCCCCCCTCTAAATTAATGTGAAATTTCATACAAGTTTGGCTCTAAATCTTCAAAACAATACATTAGATGTCTTCTTACTGTTTTTGTCCAGCCTTGTTTTGTTTTTGTTGCTGCTATTGAGACCTCAGTATAACACGTAGACTCTCCATTCTTTATCCCTAACACTCACTGCTTGAGGGTCCACTCTCCATTTCCAATCACATGTGCCTAATGATGTCTTTTATATCACTTCTCATGCACAGGTCATTCCTGGTAATATATGGCAGCCTGCTTAGAGCCAGCATGAATCTTTTGGTAGCTCTTTATGTCACCTGCAATTTTGACTTTTGTCAGATCACGATGATACATGACTTAAAGCCACAGAAAATGATAAAAAGAATATTGCTATTAAAATAGATTGGCTCTTAACATCATGCACAGCTTGTCATTAAAAGTGCCACATTACTTTCCAAATATCTATTCCATTTTTCATTCAAATTTTGGGCCCAGCTCATTGTCCATCTGTAGCATTTGTTTGAGATAAAAAATCTTGTGATACAAATATCTATCTATACATACACATGCATACATGCACATATATACATACATACACAAATACATGCATACATGCACATATATACATAGACATACACACACTCCTACATGTATGTATAAAAATACAGAATTATTCAGAAGTGGAGTTACTACTATAGAAGGCAGTGCCTGCCAACCCGAACACCTCACTAATCACCATACTGGAAGTTTCCAAGCAGATTCTAGATCACCACTTGTCCTGGAGAGATTATTGTGCAGGCTGAGATCAGATTAAAAGACCGCTGATATCCTTTCTAACTCTAGAAGTTCCATGATTTTGTGATACAACTTTATAGGTATAGATTTATGTTGAAATGTATCAGGATATCTATAGTACTCTGTCTCACTCCCTCCTTCCCTACTCCTTCCCCCTCTCTATGTCTATAGTTATATTGATATATATGGGTATACATGTGAATGGTTGGATGTGTATATGTGTGTATATTATCTATTTATCAATCTGTGTCATAGGATCATTATTAGAGTTATCCAAAAATAATATGGGCAATCCTGGGAAATTATTTCAAATATAATGTGATATGGGAAGGGGGGAAGATAATTTGGAACTCAATTAAAAAAACAGATGTTGAAAATTGTTGCATGTCATTGGGGAAAAAATAAAATACTAAATTAAAACCAAACATAATGTGATATGGACTATTTAAAAAAATCTATATTATAGAAAACCATTTTTAGAGGTTATCCAGTTAAAATTGTTTCTAAAGCAGGAATTTCCCAGGTCTTTCCCTATTCCTTGTCAGACAATAGTCCACTCTTTCCTTGGACACAGTAATTAGGAACTCACTACCTCATCAGGATGTGTCTTGATGTTCTATTTTTCCTGAGAGGTAGAATGTTGGAAAGTTCCTCATATTAAGCTGCAATCTATTTCCTCATAATTTATGCTAATTCTCCCAGTGTAGATACACAGAACAAGTCTAATCTTTTCCACATGACAACTCTTCACATATTTGAAAATGTGTCTGAATGCAAAACATTACATTTGTTGTAAGTTAATTCCATTACTGACCATAAATAGAGGATGTTACTGAATTCTTCACAAATGAATTATTTTGATAAGATTATTTTTTCTGGCTTTTGGAGGACTGCAGTCACATTGTTTCCTAGAGATCATAAGACATCTTCCACTGTGGCTGTCCATAGCAAGTAACTCAACCATTTCTTTGAATAAACAGACCTTGATTCAGACTGTATCACCAGAGGCTTAGATTATAATTGCCATTTTTGCAAATTAGTCTGTTAAATGAAAATTAGTACTTGCAGAAATCTTCTACTATTGCCAAGAATAGTGTAGCATTAGGCCTAGAAGAAAATTGGAGCACATTGGAACACTTCTGTCCTCAATATTGACTCACACATGTGGCCATTCACTTTAAGAATAAGGTTATTTTAGAAAAAAAAATATTTGCTAAGATCAGTGGAAAAGCCTGGTGAGCTAAGTATTTTCACTGTATTTTTTAAAATAATGTTACTTAGTGACAAATACTTACTAGAAATATTTTGGGGATTTGAGGATTTTTGCCTTGAGGATTATGATGTATACTCTTATTCTACTTATTTGAGTTTTCTCTTTCAGTGAAATGTCAAGTATGTTCCTTTAACTTTAAAACAAACAAAGCATCCTTCTGTTGATGCTGCTCTTTCTTTGACCCTCTGTCCAATTCTCATACTTTCATCTGTTAAACTTTTCAAAAGAGTAATTTAAAGTCACCGTATGAACTTTCTCACCTTCTATTCATTTCTCACCCACCAACAATCTGAGTTTCATTCACATGATTATGCAAACTCCTCTATCTAAGAAAAGCAATGACTTCCTATTCACCAAATCCAATGGTGTTTTGTTAAACCCTATTTTCTCTGACTCCCTTCACAGCATTTTACAGTACCAATTAACCAGACTCTCCTTAAATCTCTTCTTTCTTGGATTTGTCATATTTTTGATATGTTGAGGGGGAGGGATTGATTTAAAAAGACTGATAAATTTGATACAGTTATAAGGAGGTGACTCTGGGAACTTTAATTACATCTCCCTTTAGAAAGTGTTACACACCCATACTCCTGGGCTCCAGTATTTATCCCATGGGCGCCTCATTGAGGACAAATAATTAATCTCATGAACAAGAAGCAAATTGGCCATTCTCTTTTATGGATAGAAGCCACAGCTTTTGTTGTTGTTGTTTTGTTTTGTTTTGTTGTTGGCTAGTTCTGTAAAAGAGATAGCTAGTATTTGATGTGTCCACCTATGTTCACTTTCTCCACTCTATTCTCACCTCTTACATTCTCTATCTCTTCAAATTCTTCCTTTCGAAAATATGTTTTATTGATTGCTTACGTCTTTTATTATTGTTTAGTCATTTTCAGTTGTATACAATTCTTTGTAACCCCTTTTTGGGATTTTCATGGCAAAGATCCTGGATTGGTTTATCATTTCCTCCTCCAGCTCATTTTATGGATAAGGAAACTGGAGCAAATAGAGTTAAGTGATTTATTCAGGATCACATAGTTAGTAAGTGTCTGAGGCTGGATTTGAATTCAGGTCTTCTTGAACCCAGGCTCAACACTTTATCTACTGCACCACCTAACTGCACTACTTTTGTCTTTACCTTATAATTATTTCTTAGAGTGTAGGTGAAATCTTTCCTTCTCCAGATTGAATCCTCCCTTGTAATGAAGAAAAAAAAAACATAAACAGAAAACCAACCACATTGGTTATCACTATGTGTCAGCATGTACAGAATTCTGACTTCATAGTCCTCTATCTCTCTGCCAAAAAGAGGTGAGTTTCATTATCTATAGCAACACTTCTTAAATTGTGTGTTGTGATCTCATATGGGATTACAGAGAATTTGGTAACAGTAAAAGGTTTCTGAATGTGCAACGATCAAAAATTAATTAAAAATCAAATGTGTAATTAATCTGAGGTGTTTCTAGAAGGCCTTGTCCCTGTTGCATAGTACAACTTCAGTGTAGCCTTGGTTTTGAACACAAAGCATGTGCACTTTGCATTGTGCATGCCGTCAGGTCATGCGACATGAAAGAACCCTGCCAGAACATGAAAAGGAGTCAGGAGTGCAAAAAGTTTAAGAAACTCGGGTGTATAGTATCATCACTGGATTTCTACTTATTAAGAATTTTGCTTTCGTTTTGTGCTCTTTTCGTTTACATAATGTCAATGCACTCTTCTTTTGGTCCTACTTATTCAGTTTTGCATGAGTTCATACAAGTCTTTCCAGGTTTCTCTAAATTTCTAGTATTTATCACACCATATATCCCATTATTAGCTAAAAAAAATCTTAGAGATTATCAAGTTGAAATTCCTTTCCAAAGAAGTATTTCCCCTATATCTTCCCTTCCAGTGATTCACCCATTTTAGATTCAATACAATACCAAGGAACACCGTGATATGCCATAGATAGGTTAGCCATTTCTCAGTCGATGAGTACTTTTTTTGTTTTCTTTGACACCAGAGAGTTTTGCGATTTGTATTTTTGTATACATTACATGAAACCTTATTTCTGTCTTTGACTTCCTTGGGGAATGTACCCAGTAATGCTTTGCTGGATCAAAGGTTATAGACTCTTCATAGGGGCCAGAAAGAGAAAGAACATCACATTTTGTAGTCAATATGTTTGAATAACCGATACTTACTTGTAATCAGAAAGGAACAGGGAACTCTTGGAGGCTTTTCCCTATGAGATGCATATCATTCGTAGATTCCTTATAACTTCTTTCTTCAGGTCTGATGCTTTGTATCTCTCTTACCCTCTTATCACATTCTATTCAGCTGTGGTAATTGTATTCTTCTAGCGATATTATGCCATGCAATTTATAAAATGCTATTTTTTTCTCCTTTCTTTCATTCTCTCCCTATTGGATTGTTAGCTCTTCAACAACAACTCATCTGCCTTTTCTCTCCTAGTGTACTTTATCATACTTGGTACATATTAGACATTTAACCTATGACAAATCAATAAAGTAATTTCTACTATCTTTAATTTAGTTTTATTTAATATTTAATATTTAATTTAATAATTTAGTTATTTTAGCAGCAACTTCTTACTGAGGACTTATATGAAGTTTGAAGTCCTCTAAAATCCTTCTGTTTATTCCACCTAAAATACTATTATTTCTCCTCCATGTAATATCTATGCTGTTGAGTTATAGAATCTATATGCAGGATTATAGATGAGATGCTATATGGGAAAATTTTTTGTAAAATGTGTAGCATTTTATAAAAACAGGTGTCTATTAGGCATTATCACTCACATTTTATACTTAATCCAAATCCACTCAACCTTCTTCTGCCATCAGTGCAGTAATAAGCTTGGCCATTTGGGGGTGATTTTTCTTTTTGGCAGGGATATGGTTATGCCAATTGTTTCATCAATTTAGGCAGTTCCTAGTGGAAAAACTCCCTTTACCAATGCAGAGAAGCAACTGTTCTGTAACTTAAAGTGTTAGAGTATTACTTGTGTCACCGAGAGTTGAAACCACTTGCTCAGAGTTACCTGACTCTGACTTTTTCTCTGTCCTCTAAACCTTAACCTCTATCCTACAAACTTAGCCTCTTAGCACAGTGATTGTTTCTTGGTAGGTGATATATAAATGCCTATTCTTCCCTTCCCCCCCCCTGGTTGATCCTCAGGAAACTGACATACAATCCATAATTATGGCTTCTGCAAAGTCCTTCTAATTTGCTAAGACTGACTAGATCTTACATTCTACTGTCGTAGCTTTGGAAAATTCAGGGCCACCTGGTTGTTTATGAAGAGGTATCACAGAAAGATTTTAGTGCAGGGTGACTGACTATTCCTATTCATTAATTTACTCTTGTTAGATGTGGCCCTTCATTCTAACCTGTTGACAATGGTCCTTATTTTGTCATTTTCTGAGTTTGTTGCTCCTTCCTGCTCTGTTATCCTCAAATTTAATAAACTTGACATTTATGTCATTTTCAAAGCCACTTGAACATTTTCATAACCCTGCAGGACAGCATTAAAGACTTGCCTCTCCAAGTCTGGGATGCCATCAAGGTCACCTCCACATAGAAAGTCCAATGTGTTATATTAATGTTTGGCAATGTGGAATTGAGTGGATTAGGGCTGAATTACGTTGTCTTGACTGAGATCCAGAGATACTCAATTTCTGAAGGAAAGTCTATTCAGCTCTTAGTTTCCTCATTTGCAAAGAAAGAATGTTCTATAAGGATCACAGTATCAACAGTGTTTTTCAAATTTAGATATTAACAAAGTATTTTGAAACTCATTGAAATGGTCCAGAAGGATGTTGAATGTTAAGGTCTTTGGGTTGTTTGAAATATCTGGACGAGCTTCTTGAGGTATGAGAGAGAAAACCCTATGCATCATCAAAATATTAATTTTGTAGAGCAATCTCTGCTTTAACTACATCAAAAGCCTATAAAACATAGAAGTATTGTAACATTGGGAAGTAGTAGAAAGTTAAAAAAATCCAACACTGTAAGTCTATTTTACAGTAATTCAAAAGCATGACTAGAGTTAAGGTCCTGAAAAGCAATAGCTCTAGTACTTAGTTTAGGCAATGATCAAAGAAAAATGTCTCTCTTGAGGATGCTGCTGTCTCTTGATAAAACATTCAAATATTTCTGGGAAATATTCCTTCTTTTTTCATTTGGGCAATTTCACACCTTTGAGTTTGACCACATTTATTTGTGAATTTGCACTTAAATGAGACTGTGGGTTGAGCTTCAAGGTAATCTTATTATCTCAGAGCTTGCCTTTGGTAAGAGAAAGAGTCTCAGGCATTCTTATTTTCCTCTTGGCCGTGATCCACCCTTCTGTGCCTAGGCCCACTCACACCTAGACTTGACCCTGGAACTGGGTACAGGATAAACCCCTCTGAGTTGGGTAGTTGAATTAACCTGATTATGTTACTCTTCCTGATTCTCAGATGTCCTGACTACTTGGTCTTACTTATGTCCCTAGATTTAAGGTACTTGACTGCTCCTGCAACATTAATTAACCTCTCTGAAACATGACCTTATTGTTTTCCTAGACAATTCTGTTTTTGTTTTTGTTCAGTCCTGTTCAACTCTTTATCATCCCCTTTTGGAGTTTTCTTGGCAAAGATACTGGAGTGATTAGCCATTTCTTTCTCTAGCTCATTTTACAGATGAGGAAACTGAGGTAATCAGGCTTAAGGTACTTGCTCAAGGTCACACAGCTACTAATTAAATGTGTGAAACCAGATTTGAACTCTGGAAGATGAATTCCATGCCCCGTGCTCTAAACACTGCACCACCTAGTGGCCAAGATAGACAATAATACATGTATAGGATATAGAGGCAGAAGAAAACTTTGAGGTCATGTAATTCATGTTCATTAATTTTTGAGTTGAGGAAACTGAGATCCAAAGATCTTGATGCCTAAGACCACACAAGTAGCAATTTGTAGGCATGGAATTCAAATTTCCATCCTCCAATTCAAAATTTCTTTCCATCATGATTGTCTAAGTCCCTGATTATAGACCTACCCATTCAGTCCACCACTGGCAAAAACCTAAGTCATAAATGACTCTCTCACTTAGCCCTCAATATATAATTTGTGTATATCCCTTTGTTTAGCACATATTTTGTACACAGCTAGGTATCACAGTGCACATAGTGGTAAACCTGGAGTAAACTATTTACATTCAAATATTGCTTCAGCCACTGACTAGTTTTGTGACCCTTGGCAAGTCACTTAACTTCTCTTGGCCTCAGTTTTCTCATCTCTTACATGGGGATAATAAATAACACCTACCTCCCAGGGTAGTTGTGAGAATTGAGTGAAGTGATATTTTCTTGTGTGGTTTTGTAGTATAAATGATAGTCACTGTTGTTTTTATTTTTAATAGTACTTTTAAAAAAA
>CM053582.1:144056355-144102022 GCA_028627135.1 Pseudochirops cupreus
TGCATTCTGATTATCCCTTTTCTCAATCTACCATTCCCTCTATCATTTTCCCCCTGTCTTACCCCTTTCCTTCTATTTTCCTGTAGGGCAAGATAGATTTATATACCACATTGCCTGTATATCTTCTTTCCCTGTTGCAAGTAAAAATAATTTATAACATTAATTTTTAAAACTTTAAGCTCTACATTATATCCCTTCCCCCCCCCCATCACTGAGAAGGCAAGCAATTCAGTATAGATTATACATGTGTAGATGTGCAAAATACTTCCATAACAGTAATGTGAAAGACTAACTATATTTCCCTCCATTTTCTCCCACCACCTATTTATTCTATTCTCTCCTTTGACCCTCTCCCTCCTCAAAAGAGTCTATTTCTGATTACTCCCTCCTGCAATTTGCCTTCCCTTCTATCATTCCTCCCCTTTCCCTCCATTATAAAAGCTTTTTCTTGCCTCTTTTATGTGAGAAAATTTCCTCCATTCTATCCTTCCTTTTCTCCTTCTCCCAGTACATTCCTGGCTCATCTCTTAATTTTATTTTTTAGGTATGATCCCTTTATATTCAACTCAACCCATGTTGTGTATATGTATATGTGTATGTGTATATGTGTATATATGTATGAATGTATATATGTATGTGTATATATGTGCATGTATGTATATATATGCATGTATGTGTGTAGACTTTCCATGCAGGAATGTAAAAAGTTCAACTTTGATAAGCCTTTATTGTTTCCCTTTCCTATTTACCTTTTCATGCTTCTTGGTTCTTTTTTTTCATTGACTTGAATATCAAATTCCAAGCCCTCCCATTCATTAATGTAGAAGTTGTTAAATATTGTGTTATCTTGATTGTGTTTCCACAATACTTAATTGTTTCTTTTTGATTGTTTGCAATAATTTCTCCTTGACCTGGGAACTCTGGAATTTGGCTACAATATTCCCAGGAGTTTTGCTTTTGGGATCACTTTCAGAAGGTTATTGGTGGACTCTCTCAATTGCTATTTTCCCCCTCTAGTTCTAAAATATCAGAAAAATTGTTCTTGATAATTTCTTGAAAGATGATTTCTAGGCTCTTTTTTTTATCATGGCTTTCATGTAGTCCAATAGTTTTAAATATTTTCCAGGTCAGTGGTTTTTTTTCCACTGAGATATTTCACATTGTCTTATATGTTTTCTTTCTTTTGATGCTGTTTTATAATTTCTTTATTTTTTATAAAGTCATTAGCTTTCATTTGTTCCACTCCAATTTTGAAGGAATTATTTTCTTCACTGAGCTTTTGAGCCTCCTTTTCCATTTGACCAATTCTTATTTTTAAGGAATTCTTCTCCTCATTGGCTTTTTGGACATCTTTTGGTACTTAGGTTAGTCCATTTTTTAAGGTATTATTTTCTTCAGCATTTTTTGGGTCCCCTTTAGCAAGCTATTGGTTTGTTTTTCATTATTTTTTGAACCACTCCCATTTCTCTTCCTGATTTTTCCTCTAATTCTATTTGATTTTCAAAATCGTTGTTGAGCTCTTCCTTGGCCTGCAACCAATTATTTTTTTTTTCTTGGAGGCTTTGGATGTAGGAGCTTTGACTTTGTTGTCTTCTTCTGGTTTTAGTTTTTTGATCTTCCTCATCACTGAAGTAAGATCCCATAGTCTGATTTTTGGGGGGCACTGTCTGCTCATTTCCCTAGCCAATAACTTGACTTTTTAAGCTCTTTTAAGGTCAGACTCTGCTTTCATTCTGGAGGGTACACTGTTCCAAGTTTCAAGGGTTTTACATGGCTGTTTTCAGAGATATCTCTAGGGAACTATAAAATTTCTTTAAATTCCTAGGTAAAATGATCAAAGGAGAAGAGTTTATTCCTCTCCTGGTCTATACTCTGGACTGTGAGTGACCACAAACACTGTTTTTAGCCCTGGAACTGTGAGGAGGATTCCTTCTCCACCACTACCACAAGCTCCACGAGGCCAGCACTCCTACTAGCCCTAGAACTACCACCTAAGACTGGAAGCCAGATCCAAGTACAGGCAAAGCAAGATAATCCTGCATCAGTGCCAGTGAACAGATCCCTGCAATCCCTCTCTGATCCCACTCTATCCCCATCCCCAGTCTCTAGGAAAAGAACTTTGGAAGCAGCCACTTCCACCAATGCCCTGGGGCTGGGACCAGCCTGCACTCCTTTCTCACCTAGGTCTGATAGATCTTTCCTAGTGATCTTCTAAGTTGTCTTTGGTGTTTGTGGGTTGAGATGTCTAGAAACTGACACAGCTGCCAGTGATTCAGTGTCCTGGGACTGCTCCAGTCTTGTTATGCTGAACTGTGCTCTTCTCTCAGACTTGTGCAACAGACCTTTCTTGTAGACCTTCCATGTTGTCTTAGACTAGAAATTTGTTTCACTCTGTCATTTTGTGGGCTACGCTGCTCTAGAGTTTATTTAGAGTGATTTTTACAGGTATTTGGAAGCATTTGGGAAAGATGTCAAGAAAGTCCCTGATTTTACTGTGTTATCTTGGCTCCACCCCCTCTAATCCTATTCTATTTAGAAGCTTCTTAATGGTTATATATGGTAACCTGCGCATACCTAACATTGTACCTTTTCATTGTTCTATATATAATGTTTATCTTTGGTTTCATTGAATACTTTTGTTTTAAGTCTTAATGCCATTGCTGGTGGGTCTACCTGCTTCACATCTCCCCCAACTCAAATCCTTTCTCCATTCAGCCTCCAACATGATTTTCCTGAGACCACACCACCCTCCCTTCAATCAGTAACTTCAGTGACTCCATGTCACCTCCAGGATCAAATGCAAAATCCTCTGTTTGGCATTCAAAGCTTCATAATCTAGCTCTGGAATGGTTCTCCCTTCTTTCCTCTGCCTCTTGACTTCTTTAAAGTCCAAACTAAGCTCTTCTACAGGAAGTCTTTCCCAATCCATCTTAATTCTACTGCCTTCTCTTTGTTAATTATTTGTTACTTATCTAGTATATATGCTGCTCTTATGTATTTCTTTACTTGTAGTCTCCTCAGATTGTGGGCTCCTTGAAGGCAAGGACTGTATTTTGCCCCTTATTGTATCCTCAGACCTTGGCACATTATTTGGAACAAAATAGATGCTTAATAAATTTGTATTGACTGATTACATGTGGACTATCTAATCTTAACTTTTCTGATAGAGAGAATCATAGATCACAGAATTTTAGAGTTAGAAAGAACGCAGTAAACATCTAGCCAAACAAATGATATTCCAGCCCCTGCTTTAAGACTACCAAAGAGGAAGATCACATATCCAAGAAGTCCATTTCACTTTGGGGGCAGCTCTAATTAAGAGAAATTTTTTTCTCTGATATTGAAGCTAAATTTGTCTCTCTGTAACTGCCATTCATTGTTCCTAATTCGGCTATCTGGGGACAAATAAAATAAGTCTATTCCCCTCTTGCACATGACAGCCCTTCAAATACTTAAAGAGCTATCACGTCTCCATTGAATCTTTTCTCTGGGATAAATGTCTTCAATTCCTTTAACCAGCTCTCATATGATATAAACCCAAGGCTCTTCATTGTTTTTACTGTCTTCCTCTGACAAATCTCTAATTTACCAACCCAATCACTAAATTATGGTACCCAAAATTGAGCACAGTGCTCCAGATGAAGGATGATGATAGCAGAGGGCAGTGGGAATATTCACTTCCTATTCCTAGAAGCAATGTCTCTCTTAATAAAGTCCAAGTTCACATTCACTTTTTGTGGTTGACAAACTACATGTTTAGTTTGTAGACCATAAAAAATTTCAGCACATGGTTTCATATATTTTTTCAGAATAACAACTGTATAACCATGCCTCCTCCATACTGTATTGGTGAAGTTCATGAACAGTGCTTGAGAAAACTCAGAAAACCCATGTTGATTGATTAAGACGCTGCTGTTGTATTGGTTTTGGAAGGATAGTACATTTTTTACTATCTATTTCAATTAGAAAAATGAAAATCGAAATAATTGATGTTTTAATTCTTTTTTTACCTGTTTTCCCTAAAGAATGAAAGTAACATAATGGAGTACTAGAAGTTACTCAGTTGCTTATAAGTTCTTTAGCAGACTAATTTGAAGAATTCTGATATTTTTAAGGGGCATAATCCAAAAAATATTTTTCATGCCCATCTTCCAAGTCAGTAGCCATGTTGACAGGGTTTGGAGGATGACCCTATTACACTTAAATGAAAAGAGATGCATAATATGATCTGTATATGCTTCTGGTATTACGATCCAGAAACATACTAGTTGTATCAATTATTTTTAAAATTATATTTAATTTAAAAACACCTAAAAAATACTAAATGGATTTTTAGTTTTCACCTTCAAGAGCATTTCTTCTGCTTTTCACTTTGATATATGTTTGTGTGTGTGTGTGTTTTCATTTAACTTCCATTGATATAAAGAAACATGTCAAGATATTCCTGTTTTATACATATTCTATTATTTTATGTGCATGCCATTTTGTTGGGTTCTCCATAGTGCCCTATCAGATGATGCCTTACAATGAGATATCTCCTAAAGGAAAAGTCATGTTAAGTATATACTGAAAACTAATTATACAAAATTACTATGCACTGTTCTGCACCTCACAAAGAAAAAATACTGTGAAAAGGATTTTTAAAAATACATTCTTTCTATTCAAATATAGATGTTATATTCATTTTTATTATCCTAGCTTTCTTCATCTTCATAATTTTCATTATCATTTTCTTACTAAAATGTGATTATAGGTTTTGTAAGGTTTTGTTCAAGATAGGTTTGGAGGGACCTATTTAGACCAACATGCTGTATTTTCCATATTTTTTTACCTTTCAGAAAATTGTTTGACTATATTCTACAGGATATGTTAAAACACTTTTTACACTTTGGATAACTTTTGTTGGGAATCTCAAGAGAACAAATACCTACTTTCTAACTAGCCTTGTGAGAATAGGTTTTAATCTTAACAGGGCTGAGCTGACAAACAGAATTCAAAAGGGAAGTTTCACAGCTAGGTTGTGGTGTTGACCCAGAGATTTCTCTTTTCACTTTTCCCAGTGGCCCTGCTTGCTAGTTGGTAGTGTTTATTTCCTGAGTTCTTTTGTCTTATCCATATTTACATGCTATGTGACTCTACCCTCACTAAAATGTAAATTCCCTACGTGGTTTATAATTGTATTTGTATGTCATTAATGTGTCTTGGTAGATGTACTCCCTCATATTTTATGAATTTTGTGATTATCTTGAGTGTGACACACTTTCTGTTATTTTCTCCAGAATTCTTTTATTACCATATTGAAATATTGAGTTTGTAAAGTTGTTTCTGCTTCCATTACTTATTGCTATGATACTACAGATATGATTATTCCCTTTTTACAAATGAGGATACTGAGGCTTACAAGGGTTAAATGTGATATAGTAAACAGAATGGCAGATGACTAGTCATAAAATCTCCATTTCAATTCCATTTGAAACGCTTTCTAGCTGTATGTCATGGGATCAAGTTATTAAGCAATTAGTCAATCAACAAGCATTTTTAAGTTCCCATATATGCAAGGCACTGTGCTAAGTCCTAAGGATACAATGACAAAAGATCAATCATATTTCCCTTCAAAGAACTTATATTCTAAAAGGGGAGGTAACATGTACATACATAGATAGTATATCCAAAATGGATGGAGGCAGTTAGGTGACTCAGTGGATAGAGGGCTGGACTTGGAGTCAGAAAGATTTGAATTCAAATATGGCCTCAGATACTTACCAGCTATGTGACCCCTGGAGAAGTCACTTAACCTCAGTTTGCCTTAATCCCCTGGAGAAGGAAAGGCAAACCACTCTAGCATCCTTGTAAATAAAACCCCATACAGTGTCACAAAGAATCTAACATGTCTGAATGACTGAACCCAACAACAATGTCTGAGATACAATCAAAGTACAAAGCTCCTGAGGTTCAGGCTAAGAAATCTTGATTTAGAGTGAATTCGTGATGATAGGGAACCTAGGAAGCTCTAGTTATTCTGAGACTGTCAATATATTACATTTAAATCTTTGACTCCAAATCAAAATATATCTTATTGAATGCAAAAGAAAACACTCTGAAGCATACAGGGAGTTTCTTTCTTACCCTTTCCTGAGATGAGCCCAGCAAACAAGTTGTTTTGAATATTGTGCTTGGGCTCTATATACAGAATCCCTCAGAACATGAGTTATAAGGGACCTCAACAGGCATCTAGTCCAATCTAAACCAACCAAAAAAAAAATCTCTGCTAAATCATACCTAACAAAGTGATCATTCAGCATTGTAGGAATTGGAAACATGCAGCCCATTCCACTTTTGAAGAGTGCTAATTGTCAGTTGTTTTTTTCTTAAAATAATGACTAATTCTTTGTAATTTATACACAATGGTTTTTGTCCTGTTTTCTATGATCCAGCAGAAAGTTTCTTCCATGTGACCTCCTTTCAAGTGCTTTAATGCAGCATCCATGTCCTTTATTCCCATTCATAAATTCTTTAGTTTTTTCTTTAAATAATTAGTTTGTTAATTTATTTATTTACAAACATTTTATATTCCAGCAAAATAAATTTTCACATTGGTGAAAATTTCACGTCTAAAAATATCTGTCTCATTCTGGGTTTTAGGTCTATCACCTCTCTGACAGGAGGTAGGTGGCATGTTTCATTTTTGAGTCAACTAGACTCATGCCAACCTGTCTTTTCTTTCCTTGTCTCACCTCTACCACTAACTAAATAGGTGACTTTGGACAATTTATTTTAAGATTCTGTGCTTCAGTTTCCTTATCTATAAAATAAACACTTACTTACTTCAGTTTCCAAATGTCTTCATAGATTTACATTGTTTTCCTTCCATGAGTCTATGTTTTAGCATAGTCAGTCACTTGTATAATTAATTTTGTGATATTTCATACAGTAGAAGTTATTTAATATGGAATATTGAAATAATAAGGAATTAATGCAAAGGCATGGAGCTTTAAACTTCTGTGAAGAGTTTTGCCCATGTGGAATTTTACAAAGGGAAATAATAAAACCTAAGATTTAAAAGGGACCGAGGAGAATATGATGAACTTTACACTCTAAGCTATAGATCCATATTTTTTTCATTATGGTCTATAGGGAAACACTAAACATCTTTCAGAGGAGGATAGAAGGTACAATATTCAAATTTTTGCCTTAGATATATCAGTTGGTCAACTGCATTGAGGATAGAGTGAAGGGTAAGATACCAGAGATGTGAGGAACCACTAGGGAGCTATTGCAGTTGTCTAACAGATATCACAAAGATTGGATAGTAGAGAGAAGGGGATGGGTATGTGAGAGATGTGGACATAGGATCAACAAGACTTGACAACTGATAATTAGATGTTGAGGTTAAGGGAGCTGGAAGAGCCAAAAGCTTCTTTAAGGCTCTATAGCTAGGAAGGACACCATTGTTATGAACAGAAATGGGGAAGCTCAAATTGTTAGGAAGCATTTGTCCTTCAACTACTAATATTGTTACTGATAATACTAATGCTAATGATGACTGTTACAATTATATAAGGAGAAAACTTAACATTATAGATAACTTTGATGTTTACAAGGTACTTTGAATATATATATATATATATACATACATATAATATGTGTGTGTGTGTGTATATATATATATGTGTGTGTGTGTGTGTGTGTGTGTGTGTGTGTGAGTGTGTGTATTTGAAGACTTATTTTATATCATTTCATACACATGCATGTCAACCTTGGTAATAAACCTTAATCTGTTTCACTTTTGGCAGTTACAAGCTTTGAGTATTTACCAAACTTATTCCACAGTATTTCAATACATATGGCTAGATAATCATCAAGCTTCTTTTTATCATAGCAATTTTCATCAAAGAGTGCCTAGAAGGTTAAATGAAAAAGAAGCACATGGGCCTTTTGTACTACAAAAAAAAAAATAATAATAAGACTTTGATGATAGTCCGCATATCTAGGATTAAAAAGATTCTTATTACCAGGAATGATATTTTTATGAAAATAACTTGCCATGAAAATAACCATATTTTAATCTCCATAACTTAAGAAGAATTAGTGATGTACTAGACTACATATTACTACCTAGAAAACTGTTTCTTGTAAAAAGAAACAGTATAAAAGGATACTTGGGCTCCAACATTAGTAGTGCTCCTTTCTTCTTTCAAAAGAACTGATATTGATGCCCAAGGGTGACATTGTGACATTAATGAACTAATACATCTTAGTAAAGGGAATGCTTTAATTGTCAACAAAGGCCACTGTATTTTTATGGAATTTAAAGCTATATTATCAAAATCTGTGCTTTAAGAGGCCAAAGTGGCAGTATAATTCCAATTTCTGTGTGTGTGTGTGTGTGTGTGTGTGTGTGTGTGTGTGTGTGTGTGTGTGTGGAGAGAGAGAGAGAGAGAGAGAGATAAAAAAAAGAGAGAGAAAGAGACAGAGAGACAGAGACAGAGACAGAGAGAGAATAAATATACACCTAGAAAACACCTCAAAGGTCATGAAATCCAGTCCACTCATTTTTAAGAATAGAAAACTGAGGCTCAGAGATTTAAGTAATATGCCCAGGGCCAAACAGCTAGTAAATATCTGAAAGAATATTGCAACAAAGGACTTTCTGACGTCAATTCTCTATCCACTACATCATATTGTCTCCTTCCACATCTATATACTTTCATCACTGTGTATATACAATGACTTGCTAATATCTGAGCTGATAAATTTTTGATAGAAAAGACTTTTAAATGAGAAAAAAAAAGTTAAGTGCTTTAAGTCTTTCTGTCTAGAGAATATAAAAGTCCATGAGATGGTCACCACTGAGAGTAATTGAGTGAATGAATACCTACAGAAAGGCCAAAGCAGAAGATTGAGTTTCCCAAGAGGTAAACAGGGCCTGTGTTTGAAGAGGTATTGTGACCCTGCTGACAGCTCTCCCTGGTAATTACCTCCAGAGCTAAAGCACAAGGAAGCATTTGGCTTTGGTCTTCAGTAC
The DNA here is from genome assembly GCA_028627135.1 of Pseudochirops cupreus. NCBI lineage: Eukaryota > Metazoa > Chordata > Mammalia > Diprotodontia > Pseudocheiridae > Pseudochirops > Pseudochirops cupreus. The sequence goes on from CM053582.1 coordinate 144,065,381, forward strand.
AGTTCACTACTCTACTGATGTCTATGGTCATGATTACTGTTAAAACAATTACTAATCAAAATTCACAGAAGCAAGATGATAGTAAACTTAGTGGGCCATCTTGTCCATGACTACCTCCATAACTTTATACTTCTATCCCAAACAGGTGACTGTCAAACTTATTAAAAATCCTGCCCCCTCCATCTTTCCCAATTCTCATTTTTGAGTTTCTGAAATACATAGGAGTAGTCAACCAGCATGGATATATGAGCATCCCAAGTGCACAGACTCATAAAAACCTGCTCCAATTGTCTCCCCCCTACTCCCACCTCCCCTATTCTAACACCCATGCAACAGGCAAAGTACAGTTTCCTGGCTTCCCTGGTTTCTTTCAAGTCCTACCTAAAATCTTACCTTATACAGGAAGCTTTCCCCAGCCCCTCATAATTCTAGTGCTTTCCCTCTTTTAATATTTTCAATATATCACGTATATAGCTTGATGTGCACATTTGTTTACATGTTATTTCTCTCCTATAGGCTCGTTGAGGTCAGGGACAGTCTTTGACTTTTCTTGGTGTCCCTAGTGCTTAATACAGTGTCCAAAACACAGTAGGCTCTTAATAAATGCTCATTCACTGACTGATAAATAATATAGAAAATAGGAATATTTTTGCAATTTTTTAAAAAAAATGAAATGCTGGGAAGTTTTCTGAATTACAGAAGGGAAGGCAGGGTAGATTTTTTAAAGCTTCAGTATTATGTGATAAAATATTATTTAACTTCTTTATAGGGTAAATGAATTATTTGTTCAGGTTCCTAAATGACAGCTCAATTTGGGGATTGCAGATCATCATTAAAAACTCATCTTTGCTTATACATCAGCTTAGGACCCTGGCAGTGATTCAAGCAGGCAGGAGTATTTCAAGAACATGGGGTGCAGTTGAAAATTTGATTTTAATATAGTATCTGGTTCTTTGACTCATAAATAATCAGCCTTCTTACTCTATTCTTCTCCCAACAGAGTAGGAAGGAAAGGAATCATTTTTATTATAAAATGAAAATTATTCCTTGATCTAAAGCATTGTCAGAGAGAATGAGATAACATTTAAGTGTGATTGATATATGTCTCAATTATTACCCATAAGCTTGTGAATGTTATTTCCCTTAGGAATGTTGACATCTTTTGAGATGAAACACCTAGAGAAGGTGATAGCTTATTTTTGGCAGATATTCAGAAGGAAACTTGTAAGAAGACAGCAGGGGTCACTTGTAGGAATGGAAAAATCAAAGACAGTATACAGCTTACAGAGATGTGAAGGTCATCATTATGCAAGATAAATGAATGTCAAGTTCACAGGAAAACATATTCGATTTCTCTCCTATCCTTTGCCTCTTCATTGACAATTGAATCTACACCTTCATGCTAACCCAGAAAAAGTCTCTAATGGCCAATAATCAGATTAGTATTTGCTTAGGAAAGTAGGAGAAATGTATTTGACATTTTTAGCACATCTCTCTCTCTCTCCCTATGTCTCTCTCTCTCTCTCTCTCTCTCTCTCTCTCTCTCTCTCTCTCTCTGTCTCTCCATCTCTCTGTCTGTCTCTCTCTGTCTCTCTGTATTTGTCTCTGTCTCTGTCTCTGTCTCTCTGTCTCTCTCTGTCTCTCTGTCTCTCTTTCTCTCTCTGTCTCTGTCTCTGTCTCTCTGTCTCTGTCTCTCCCTCTCTGTCTCTGTCTCTCTCTCTGTCTGTCTGTCTGTCTCTCTCTCTGTCTGTCTGTCTGTCTCTCTTTCTCTCTCTGTCTCTGTCTCTCTGTCTCTGTCTCTCCCTCTCTGTCTCTCTGTCTCTCTCTCTGTCTCTCTCTCTCTCTGTCTCTCTCTCTCTCTCTCTCTCTCTCTCTCTCTCTCTCTCTCTCTCTCTCACACACACACACACACACACACACACACAGTCATTAGGCTAGGACTACACAGATTTTTTTCATCATTGGTACACTTTCATTTGGTGCTTTGAACCAAGAATAGAGCTGCTTCCTCTAGAAAGGAGAATTGCAATTGGCCCTATGCTATTCTTTGGCAAAAAAGAAAGAAAGAAAAAAGGAAACAGGAAAAATACTTGTATCAATCCGACAATCCACAAGAGAAAAGAGATTTTAAAATTATAATTGGAGCACTACTTTAGACAGATAAAATTTTGATATCCTTGGATGACTGAGGTATATATTCTAATACTTAATGTAAAGAAATGCATAAGTATTATTTGGTATAATCTACAGCTACAGTCTAGCAGCTAGTGTTTCAACACACACATACATATATAGATATATAGATGTATGTATGTATGTGTGTATGCATGTATGTATGTTTGAGAAGCATAATGTGGCAAAATGGATAAAGAGATGGCCTAAAAGCCTGGAAAACCTGGGTTTGAGTACTGTCTCATATATACACTAGTTCTATGACCCTATAGTAGTCACTTGGTCTATAGTTCTCTGAGAATGCAAATCATGGAGAAGGTGGTGATATATGCTTGTAGAAGAATTACCTCTCTGATAGTTCCCTATATCAATGAATTCACAAATCCTATCCTATTCCATAGTGTGTGTGTGTGTGTGTGTGTGTGTGTGTGTGTGTGTGTGTGTGCATGAACACTCCATAATAGGCACTGGGGGATCACAATGTCAAAGATTTAGAGCTGAAAGGGACCTTAGAAGTCACCTGGTCTAGCCACTTCATTTTATAGATGAAGAAACTGAGGTCCAGAGAGATTAGGTGAAGGTCACAGAAAAAAGCAGATGCAGACTTTAAATCCTTGTCATCTGACTCCAAATCCTGTATGGGGGAAATATCAAAAGATATAGTCTTTCCCTTATAAATCCTCCAGATTAATAAGGGAGACAACTGTGTCCAGATATTTCATTTGGAATGAAAGGGTCTCTATTTGAATCTCAACTCTTCTCCTTATTACCTGTGTACCATTGAGCAAATTACTCATCCTGTTCAAGTCATAACTCCTCATCTGTAAAATGATGTTTTGGACTCAATTATTTCTCAGGTACTTTGAACTATAGACAAAATTCTATGTGGTGTGAGGGAAGAATGATCATAACCAAATGTGAGAATCAGAAAAAAATTTTCCTCGAAAAGATAATATTATCATTTGAGCTGGATTTTGGATGGAAAGGACTTCAGAAGATAGAGTTAGAAATGGGCTCATTCTGGGCATATGGCATTCTGGGATCAGAAATTCACTAGACATGTGCATGGTGAATTATCTAATTCCAGTTTGCCTAGAGCATTGACGTGTGTGTGTGGAGGGGGGGGTTCAGGGAGAGGGAGTAAAATTAAAAGATAAAACTGAAAACACTACAATAACTCAATTCCTACAGACTTAAAGTTTTCCAAAGAACTTTTGTCATAACAATCTAGTGAGTTAGGTGTTATTATTCCATTTGAAAGAAAAAGCAACTGAGTTGAAGAAACTTCCTTTGGTCATATGGATGATGAGTGTTAGAACTAGAATTAAAACCTAGATTCCCTGCTTCCCCTTTCCACTCTACAGTGACAACTTCCTAAACACATCAACACCAGATTGTGGAGTCTTGAAAGTCTTGCCAAGAAAACTAGATTTTAATCCATAGGGAGTCATTGAAGATATTTGAATAATTGCATTATATGACTGAAACTATATTTTGAAGGTTGATCAGGTACTGCTACATAGGCATAATTGTTGAAGCATATGTTGTCCTTACTATTATTTATTTTCATTTCTACATATCATCACCAAACTCTTAAAGAGCCAGTAGGGATTATGTCAGTCATTTTTATATCCCTTGTAACACCTAGCCCAGTACCTTCTATATGGTGACCTTCATGCTTCGATAATTTTGTGACCTCATTGACATAGGTAATCTCTTCTCTAGGATGGGTCATAGGCCATCCCTATCTCCTTATTTTTTCCCAAGTTTGTCCATATCCTCTATAAATATTTCCTGAGGGTTTCTTTCATCCCACATGCCAGACATTTTCCTCTAGATCTGTTGATGTTATGTAAATGCCAAAGGGGCTGTTTTTCAGTTATCCCTCAGTCTCACTAAAGGATCTTCCTATTTTCTTTTCTACTCACAAATGCCTCTAATGATATCCTTTAAGTCTCTTCTGCATACTGGACCTTCAGTGACTACTTATTGATTGACCAGTGTTAATGAAACAACTTCTCTGCTGAGGTAGACAGAATTATGATTTTATGAAAGCAGCAATTAAAAAGTCTTTTCTGAAAGAGATTGTGACTGACCTACATGAGTGAATTCCTAGGGATTGGTGACAATCCTCGTGTGGAGATGTATATTTGAAATGGTGTTAGAAATCCTCAATTATTTTTTTTTTTGGTAAATTACTTGTTATACCCATCAATTGACATCAGTACTATGTGTGGAAAGTCTTTTGTGGGCATTAATTTGATAAGGATATGCAATGTTCTGTTAATTAGCATACAGAGAATGGCATAACATAAAAACATAACATAATGTAATATAACACCAAAAAACATTGCAACACAATACAGTGTAATATAACCATAACAACACATTACAGGGAAGAGTAGATAGATAGATAACCTGGGGTAAGAAGGACCTCAATTCAATTTATTTCTCTGATATTAACTTACTGGCTGTTTGATCCTAGGAAAGTCATTTAAATTTATGGTGACTCATGTAACTCTTTATAACTATAAGTTGCTGATCTGTTTTTATGGAGAGAATCTCTGTACCTAAAACAACATTAGATACTTGAGACAATATATTTTGTTTTCTTTTTTGTTGTGTTATGTTATAGCATACTATGTTATTGTGGCATGGCATGGCATGGTGTCACATGCCATTGGTATGTCATGCCATGTTATGCCACAGTATGCCATGTACTACAGTTTGTTCTGTTATGTCACTTTTATTATATTATTATATAGATTTTGTCAATATGTATATCTATATAATATTAGTCTAGCTCAGTGGTTCTCAACCTTCCTAATGCCACAACCCTTTAAAGTCGTATGTGGGCATGTCTGCACGTGGGTGGATCCACCTGGAGACAGATAGAGGAGGTTCCATAGACCATTGGAAATAAATGTTTTCCAATGGTCTTAGGTGACCCCTGTGACCCCTGTGAAAGGGTCGTTCGATTCCAAAGGGGTCTCAACCCACAGATTGAGAACCACTGGTCTAGCTGCATATATGTATATATTATACCTATGCATATATAAATTTTTAAGCAATCTAAAATGAAGAATAATAGAATTTTGACACTGAAAAAGACCTAGTATAGCCCCCTCCCTTTACAAAGAAATTGGGGCCCAGAGATGATAGGTTACTAATTAGCTCAAGGTGACACAGACAGTTAGAGGAAGAGTAGGGACTAAAGTTCAGCCTTCATGACTTTCAAGTCCAGTACTCTTTTCAATGAGATAGGCTGCCTATCTACTAATTGATACAGTGATGAGAGAAAACTAAACAAAACCTATCAGCTTATTGTATATAAATGAAAAAAAAATCAAGAATCTACTTTTATTAGGCATTGATAGATCTCTGTAAAAATGTGTTAGTTTCTTGGTTTAGACAATTTTCTGGGAATCTGGGGTAGCAGAACCATAATCACTGTCTAGGGGAAACTGACAAGGATGTATCCTCTGGAATGCTGCTTACAGGGACAGGGAATCTTTCTGTCATGGAAAATATTACATTGAGTAACATCAGGCTAGCCTGTACTTTAGTACATCAACCCTACAATGTAGCCCCATCTATGCCCACAAAGAAGAATCACCCCGAGGGAGCTGATGAGGGTGTGACCCTCAGAAATGTTAAAGATAGGACCACTCCTAAACATGGTTAGAATCAGGTTACAATGTAATTGGGAAATAGTTTTTAAATACAAAATATAACAGGCAGATAATATTAATGTCATTTTTAAGTCAACATGGCATCTTTATCGATGGTTTGGTGGCCATTATTTCTATTTGAATTTGACACCACTATCCTAAATAATAACTGCTCTTACCTTCTATACAACACTTCTGGAGGAAAAACAGAAATAAAAACAACTCTTTTAAATGCCAAAGAATAGAGTTAACACTATCATCTAAACCAGAACAAAGAAGCTGGAAAGACTTTAGTTTATATTAATAGAACTGCCTTGCCTAAAACAAAGGATATGATGATCATTTTGTGTTCTGCCTTGGTTATACATCTGAAATAATTTGTTTCCTTCTTTTTGCCACATTTTAGGTAAGACAATGAAAAACTGTAACTCATTCAAAGAAGCGTGACAAGGCTGGTGAGAGGTTTGGACACCATGCCACATAATCTTTTTAGTGACATGTTCTCCTAGAGTGAAGACCATAGGTAGTCAAGATAGATTGACATCTAGCTAACAACGACAACAACAAAAAGGTAGCAAGTGCAATGTATTAATTTTACAAATTATTGTTTACAAAATTTAGAAAAAAGATTATTCTTAGTATTTTCCCCTCCTTTCTGTTAATCTGCCACTGCCACTGCGGATACGAAAGGAGGCTAAGAAAATTGGTTACAGAGAGATAAAATGGATGTAAGTAGACTCTACCTAAGACATAGCATATTCAAGAAATCCAATAAATATTTTAAGCAACTTTTATGTGATAGGTACTGTACTAGGAGCATATTATAGATCATTCAGGGAAAATACGACTGGAAAAACAAGTAGGCTAGTAATTTACTAAGCAAAATGCATAAAAGATAGGCAGATTCAGTACTGCCCTGGTACTAATGGAATGCTAAAAGATCGTAGAGATTTGTAATCCTCTGCATGCATGTGAGCGCACATGGGAATGCGTGCATGGGTGTGTGTGAGAGATGGTGGCGATGATATTGATGATGATTCTCTTTAACAATCTGGGGAAGCCTATAATATCTTTCTTAGAATGATATTTCTAAATGCACAAAATAGTCCTAGAAAGGAAACCAATTATATTGAAATAATTCTATGTGTATATGCACATATATATGCATATACATGCATATCCATATGCACATATACTTATGGACATACAAATGAGTTCACAGATCACATTTTAAGGACCATTACTGTAGAAGAAAACCTCCAGGGGATTGAATAGATACTCTGGAGAGTATGCAGGATACACAAGAGGACAGAGTTTCAAAGCTTGAAGGGATTTTGACAGACATTCTGGTCCAACTTGTACTTGAAAAACAACAACCCCCTTCATGTTATCTATAATATACACAACAAACAGCAATCGTCTGAAAGATCTCTGAGAGGAAGACACTTAAATCTCAAGGCAGTTCATCCTGCCAGTTGTTAAGAAATTGATCCTGTTATCAAACCTAAATTTACCCATTTGCAACTCCCAGCAATGGACAAGAGTTGTAAAAAATGGGAACATGCAGATGCCACATATCTTCACTAGTTCTGGATTCAATGGAGTATTGATATTTTGACCTGCACATAATTTTAATGCAAACCCCAGAGTTTAGAAGCACAGCTGCAAAATATCATTTTTCCAAAATGAATTAGGCAATGATGGAATGTTATATTTTAGGCATTTCTTTGATGATATACAGAACTAATGTGACAGTCACTTTACCCAAATAAACTATTCTTTAAACAGTTGTGATGTGCTTGCATTTCTTATTAATGAGAGACACAGAATTTTCTGACCTTCCCTAGGACATACAAATGCCCAGTCCTAGCTCTGCTTGTGCCCTTTTTTTCCTTTGTTCCCTTCTCCTTTTCATCAAACTTCTCTTTGACATCCCTAATTTTTGCTTTGGGCACTAGGGTCTGAATCCTTCTCTTCAGCAGTTTTTTTAGGCAAGAGTCCAGTATGCAACTCCTCCATTGATTTTCCTTGACTGTCCCACTGACCACCACATCTTTCTGTTCCATAGCTATCCCACAGACTTGTGGCTGAATTGAGCATCTAATTCAAGTAATCCATTATTATGTATTTGCCTGTCAGTGATGCTTCCTAGAAAGAGAATTAATAGCCATCTGTCCTATGACCACTAATACTAGTGCATTAGTACAGGACCCAGAAAACACAATGGCAATTATACATAAGGGTTTATTCATTCATTATTTTTCATTAATGTCATCATTAGAGTAGTAATAAAAAGCTCTTGAAACAATACTTAGGAGACATGGAGTTCAATACCCCTACTGCCACAAATTAGTTGTGTGACCTTGAAGTCTCTGGGCTTCAGTTTTCCTCACCTGTAAAAATGAGGGAACTGGCCTAGAAATCTATCCTGTCCCTAATTGTCCATGATGAATCTATTAATCCTTAAAACTTCAAAATGATTTGTATTTGTACCATATATTTGCTCTGTCAAAATCATGCCTAGCCAGCCCCATACTCTTCAATATTTGAGTCGTTACTTGTGGTTTCATCAGTACGGGTATTTCTCCTGAAGATCAAAACCTCTTAATGATTTAATAGGTCTTAGCTGAAAAAAATCAGTGACCTGTGACTGATGTGGTTAAGAACTCCAAATTGAAGCAAGACAGAACCTTAAACAACCTACTTAGTGTAATCAATCAGTGAGTTACTCAATAAGTACTTACTGAGCCCCTATTGTGAACCAGGTTCTGTTGTAATTGACAGTAATACAAAGAAAGGCAAAAGTAGGTTCCCTGGCCTCTGAGAGAGCACATTCTAATGGGAGAGACAACACGCAAAAAATTGCACATACAAGATGCAGTGTAAATAAACGTTAATCTCAGAAGAAAGATACTTGTACTGGAGGGGACTGGGAATAGTCTCCCACAGAAGGTAGGATTCAAAGTGAATTTTGAGGGAAACCAAGGAAGCTTGGAAGTGTGATTGAGGAGAACATTCCAGCAATGGCAGACAGATAGGGAAAAGGCACAAATTTGAAAAGATGGTGTATTGTGTGTAAGGAACAATAGGTAAGTAAGGCTTATAGCATTTTAGAAAGAATGAGGGCTCTAGAGTCTGAGGAACCAGGTTCCAGTCGATAGTCTGGCAGTTAGCCAGCCAAGTGACTTTATTTCCTTGGCCTTAGTCTCCTCACCTAATGTCAAAGTTGAACTCAGTGGCCCCAAAGGTCTTTTTTCATGTCTTCTCATTGGGACCTTGTGTAATGCCAAGCAAAGGTAACTTCCAAGGTTTGGAATACCAGCATAGTAATCTCTATTTTTTTCAGTGTCAAATTAAGGCAAAATATTCACAGAACAGAGGAAATAAAAATATAGTGTAACTCAGTCATTTAGCAAGTTCTCAATTCAGTTAAAAAGTACCAAGGTCCAAGTACCCCACCCCTGGCCAGTATATTCATTTAGTCAGTCACAAAGTCTCTCTTCTCAAATAGAGATTAGTTTCCAATCATAAACAAAGTACATTAATTTGGTCAGTCACAGAGCACAAAAAAGTCAAAAGTTTTCCACCCCTGGATTACAACTGAATTACAATGGCATCCATTACCATCAAGCACTTTCTCAAAGGGCAGTGAAGAGCCTAAAGACCATCTACCCCAAGCTACAACAAGGTTGTCATCACAGCACTAAATATCCAAGGAAAAGTCTTTTCTTCATCTTGACTCTAGGCAAGTTCTCAGCAATATCTGTTCCTGGGGAGGCAAAGCTTAACAAAGCCACAATTGCCATTGTCCTCATCAAGTCACTTGCTGCCTGCAGAACAGTCCCAGAACCCCTGAAAATGTCTGCAAGACTCTCTTCCAGGATTTCTGTACACATACAACTAGAAAATCCTTGTTCAGGGCTTCCAGACCAACAGCAAGGTTCGAGGACCTCTGCAACAATGGCACTGTCCTTCACCAGCAGACGAATCTGGCAAAACAACATCAAAATAGCCATGCCTCCTCAGTCCTTGGCAGCTCCGAGTGGCAATTCTCAAAAGTCCTGGACAGCTCCACCTGGCCCTCAGCAGTCTCTCAGCAACTCTGGCCCTGGCAATTCTCCTCTCTCTCTGCCTCCATGATACTACTTCCCAAAAGTTCTTCTGGTCTCGCTCAGCTTGGGCCTGTCTCTAAATCTGTGGCACCAGCTCCTCCCAGTTCAGCCCTCTCTTTTCATGTCAACAAGTCCATCCCAAAGTGGGATTCAACAGCTCTGGGTTTTAACACTAAACCTAAAAACCAAGCCAATACAGGGGGATCTTTAAATTCCATTACCATTACACCTTGACCTGTCAAGAGATTTAGTCTATAGATTTAATTCTATTATTATAATGGTAGTTCTATTCCCAACAGATATTTCTAAAGCATCCCTAGTAAGTTAATATCATGAAAGGGCACAAGTCCTGCTGGGGTGGCATTCTGCACTGTTCAGTGCCCATGAACAAGTCCATGTTCACAATATATTTGATCACATTGGTCAGGCTTGTCCCTATATTGAGTCACACTATTGTACTTTGTAAGGATGATTTAAAGATTGAAGTCACCAAGTTGATATTCTAGAAATCAAATATCAGTGAAAGTGGGAAAAGCACAGAAACTCAAACAGATAGCTTTGTGTATGTGAATGACAGAGAGATAGAGAGCTGTATTATATGCACTGTGCAATGGAAAAGGGGAAATGCAATTATTAAAATAAAATTTCAATTCAGTATACAAATATTAAATAACATGCTATTCCTGCCATCATGAATAATAATAAAAAATAACTAGTAATTTACAGAACATTGAAATTTGCAAAGGACTTTACATATGATATCCATTTTCTTCCTCAAAACACTGTGAGATGGCTGCTATCATTATCCACATTTCACACATGGGTAAACTGAGGATGAGTGAGGATAAGTGACTTATCCCTCAGGGTAATACAGCTAAATAAATATCAGAGACATGTCTTGAACTCAGATTTTCCTGAATCCCTGTCTGAGACTATCCACTGCATTACCTAACTTCCACTGGATCTTATAATATAATACAGTAGATAAGAGTTGCAGAGAAATAACTATCATTCAGAACAGAATGTTCTATATGAAGGCAATTTGCTGAAAATTTGTAAGTGGAAGAAAACATTTCTGGTTCCTATAATCAGGGAAATTCTGAAGGAGGGCAGGTTGCTAAACTGTATCTGAAGGACAGGTAAGATTTTAAGATCATGATTTTAATACGAATTTTAAGATTTAGTGTAGGCTTTTTAGAGATCAGGAGGCTTGCTATGCTTAGGACATATTTGGGTTAAAGCAGGTAGGATGGTTTGTATAGAGCACAGCAAACATGAGTAGGTTGTGTGAGAGGAAGCTAAAAAGGGAGATTGGAGGCAGACCTTGGAGAACCTTGAATCATCAGTTAGAATGTACTGAGTAGACCCAGAGGAGTCCTTGAACTGTATACTGGTAAATGTTTGGAGGGAAACATTACTAAACAAGCATTTGTTAAGTGCTTACTACCTGTCTGGCATTATGCTAAATTTGGGGGATATAAAGAAAGAGAAAATATCCCTGCCATCAAGTTCATATTCTAATGAGACAGACATTTTCTCAACTGGGCACATTCAATATATGTATGTAGAGACTAAATGAAAGGAGAGTACTGGGGAGGGCCTCCTGCAGAAGGTGACCTAAAGTTCATACAGATGAATTTATAGTTAGGAAGCCAGGAAAGAAGCTAAGAGGTCAAGGTGAGGACAGAGGATATTCCAGGTATGAGGTCCAAAGTCAAAGAGTCAGGAAATAGTGTTGTGTTCAAGAAACAGTAAGTAAGCCATTCTAGCTGGATCTCAGATCGTATGGAGAGGAGTAAAATGTTGTTCAGTATTTTTTCAGTTGTACCCAACTCTTCATGACACATTTCGGGTTTTCTTAATAAAGAAACTAGAATGCCTTGCCAGTTCCTTTTCTAGCCTATTTTACAGATGGGGACCTGAGACAAATAAGGTTAAGTGTCTCTTCCAAAGTCACACAGCTAGGAAGTGACTAAGGCCAGATTTGAACTCAAGAAGATGAGTCTCCTTACTCTAAGGCTTGCTCTTTATACACTGTGCCCTGTAGCTTCCTGGAGTAAATAGTAAGACTATAAAGATAAGAAGAGTTTAGTTTTTAAGGGAAGATTAATCTGGCTTAGAAGAAGCTATTATGTGGTTCAGGTGTCATTAGCATTGAGAGCAGAGGTGTTGGGAAGTACACCAGTGACAGTGATATTTCATGTGTTCATTCTTTCTATTCCCAAAGGGAATTTGTTTTGATTAATATGGATAATTTTGGTATTATAACTGATATTTATCTATCGTGTTAAGGTCTAGAAAACACTTTACATATATTAAATACATTCAGCCTCGTGGCTTTATCCCTCTGATTTGTTACTGTTTTTACTTCTGTTATTTAGATACAAATAGTAAAAGCTACCTTCCCTCTTCTCCAGTTTTCACAAACATAACTAGCGAAAATAAAATCTTTTCCTAATTTGCAACCTACTTTTTGTTTAAAGTAAGTGAAGAGAGCAAAGAAGGAAAAAAAAATCTTTTTCACTTGAAGCCCTGGCATGGTTCAACTTGATAACATTTAGAGAATGGATTTAGAACACTGAACTAGTTTCCCATCCCTATAAATTCAAAAGCAAAACTAATCTGAAAAGGAGGATTAGCCTTTAGGGGGGAAATGTGTGGGGAGTTAAATCCTATCTCTCTTGGTGCTCTGTCTGCCTTTTTAAGCACAGCTGATGGATAAATGTCATGTAATCCCCTCCCTCCCTCCTCACCAGCAGCCAAATCCTATCTATCCTTCAGAACCTTGACCAAGTCTCACTTCCTCCATGATGCCTTCTCAGACTGTTGCAAAGTACTCTCTAAATGTCAGCTATTAATCTTCTGCATTCTCCAAAGACCTATAAGTGCTCATTGTCTGTACTGCTCCCTTTGGCACTTAATCACATTCTCTCCCTTCCCTAGTTATTCAACACAAAATCAGAGAATCTTACAATTGCAAAGGTTATTGAAAAACAACACAACAAGCCAATGCATTTTATACATGAGGAAACTGAGTCAGATTAAGTGAGTTGCACAAGATCGCATGGAGAGTATATAATAGCAGGGCTAGGATTCAAACCAAGGCCTTCTGATTAAATCCAGTGTGTGTGTGTTTGTGTGTGTGTGTGTGTGTGTGTGTGTATGTATGTATGTATATGTATGTGTGTATGTATATGTATGTATGTATGTATGTATATGAAAATCTAGAGGCTATCATAGCTCCATTTACATCATCAGCACTTAGTAGAGGATCTTGTGCAAAGAAGTTAATAAAATTATATGACAACATACTATATACACATACACATATATACATACATACATACACACATACATATATAGAAACATATAGATGGTGCATTGGATAGTGTCAAATTCATCTTCCTGAATTCAAATCTGGCCTCAGACACATACTAGCTGTATGATCCTGGGCAAGTCATTTAACCCTTAGTTTGCCTCAGTTTCCTCATCAGTAAAATGAGCTGGAGAAGGAAATGGCAAGCCACTCCAGTATCTTTGCTAAGAAACCCTTAATAGGGTCACAAAGATTTTAAAACAACCAAACAACATCACCTTTTCCAGAATTTCTAGGCCTCTTAGGGATTTCTTACTACCTAAATCAGGAGAAATGCTGCAACCTAAAAAAAATCCTCCTGTCTTGTGCCATAGTATAGTTAAAATGTATCTATTGGTATCTATCATTGTAGAAGGAAGCAAGTCCTTGGAGATAAATACTGTTGATATCAAAGCAGAAAATTATGACTTTTATCAGCTTTTAGATGAGAAATGTGGAGAACTGGATTATATCAGTTTCCCAATATTTGAACCAAGTGCCCCTGATCCTGCTCCTTCCAAAAATGTATCCTTATCTGATCCCACAGATACGGACTCTAAGAGATTTAAAGAAAATGAGCCTCCAGCTGAAGGAAGTAACTGAATTTTAACTTATTTTACAGAAGAGAAGGCAGAAACTTCTAAGTGTAAATTGAACTACCCAAGGTCACACAGAACGGCAATCTGAACTCAGATTATACAGCTTCAAATCGGAAGATTTTTTTCTACTACTATCACACAGACCCACATTTCTGATGATATTCATTTGCTCCATATAATATATTGATGCTCCATTGTTATACATTTCACATGTGAGTGCATATGTGATCCCATCAGCCAGATTATGATGTTTTAGAGGAAGTGGGAAATGTGGAATCAGAGGATCACAGATATAGAGCTAAAATAAATCACAAATACTGTCTAGACCAGGTCCCTCATTCTAAAAAGGAGGAAACTGAGATGTAGAGAGAAGTAACTTACCCATAGTCGCACAGCTAGGAAGTATCATAATCAGGATTCGAATGCAGGTCTTCTCATTATAAATCCAGGGACTCATGTTTAATACTCCTTTCTGAATCCCACCACTCTCTCATGGGATCTTACATACAATAGATACAATGCTTTATAAATCTTAAAATACTATATAATTTCACCTTTATCATCATCATCATCATTTGTGAAGTAATGTTATTCTTTCTGCAACTAAGTTTATTATTAATGTAGAAATCTGTTTAAAATGGAGACTGTAACATACAATGTGTCTTTATCCATCCAATTTGGGACTGACAGCCCACAGATATTTCTAGATACTTATTTATAAGTTTTTTTTTCTCTGACATGTCAATATTTCAATGAACCAGTGAGTCTCATGTGCTCTAGTGCTGAAGAGGTTAGCACAAACATTCCTGACTATCTTGTGTGACTATTTTCCAAATCTTCTCACAAGGTGACAACAAGAGATCACCCAATGGGCTGAGGACCTTCTTCAATCTCTTGACATTGCTTTGTTAGCAATGGAGTATATGGATGACGTCTCATTCTGTACTTCTTTTTTTTTTTTAATTTTATTTTAGTTTGCATCATTCATTTCCACAAGATTTTGTCACTCTATACTTCTTTCAGAAAATGTAAAATACACAACTGAAGGAGCAGCTAGGTGGCACAGTGAATAGAGCACCGACCCTGGAGTCAGGAGGACCTGAGTTCAAATCCAGCCTTAGACACTTGACATACTTACCAGCGATGTGACTTTGGGCAAGTCATTTAACCCCAATTGCCTTGCCTTCTCCTCTTCAAAAATTAAAAAAAGAAAAATATATATACAACTGAAGTGCTGAGGGAAGTTGGGAACTATTCCTCATTTTCATTATGCCTTCACTTTTACATACAGCTGTTCAGAGCTGGAATAAGATCTGTTTCATACGAGGGCCCATTATTGCAATGCCTATTTGAAAGCATGTAATTGATCAGCTTTAAGAATGTATATTACTTCTTTAATTTCAACGTAATTGTCTGCTTTTGTCATCTTTTTTTCTTATATAACATTTTTTCACATGATGTAAGATCTTCATAAAATAGAGTCTTCACTAATGCCTCAGTTTTTTTTTTCCAGGAATATTCCAGTAATACTAAATGATATTAATTTCTTCCTTTATGTCTTCTTTTCCCCTTCTAAATGGAAATGGGGGGAGAGTTAAAGAGCAAAATGATGGTTGGGTAGATGAGTTCTTGCTGTTTGTGAAAGGAGCTTTTGGAAAGGTGTGCCTTTAGCAAGCAATATTCTTGGTAGAATGTGCCACATCTGTGATAAGCAGTATACTGACTTTACAAAATCCATTTTCCTTCATTCAAACACTGAACTAACACTGTGATGGCTCAATGGTGAATATTCAGAAGGGAATGGTAACTCAAGCATCCCATTTTTTTTCATTTCTTTAGTCCTTATCTTATATTTATATTTAATAGATGAAATCTATTCCATCAAGTGTACCATTTAAATATTAACTTGAATGTTTCCTGTTTCATTTAAATAAACCCTATCTCCTCAACAAGAGTGTTAGCTCTTTGAAGGTAGTGATAATGATGTAAGTCTATATATTCCACTGTACCTACTAGAAGCCCAATTAGGATTTTCTTTTGATGTTGAGTAATTTGTTTATTTCATAGTTTATAAACAGAAAGTTTAAAGAAATTCAAGACAAATATATGTACAAGACAAACAAAACATTACTAAAAGCTAACTTTCACTTATTAGTAAAAGTGTGGAATATCAATTTTATTATGGAAATATATTTAAAACATAAATTTTGATTAAGCATTTGCTTAAACCCATGGAGTCTAGTTTTTGTCTAAGCAAATGTATATTTGAATAATTTGTAGTGGCCCAACTTTTTGAGACAGGGATAGTTAAAATATTCAAGTTACTTCTAACCAAAGTACCAAGTAAATCCTGCTTAACAATCTATGCTCGTTTTCCATTTTTAAAATCCTAGGTTATAGTGGTTCCTAAAAAGACATGAATCTGGTGAGTTTTATTTTCTTCTGATACATATAGAATCAATATCTATTTTTTCTTCATGTCTTTATATTTTAGAATTTATGTGGAGTTATATGCAAGCAATTTGAAAACTTAAGGCCTTGAAATCTAAGGAGAGATGGTATGGTGTAATGGGTAGGGAGTTAATCTTGGAAGACACGAATTCAAGTCCTACTTTTGACATATACTGGCTATGAGTGCTGCAGACACTCTCTAATACCAGTTTGCAGATCAGGTTGCTCGTTGGCAGCTCCCTGTCCTAAGGAAATAATAAAATCACAGGTCCATTTCACCTTATCCCTCTCCCTCTCCCCCATGGCCTAACTGGAAGTAACATGTCAGAAAACAAAATTGCTGGATGCAATACTGAACTGACCCATGGAGCTAAGGAGTCAGAAGGTTCACATTTTGATACTGACTCAGCTTGTTTCATCTTTCTTTGCACTATTCTCTTTAGAACAGTCCTTTAAGGTCATCAAATGTGGCCACATGTGGAAGATGTGATATAAAATGAAAAGTTATATACAAATTTCAGACTGTCATAGATGTTTCCTTGAGAGATATTATGATCTCTCACTAGAGGCCTCAATTTTCCATCAGCAGTTCTACTTGATTTTACTCCATGCTTCCCCCAGGATAAGCTGACCACCTGAAATCTCATCACTATGCATATTGACTTGGTTTTTTTGATGCTCAACACTTTTTCAACTCTCTCAGTTATCTCTTCCATTGGACTGGAGGGTTGGAGGTTGGACCAGTAGATTCCTTTCAAAGCCTTCCTTTATAGAGGGTTGTGAATTTTCAGAACTTGTCAGAAAACACTCCATTCTCCCTCAGCAGATCTGCTTGGTTTCAATGCCACAAAACATTATGCATTCATGCCGAGTACACTCTGGTGTCACTCTTTCAAGCTTCCTTCTGTGCGTTGTCATCCCCCATTCAATAGTAACATCCTTTAGGGCAAGGACTGTATTTCTTTTCATTTTTTTATTTCTATCCCCATTGCATAGCACAGTGCTTCATACATAGTAGGTGCTTACTAAATATTTATTGAATTGAGAAATGGATGGCTATTTTCAGTTATGTTCTAGACAGGATACTCTTGAAGATGTGTATTAGACTGTACAGCTACAGAGAACCTTCTACTTATGAAGTTCTCTGTGATTCTCTGAGTGTGAAGGGTAATTAAACTTGTTATGTTTGGACCTGAAGGGCAGAAATAGAAACTGTGGGTGGACATGGTAAAGATGCAGCTTTAAATTCATTATTCTGCCTCAGAAAGAGGTGAAAAAAGTTGTTTCCTGTTGTTGGAGGTCTTTACACAAAAACTGGAAGTCATTTGTCAGGTTTGTTATAGAAGGATTTTCTTGTTGGATATGAATTGGAGTAGTTGTAATTCTGAAATTATTCTCTCCTGTGGACCTAGGCTAACTGGAGCTGTATTGGCCAGATTAGGTATAGGGTTTCATCCCCAGAGGCTAGGATTAACCAAGCTATACTGTAAGGATGGGAAGATATCCTTGATTTGGTCTTAGATTTCATGTATTCTATGGGAGCAAATTGAGCACTTCCTAAGTGTTTAAAAATAACAGAGGCTTATAACTCTCTAGAGATACCAAAGGAAAAAAAATAAAAAAGAAATTCAGAAAACAAAGCAAATATCAGGGCAAGAGAGAACGAAAATGCTATTTTGGAAATATTCTGGGATTCTATCTGAGTGAAATGAGTAAAATTGGAACTTCAATGTTATTATTACAATGTTGTGTAATCTTACCCACCATTTTACAAGTTAAATTTTCTGAGGGCAGTGGTCCCTGATCTAGTGCTAAATCCTTCTGTGCTGGTGAGTTGGGAATATTTGAGAATGCTAGCACATCTGACCCATGCTGTGTAACCATGATTGGTTTATAGATGGAAACAGTATGATATTGTTAACTTTGGGTTTCAAGTTTCCTCTAACTGGAAGGAGACCTATTCATTACACTGAGCAGAAAATTCTCAAATCTTCATCTGCATTAGGACACAATGTTTTACATGAAACCTTAGCTATCAAATAGATGCTGGAAATTAGAACCATCAAGACCTTTCCTTACTTATGACGTGCAAGAACTACATCAGTCATTCTATCTCTTACATGACTATTGAGGGGTCCTGGTGCTTGCAAAATGCACCTGAATCCAACCCTCTTCAAATCCAAGGAGAGAAAAATAGAGTAAGTGTTGAAGCAAGCTGGTGTTGCACCTGATTTCAAATCCAATCTCAGACACAATAGCTATATGAGTCCGAGAAAACCACTTAGCCTTTCTTTGCCTCAGTTTCCTCTACTCTAAAATGGGAATAATAATATACTATCTACCTTACCAGGTTGATGGGAAGATCAGATGAAATGTCATTTCTAACAAGCACTTAGTACAATGCCTGGCACATAGTAGATGCTATATAAAAGCTTAGTCCCTTCCCCTTTCTTGATTCTATGATTCAGGAAACCAATCAGTTTCCAAAGCACTCAGTTTTCATTTATAGACCTAATCAAACCAGTGTTTTCTATAAGTTTTCTAAAATTGCCCCAATTACTCATAAAACTTCCTAAACTTCATGCCATTCCAAAAGCAATAGATCACATGACCTTTACCAACACTCTTTCTCCATATGTTCAAATTGAAAAGAGAGCAAATTTCTCTGGGCATGCTTATCAGAGAATGAAAACTGTTTGCTTATAAGAAATTGGAAACCTGTAGTGCAGAAATCATATGCACCACCTTGTAAATCAGATTGACTAGAATTTCTCCATTCATATCATCAATTCCCTCAAGAACAACTGTTCAAAGGCATTGGCCAATGATCTGGCTTGGGACCAGGAAACTGACTGTGAGTAGCTTTCACTCTGGAAGCAGGCCCAATGGAAATCATTGTTTAAACTCCATTTTTTCAAGCACTATTATTTGCCAGTAAAGTAATTGACTTTTCTAGCTTTTTTATCGAGATCGGGGAATGATCATTTTTTTTTTCTACTTTGGTTGATCTATGAAAATAATAGCTGACATTATACAGAATTCAAAGGTCTACAAAGCACCTTATGTACCATATTTCCTGTGAACTAACTGCTATAGATAATATTATCTCCATTCTACATATGAGGAAATGAGATTCTGGTTAAGTGACTTGCCCATGTCTTTAACATTGGAGGTGGAATTTGAGCCCAGAATTCCAAGCAATTCTAATTCTGGCATTATTTATGCTAAAGCTTGTTCTATCTAAACTGGTTCTGAATCTATCACCTTTTTTGTTTTAAAGAAATTTTATTGGTATTCAGTTTAACAGCTATTCAAAAACAAATGCTGAAATACCTTATCAAAAGGACTATCCTTGTTAAATGGACAAATGCAGAATAGGACTTAATTTTTTTTTTAAAAATTAGGCTATTCACTCTCAGAGAAATGAGTTTCTCACATGCTAATTTTCTAGATAACTGAAGCTCACCATGTAAAGTATCCATTTTAAAAATTTAAGCATTTTATATAGAAGTCTTTCTCTAACTGTATTTTGTATTTCCCCAACCTCTTAAACAGAGTAGACTTAACCCTTTCTGTGACTTAGGGTAATAATGACACAAATAAATTATTACTCTATCGTACTGTACTGGGATTAGAGGAAGAAGAGAAACAATCACTGAGGTTTAGGGGATTATTTATCTTTAATTAAATGGTAATGCTTTCCCTCCCCAGTTATTCTGCATGCTTTTTATATTATCTTTATTACACTTTCTTGTCACTTCTTGCTGTTATCAATATTCCTACCAAAAAGGAGCCCCTTTATAAAACCAGAGTTATTAAGTGTATCCCCAGATAAGCAAATGGGTTTTGAATGAGAGTATGAAGAGTATTCCAATGAGTAAAGGGCATGAGCCTTATGGACCTTATGACACCTATTTTGGCTGTTCAAAGGTCTCTGGTTTTTTTTTTTTTTTCTGCTTACTGCCAGGTTCTTGGTGGTGTTCCAGATAGTTGAGGTTGCCACATAGGCGGCCTCTGAATAAGTGAGTTATTACTGTATCCACATCAGCAAAGCAATGTTAGTATGGACTGTTGGCCAGGATGTGGAAATATCCTCATTACACAGACATCATAATGGTATTCATTAAACTGAGATTCTGTGTGACCATAAAGTCAGTCAGGAGATGTTGGGCTAATACCAACAGGAGCTTCTACGGGCTTCTCTGCTGGTTTCTCTTCCTTAAGAGTACTAGTAGGTACAGGTTCACAAGCTGCTGCAGCTGGTGTTGGAGTGACAGGTGTAGGTGTAGGGGTGGGAGCCAAGGCAAGGGAAGGAGTTGGGGTTTGAGCCATAGATGCTGCTGTAGACGAACTAACTGTCGTA
This sequence comes from Pseudochirops cupreus, assembly GCA_028627135.1. NCBI lineage: Eukaryota > Metazoa > Chordata > Mammalia > Diprotodontia > Pseudocheiridae > Pseudochirops > Pseudochirops cupreus. The sequence goes on from CM053582.1 coordinate 144,086,104, forward strand.
GTGGTAACAGGATTTGGTTGTTGAGTTGTAGCTGGTGATGGTGTTGAAGTGGCTGCTGCTTTGGGTTTTGTCACCATAACCACCACAAAGTTCTCATCAATTTAGTATTCTTTGAGAGCAGTAGAGCAGTATCATCGTTAAGGATTTTGCCTGCATAAATTAATTTTTGGCCTGCTACTGGAAAGGCATCCTTTCCCTTTTCAGATTCAATCTTCTCTTTCAGTGCCTTAACCGTCTCCTCAGGGTTGATGTCGATCTTGAAGGTCTGTTGCTGGAGGGTCTTCAGAGTGATCTGCATGGGGTCGCCGCCGCCCCTGGACGCCATGGTTGCTGTGGTCTCGGTCGAGGCCCGCTGGGAGGGAGGTCGAGGTGGCTAGTGGGGTTGGTCACATTCACCCTGCGCAGCGGCCTCTCCCCGGGGCCGGGCCGCTGCCGCTCCCGCTGTCTCTTTCCCCCGCGTGTTTGGCCGGATCGCCTTCTCCGCAAGGCACGGAGCCAGCGGGGAGTCCGTCCTCAGAAGCTGAGGGCTGGTCTGGGAGGCAGTGAGTGAATCCTAGTTCATCAGGGCATGGTCCTCTACCACCTTTTTGAAGTGTAACTGAGGAGAGAATAAAGATTAAAAAATTGCTTATATTTAGTACTACAAAATAGTATTTCACAGTCTACGAGGATTCTATACTCACAACAATACTGTGAAATAGTTTCAACAAATATTCCTGCTCAAAAAAACCCTCAACCTAATAGATTAGGTAATTTCTTCATGGTTATATAGATGAAAAATATCGGAGAATGATCTTTAACTTTGAGCGTGCGGAAGCCAGAAGGAGCTAGCTCATGAGAACCAATTGTTAAGCTTTCACTGTGGGTGGCAAGTGCACTACAAATCAGACTTTGGTTTTGCTTATTGTTGATTGTCTAGATTTAATAAAGCATCAATAATGCATTTGAAACTTGCAATTATGGTGTATGTATATTTTTTAACAAAGAAGTGGTTGAAAATATTGAGTACATATACCTGACTTGAAACTAATTATAATCCTCTGAATAAAATGGAAAATGCCATTTCAGAAATTAAACGAAGTGGTGCAGAATGAGGCAGATCCATGATAACCACTGGCTTGAAGACTGCACTAACCGAAAAGAAAATTGCATAGAACAAGACATGAGAAATCTGATCAGTGGAGTCACCAATCTTGAATTCAGAGAGCTGACAGTGACACAAACCTCCCTAATATTGGCAGAGCAATGATGGACTACAGTGTCAGACTGGGGCACATGTGATCACAACTGACCAATGTGTTGGTTTCTTTTGCTTAACTGTAATTCTTTGTTACCAGGCGAGGACATTGAAAAGTGGCAGTGAGAAAAACCAAGCCTATAATCATTCATTAGAAAAAGAATAAAACAAAAATAAAACACCGTTAAAGGTGACTTGCATTAAGCTCATTGGTGTATGTGAGTGTGTGTCCCAATTCTTAATTTCTTTAAATGAATTGATTAAAGCTCAGCTAGCACAATGTGTAAGTAAAATGTTATCATTATAAAATTCCATGTTATTCCATACTAGGAGTCCTCCTTGAAGATTCTGTAAGTCAATAAGCATACGTGTTTCAATCAGTATTTTAATTAACTATCTCTTGAGAGCCTTAAATTCATCTTCTTCATTCAGCACACCCACAGAGGACTATGAAAATATTTAACCTGCACTGAATTCTAAGAAATTAATGTTCCCTCCTTTCTTGTTGAAAGTCTATTTGATTGCATAGCTTCCTTCCACTAAAGCCCTAGTTTGCTGCTGCATCACAGTAGTAAAGTAATTCTGTATCTAGTCAGGGGAGCACAAGCCCTGGAAAACCTCAGCAAATTCAAGTTGGAAAGAAATATATATATATATATATATATATATATATATATATATATATGTATATATATGTATATATATATATATATCCTGTCAGACTATAGGGTCTGTGTTAGGACCAGTCCATCTACATTTAGCAGACCCCAGTAGTGATCTATGTATAGATATATCTACAGAGTCAGGTGATCTATCTGTCTGTCTGTCTGTCCATCTATCTATCTACTCATCTAAGTATCACATATGTGTATGTATGTACATGTACATACATATACATGTACATGCATGTATACACAAATGCATATGTTTGAATGCATTCATATCACCTCTACATCATATGAAAGATTATATATTTATTTAATGAATATATGTACACATTTAAATATATGGTATAGTGTACACACATGTGTGTATGTATATGTATGTGTGATATGTGAAAGATGTGATGTGTATGTGCATATGTGTATCCATGCCATCTCTTCAAGCATTTTAATTTGCATTCCTGAGGAGCTTTCAGAGCACCATAGTCTTCTAAAATTTACTGATATTCATCATTAATACATAGCAAATCATCTAATTCAGTTAGTTAAAAATGCTAATTCAATCATTGGGTAGTTTTGTCCTGTTTCATGGTCACAAATCATATACCAGACTCTGATCAATCCTTTCTCATAAAGGTATGTTATTAGTTTCATGAAGAGCTTTGTGAGATGATATGTATGGTTCACTGAAAATTCATCCTCACTATGGGAAAAATATCTAGGAATCGGTTTTATTAACAAAGGATCTTAATGTAGTATCACTATCAACCAGTCCACTAGGATTTATTAAGCATTTTTGTGTCAGAAATTTTATGTCTTAAGTTCTAGGAATATGAAGAAAGGCAAATCACAGTTCTTATAATCAAAGAACATATATTCAAATATGGAATTCACATATGAAGGACTATATCTTATTATCATCACACAATTCAATCAGGAGAATTTTGGTAAGCAAAGGTTATGTTTGTTGATAATAACAGATACTATTATATGACATTAAAAAATACACTTTGACTCTATATATCCATCTGTTGACATGTGTTCACTTCAAAGATTTGGCCCATAAACAACTTATCAAGGCTTAGCAAGGTACTCTGTGGAATTGTCGCATAAAATTACAGTTTACTAGTGGTTCACACATCTAAAAATTGATTTAAGTTTTTATTATCTATTGTAAATGCTGGTAGATGTTAGTCTTTTTTCTCAATATACAATGCCCATGACATAGAGAGGCATTGTGATCTCATGAAAGAACATTGGATTCAGTGCCTAGAGAATTAGATTGTGGCATTTGTTTTATAACTGCATATTACTGTACAACCTAGAACAATATATTTAACCTCAATTTTCCCACATATTCAATGAAAGAATTGTTTAAGCGATAATATTGTATCAGTCAGCTTCAACCCACCATACATCCATCCCTTTTCTTTTGGGACACCTATAATTTTTATTCTTTTGAGAATACGGTGTTCTCTGATTTGTCACTACATTTTATTTTGGGGTTAGGAAAATTACTACAAAATTCTAATGAAATAAGGAATCAATGTAGACGAGATAAACTTCATATATTATGGAGCAGATTGCTAAGTGATCTACAACACACTTTGGAATTTAGATTTCCAAAACCTTATGGAATGGAATGTTTCTAACAGATGCTGGAATAAACTAGTGTAGCTGAAAAAGGGATTTGGAAATGTAAACATACGTGTTGTTTGTTATTGTACATGTTCATAGGGCATATATAATCCAGTTTTTGTAGCTCTCTGCTTAAATAAGTCCTACCTATGTTTCAAGACCCAGGCCAACCTCCATATTTTCTTTAAATTCTCTCTTGGCCACTTTAGGCCACAATGAGCTCTCCTGCTAAACATCTGAAAAATGTATTGTCTATTTCACTCTTTTGCCTCTCACATTTTGCCATGTTAGACAGCTTTGTTGCTATTTTTCATTCTTTTTATGAGATAACCAATCCATTCATTCATTTATTCATTCATTCATAGTATGATCTAGTGAGAACCAGAAAGGATTTTAGAGTTCTTCTATCTTATCCTACCCATTTTACTGATGAGGAAACTGAGACCCCAGAAAAATTAGTTGATCCAAAATGAATATTCAATAAACACATTTTAAAATTACTAAGCATGTGTAAAATACAAAGATAAGTAAGACTTAAGTACAGAATACTTTTGTCCTCAAGAAAATTATAATTTACATACAAGATTTGTATCCCTAATAAGATTATAAATTCCCGTAGGCTTTATGTCTTATCCTTCTTTGTATCCCTTATGTCTAGCATAGTTCCTTACATATAATAGATGCTCTGAACATATTTATTGTTGAAGATGATGGCTTTGAAAAATAGATCAATTGTACTCCAGAGAACATGGCACCATAGTCCCACGGAGACAGAGGCATGTAGAGAAAAAAATGGCTTTGGAATCAGGAGACCTGGGTTTGTCTTCTAGGATGAACACATACATAGGCATGATGGTTCATCTATAGATCCTCGGTTTTCTTATCTGTAAAATGGGCACAATAATGTTTGTACTACCTCTGTCACAAAATTATGGTGAGTACAGTGCTTTGTGAACTTTAAAGTGCTATATATCTTCCTGTTTCAGAAAAGCAGATAGTTCACTTTTCCCATAGCTAGACTAAAGTTGAGTTCTTAGATGTAGTTCCTCAGACATAGTTGGGAATTCCTCTTCATGAATGAATCTCACTCGAAGGAAAAGATCTCCTATTTCCTAGGACCATTGATAGAGCTGGAAGGTAGCCTGATATGGTGAATTAAACAAAAAGAAATCCTGGATTTCAAGTCCAAGGGATTGGACTCAAGTCTTCTCAGCCACTTATCAGTATATGAACTTGGACCTACCATTTAAGCTTGTTGAGTCTCAGTTTCTTCATCTGTAAAGTGCTGAGATTGGACTAAACAACCTCTAAGGTCCTTCTAGCTCCAAATCTCTGATCCTATCATCTATCAAAGTACTACTTTGCCATCATTTTCATCCTCTTTCTAAATTCTAGCTTTGTCAAAGACTCTAGGACAGTATTCCCTTGTTTCCTGGCATTCCCTGACCCTTTGTCATTGATGTTTGTGGTTTTTTTTTTTTTGTATAGGAAGACAGCCTACCAAACGGAAGGCATAGGCCTCCCAACACATTAAATGACATGTCAGCTAAAGGTGAAGCTATTGATGAAGTCAATTTGCCTTTACAAAGACTGTCAAGCTGGGAAAATCTTAGCCTGGATTATAGAGAGAATAGGAGAATCACAGGGATGTCATTAAATGTACTTAGACACACAAATCAAAAGTGACTAGCAAAAAAAAAAATCTTGACCAAAAACACTGCCATACTGGCAACAGTGATTTGCACACAGTCTTGTTCTGTTCAAGTAAATAGGATCACTCTTAATGAGACTTTCAATGCTCAGGCTAAAGCTGTGAAGTGACAATTTCAAAAGAAAACAGGAGAAAATGGAAGGAAGAGGGCTTAGACTGTGAAGCTAAACTAGGTCATAATTTCCTTCTGGGAAAACTTATTTATTTATTATTTATTTTAAAGAACAGCCAGAAAAAAGGGTAGAAATGAGGGAAACCATTTGAGGGTAGAACAAGTGAAGTTATGTGTGTGTGTGTGTGTGTGTGTGTGTGTGTGTGTGTATGCCTGTGCCTATAAGTATCTGTGTGTACGTATACATACACATATATACATAATATGTATATTTTTCCATCTGAAAATCTCAGTGATAATGGAAAGAAAATCTGCAATCTTCCATTCTCTCTTGACTTTCCTCATTTTCAAGCAAAAATTTCTTGAAATATTCGATTTCAGAAGATTCAGGGAAATCTTTTAAAATAAACTCATCACCAATTTTCCAAACCATAAGTAACAAATCATTGTTGCTAGAATGAATTGTGACAATGGGTATTTTTTTTTCTCTTCAATATCAAATCAACTTTGCATGATTAAGTCCTTCTAGCTAATTCACATAATTTCAAGTGAACCACCCTTAAGTGGATACCTGGTCACTGATTTCCGCCCCAGATTTGTGATTCAGTACTATTCTATTCTAGAAATCAGTAACCTACAGTTCATAGGTTAAGGAGTCCATGCATTAACAACAGGCTTAGGGGTACAGCGACACACCTGGTATAATCATTACATTCTGACACTTGTCTCTATTCACCCATTTTCTTGTAACAAGGAATTAAGCTTAGTTATACTAGAATAGTTATAGGACTTTATATCATAGCATACTTATTCACTTCTGTCTCGAGTCCTGTGTCCATCTATACTCCACCCCTTATGCACATTCTTCTAAACTGATATTATAAGGTTGTCAAAAGATGTCAATTCAGAGTATAGCATCATGGACTAAGAATTTTGGATGGAAATCTGTTTATTGTATATTACATCCTTCCCTGACTGGGAACTTTAGAGGTAATCTATTTTAACCCCTTCATTATCCAGATGAGGAAGGCAAAGTGTGGGCTGGTTGAATGACTTAATTCTCTAAGCCCCAATCTGATTAATATCTTCTCATCATTGCTCTCTCCACCCAGCACCACTATGTTAATTTGAAATAGGACCCTGAGTATCTTGGGGTTTAAAACACAGTTAGGGTGTGAAGCTTTCAGATTTGCCCTGTTATTAACTCAGTCTCTCTTCAAGATACCACACTTCAACTCTATCCTTCACAGAAGCTCATTTTCTCTTACTCTAGACTCTTACATAAATATTATAGAGTATGGTTCTCAATATTTCATCACATATGTTAGTTCACACTGCTGTTCTTCCCATCTCATTCACTATTATTCTTTGTATCCATTTAATTGCTCAACAAAGGTCTTTGTTTTTGTTGTTCTTCTTGACACTAACTTCATAGACTCCTACAGATTGGTTTTACCAGGATACCTTCTGAAGACCAAGGTTGAAATTCCAATTTGATACCTTAAATAAGCCCAGGACATAATTGGCAGCAGTAATTAGCTATACGCATCACCAACTGTTCCTCTTGAGATTTCATCACTTTAATCTAAATTTAGAAGGTACTTTATCACTTCTCAGATACCATCTTTGTTGCATTTGATGTATAGGCCCAGCAATATTATGATTGCCTTCTGTAGACCTACATAGGGGCATCTAGGGAAAACCATAGGCATGGCATAAGAGCTGTTGATAATCTTTATTGGAAATTGGGTACCTAAATCCACACAGAATAATCACAGAGTGGGCCACAGTTATCAAGGCAGTCAATTACAACTCATGTGCTCTATTGTGTGACAGCTTGGGAATGAATGACTGAAATTTGGAGAGTTTGCAGCTGCTTGGAGCTATTGTTTAAAGGTTTTTTCCCCCCATTCTACTATATTCTGGTTTAAACATTCCTGGTTATTGACCTTTTTATAAGAGGCAGTCAGACACTTGAAAGGTGCTACAGTTGCCTTAGGCATCTTTTTATTGGTCTGAAGTAAGGTTCTGTACCATTCTGGAGGCTTGACAGAGAGTTTACTCTGACATTGAATGATAATGGCAAGTCCCATAAATTCTGCCTTGAGTCTAATACGTGGCTTTCTGTAACTTTGCCTGATGCCACATTCCTAGAATATGCGACGACATGCAGATTGATTTCTAGTGGTATATGGACCTATTGTCTCAGCTGTGTTTCTTTGTGTAATTTGCTGATTGTCACTACTCTGACATTTCTGAGAATTGGCATGGTTGCCTGCCTTCCCAGGTTAAAAATTGCTGTCACCACCACTACCATCCCTGTCATCACAGAAAAATAAAAAAAAAAACCCAACCCCAAGGATAACCAACATAATGTCTCCTTTTTAAAACTGGTCGATCTATTGAATTCTAACAATATTTGAGAAGACTCCCTAAAGAGAAATTTCCTCTAAATAGGTCAAAATTCAAGGAACTATTCCAGAGAGTTTTGTATACTAGATTTTACTTACTGGTCAAATACATTAGATCCATTCACTAATGTTATGCATGTTCCATGGCCAAGGCAGTGTTGTAAATGGAAGCCTTTAACAAAATCCTTCCAGTACTTCCAGTAATAAACAACCTTGGATGCAATCCAACACAAACATTCTTTCTGATGAATATTGTGCTCTGAGCAGCATGGCATAGTAAAGTTCTAGCATATTATTAAAAATAAGTAACCTATTGGAAAGAGCTTAAAAATTTGTTACAAAGATGTTTCATAGTACTGACATTTAAAGGCAGTATGGCATAGTGATTTGGGTGCTTGACTTAGATTCAAGAAGGCTTGGGTTCTGATCTTAACTCTGTCATGTGATATGTCACTGTGTGACGCTGGGCAATTCATATCTCTTTCCTAGGCCACTCCCTAGGATTTATCAACTGAGACATTGATGGGTTGTGATCAGTCTTGTCATTCTGACAACTGGCATTTGTTAAATGCCTGCTATGTGCCAGGCATCACGCCAAGCACAAGGCATTGAGATGGAAGTTGCTTACACTGAAACAAAAATCTTATATCTTGCACAGTGGTCATGTCTAGTATTTGTGATAGTGGGAGATGACTGATATGAGAAGATTCTATAGGCATTTTTTGCCAGCTAATCCTTCCTTACTTTCAGCAGAACACTATCATTTCTAGCATGTTATAGTCATTAACAATCTCTGTGGTTACAAATCCTACATTCTTCAGTACTAGCAAATAAAACATTCTGACTTCTGGTATCTGAGGTAGCAAATACATGTCTGTGGGAATTAGGGATTAATTATTGCTTTGCATAATTGGACACTGATAGAATTTCAACTCTTACAAACCCAAGTCATGATGAGGCAAAAGCACTTTAGATTATTGAGACAAGTGGAAATTTCTATGGTGGAAGACACAAATGACAATTGTGCAAAAAGTGAATAAAAAAAATAATATTTTTCATCTCTAAAATTGAATTGTTAATGATGACTAGGAAACAGAAAGTACTTAAAAGAGCATTGGATTCAAAGGATATAGGTTCAAATCTCAACACTGCTACTTAGTATCAATCAATAATCATTTTTAAGTGCCTATGTGCCAGGTCTGGAGCTAAGAAGCAAAAGATAGTGTCCCTGCCCTCAGGTAGTTTACTGTCTAATGAGGGACATAACATGAAATGTATGCAAAAGTAAGTAAGCTACATGCAGGATGAATAGAGTGAACACACTAGCATTAAGTGGGGTCAGGAAAGGTTTCCTGAAAAAGACAGGATTTTATTTGGGATTTAAAGGAAGCCACGGAAGTCAATGAAAAGAGTTGAGGATGGTCAGACAGTGGGAACAGCCAGAGCTGAGAGAGGGAGTGTCTTGGTCAAAGAATAACCAGGAGACTGGTGTCAGTGGATCAAAGAGTATAAATCAGGGATCAAGGTGTAAGAAGTATAGAAAGGTAGGGGGAGGCTATAGTATGAAGGACACTGAATGACAGAGAATTCTGCATTTGTTCATGGAGGTGATAGGGAACCATTGGGATTTATTGAGGAGAAAAGTAACAATGTCAGATCTGAGCTTTAGGAAAATCGCTTTTGTGACTGAATGGAAGATGGATTGGAGTGGGAAAAGACTTGAAGCAGTTTGACCTACCAGCAAGTTATTGCAATGGTTCATATATAAAGTGATGAGGGCCTGAACTACAGTGGTGGCAATATCATAAGAGGGAAACGGACATATTACTATGTATGTGTTATTGAATAATTCATTTTCTCCCTCCCCCTAGGACTTAAGTTCTTTATTTGCAAATGAAGATTTTGGACGAGATAATTTCTTAATACTTTCCTGTTCTGAATCATGTAATATACTATGTTGTATATGTAAAGCAGACAAAAATACAATTCTACCGCATCACAAATTTGGCCTCTCCAAAACTGATGTGCTAGACATAATGAACATGAATTAAACATTTAATTAACAATAATTATGCTTTTCTCCTCAGAATATAGTCCTTTCCCAGTTACCAAAGCCTGAAACTTCAGTTACCCTTAACTCTTTCCTATTCCTTTATATCCATGCCCAGCAATGAGCAAATACCATCAATTCCTTTCTAAGATACCTGTCACAGTCATCTCGTTCTCTTCATTTACAAGTTCCCATCCCTGTTACAAATCCTCTTTGTACTTCTCCCTTGCTCCTGCTTATTGGATATTAATAATGCTCATATTTAAGAGTGCTTTGGGTTTTACATCTATTATTTGAGCCTTACAATAACCTGGTGAGGGAGGCAGGATAAGTATTATCCCCCCTTTTGCAGATGAGGAAACAGAAACTCAGTTAAGTCAACAAACAGTTTACTAAGTAACTATTATGTGTCTGGAACTATTATACTAAGCAATGGGGATTCAATGATAGCAAAAATTTGCAGTCCTTGTATTCAAGAAGAAAATGGTCTAATGGGGCAGAAAACATTCAATAACTATATAGGTACCAAGAAGATATATGCAAGTTAAATTGAAGATGATCTCAGACAGAAGGCACTAGCATTAAGAAGCTGTAGGAAAGACTTCTTGAAGAAATTAGGATTTTAGCTAAGACTCAAAGGAAGGCAGGAGAGATTCCCCATCTTCTGATTGGGCTCCTGAAATCTGACCATTTGAGAGGCAGACCAGATCCATAAGAAATAGTAAGAACTGTTTACACATCTCTTTTCATAATTATGTTGGTAGCCATTTTGCTGTGCATTGTACTTGGTTAACATTATGTTATACAAGTTTACATCATTCCTTTAGCATTTTTAAGTCAAATACTACTCAGGTACAATCCCAATTTTAGGCATACCGGGGAACGTACAATTTCTGAGAAAGGAGGTTGTGCCTAAACCTATGAGTCTGGATGGTCTTTTCTTACCCACTTCTTAAGTGTTGATAAATGGATCTTCATTGCAGATTAGTGGAATTAGTGGCCCACATGGTGAGGAGGAGTTTAATTGCTCCCAGCTGCTCTGGGAATTCCACTAACTCCATTGATCTGTGTCCAGGGACTTCCAACTGACTAAAAATTATAAATGTGTTATTTTTCACTGTTATGTGGCTTGATTCAGTGTCTGTTATTCTGTTCTATGTTTAAAGAGGGCTAATGAGTGACTGATCTTGAAAGCAATGGATCAACCTCAGTAATGAGGTCTATGAACACAAGATTGTCTCCCGCCCTACCAAAGTGCTTACTCAATAGATCCTTCTGGTCATTTTTAGAGTGCCTGATAAAAACCGGTCAAGAGATCTTATCTTATAAAGTGACTGACCTTAAGGCTAGTGGATCTTCATTAATGGGAAGTGAGACTAGAGATGCCACCCTCTCCAGAAAAGAAACCAGCTTCCATCTCTTAGAGGTATAACTCAAGTCAAACTCCTGTTGAAGCTTAGTGAAAAGACACAGCAGTGGAATGGCATACACTTCCTTGGAAGGTAGTGTTTTTCCTCACGCTGGAATTTTGAAGCAGTTTTAGATAATTACTTGTCAGAAATGTTGAGAGAGATTCTTGGTCAATTTCCCATTGGTTTAAATGGCCTCTGAGACTCCAACACAGGTTTTGCCGATCTTTATATGTTCTCTATATTTTTGTAGATATAACTGCTTAAATTATTTAAACTAATTATGTGCATATGTATGCATGAGTATTAATATAAAATTAGAATTCTTTACATACAAAGCTATTTACTTTACTTAAACTAGTTAAGTTTTATTACATGTTTTCTTACCTTAATCTTGAATGTTTCTTCAGTTATGTTGGATTTTCATTGATTGCATAAATTCTGAAAATAATTTTTAAATTAATTCAACCTGGTTTAATCCATTTGTCACCCTGTGGAGTTTCATTGTATTCTCCTTAACCTACATTCACAAAGCCTGTTCTTTAATGGTTCTATTTTCTCTGTCCATTTCCTCTATTTAGAAGAGGAGCCATTTAATTCATTGTTTTCAGGGAAAGGTATCAGTGAAAATAAACTCTTCTAAATTTTCCATCAGTATTGAAACAGACTTCTGTGAGAGTTGATGACAATTCATTAAAGCTTCATTATTAATGAACAATTTCCTTTAATTTGAAAATTTCTACATACTCCTATGAATTAATAAAAACCCTCAATATACTCAGATGCATGCTTTCTTTTCCTAATTTAGGAAGTCCTTGATCTTAGCAGCTTAATTTTTGAAAAAGGCATAAAATATTGAAATAATTAAAGTTAATCCTAATTGTTCATCTGAAACAATAATGTAATAGAGTTGTATTCCAGATGTCCACAATTAATAGAAATGTTCACAATGCAATTTGCAAACATTAATATAGTTTTTAAAATTATATATAATATCCTTATATAATGATTTAGTAGTAAATATGGATCTTGTGATCACTAATATAAAACTTTCAATATCAGGAGTATTTCATAGAATGAATGATTTCTTCTTCCACTGAGTCATGCTGCAGAAGGGTAAGCAATAAATGTGATATTGTTCCACCCAGTGTATGGTAGAAACTCCCATGATGAAAACTACTAGGAAGAGTTCTAGGAGTGGAAGAGCAATAGTTCTTAGGGCTCAATTTGTAAAGGAACAATGCCATATGCAAGGTTTTAAAAAAAATAGATGCCAAAATGTGATCTAGAGTAATTCATCCTTGGGCGAAATCTGCTTATAATATGCACAAGAGATTACCTTTGAAAGAATTGTTGCCATTCTACCAAAACTGTGTTTTATCTTTGGACTTATTTCCTGATTGTTCCTTGTCACTAGTAACATTTGTAGGATTGAAATAAGATGTTTAAATTCCTCTATTGTTCCACAGAGGTAAATTGCCAAACCAGTTATTTCATCGATGTCACATAGGGGGTATATTACATTAAAATTTAGTCATGGGAAGGACAATTTGCTTTTTAAGCCACAGTACCATCACTTTACAGCATGAATATTAAAAAAAAATTCATCATAGTCATAGATTAGGTGTTAATGTATTATTTGGTGAGTTTAGATCCAAAGATAAAATAGTTCCAGGAGCAGTAGGTTGTGATAGGGACAAGGCATTAGAAACAATTCTTATCAAAGCACAACCTAAATGGTGAGTATGAGTATATATATGTGTATATATATCTATATCTATATCTATATCTATATCTATATCTATATCTATATCTATATCTATATCTATATCTGTATCTATATATGATTCAATGACCAAAGAGAATCCTGCCCTAAGGATCTTATATTCTTTATGAGAGGAATAAATTTGCTACAAAATGATGCCAGTGATTTATACTGCACAATTTAAAAGTAGAATGTTTATGTGTGCATGTATATGAGGTTGAGGAATTATTAAATTGGGTTTGCTACTTACACTGTGTTGATGAAGAGGTAGCTTGTTGTAATGGAAGCAATCTGGTTTCAAATAGTGACTTCCCTTATACAATCTGTAGAACTTGGGAAATGTCATGTTGCTTCCCTGGGCCTCAGTTTCCTCTAAAATATTTTTTTCCTGTAAAATGGGACAGTCTTCTCCAGCACACACATATACATGCACAGAGAGACATATAACACTGGAGAAAGATGACCTTGATTCAAATACTAGCTCTACTAATTTCTACTTGGGCAAGACACTTCATCTATCTAGACTTCAGTTTCTTAAATCAACAAGCAATTGGAAAAAGAAATGATAGAGGTCTCTTTATCTTGAGACATATGGGCCTATGACCCAGGGCCAAAAACATGAAAGATCCAGATCAAAATTTAAAATATACATGTATTTAGGGGTGGCAAGGTCGTGCGGGGAATAGAGTACCAGCCCTGGATTCAGGAGGATCTGAGTTCAAATCTGGCCTTAGACACAACACTTATTAGCCACGTGACCTTGGACAAGTTACTTAACCCTAATTCCCTTGTGTGTGTGTATATATATGTATACGTGTATATATATATATATATATATATATATATATGTATGTATGTATGTATGTATATGTATGTATATGTGTGTTTGTGTATAAAGCAACCATGTATATATAACACCTTAATATGCACTGCTTCATGACAAACCAGACTTGCTAACATTATTTTACACAGCACCAGTCAGCAATCTGAGTAACAGAATGTTATGTGCCCTCTTTTGGACTCTTAACTGTGATTATTCATGAGTCTCGTGTTTACTGTTAAAGAGCAGGTCACTTTTCCTGATGCAAAAACAAATGAGGAACTATTATTACACTTTACATTTTCATGAATCTGTCCTGTGTTCATTAGTGAAAATGGAATGAATGTACATATGATAAACAACCTAGACAGATGCTGCCACCAGATAGATATAATTGATGAAATGAAAAGGAACACAGTACTCAAACAGAATTGTTCCTTAGAATTGGTGAAATAACTACTGTGAAATAGAAGAAGGATGATTCTAGCTAATTTTACTCTATAGGAATGTTAATTATAAAATTAATTTTCTCCCCCAGAGGCACCTTCATCATGGGGATAGTGTTAGAGAAATTAAATATAGGTATATCTCATCAAAATCATGAGAGAATTCCCTGTGAATAATTAAGTAGCATTTAATCAGAGGTAATCATGAAAAGAGCTATCCATGGTGCTTAGATGCTCAACTGTCTTCTATTTGCCCTGTTGTTCTCTCAAACTCCTAATGCATAGTATTTTCCCCATTTAAAAAATGTGGTGTATCAGAGTGGTAGAAGCAATATCTTCAGTCCTCCTGCACCCCATATACTTTAAGCTATGTTTTCCTGAAAAGTTATGAACACATTTCTTGAAAACTAATTTTCTCAGGGGAATAAAGGTTCAAACTGTTGACAAAGCAACCATGAAGAGGGCCAAGGGCATCTCAGGATTAGCTGATGTATCATAGCAGACAATTTGGGCAGGAGAACTTTGCTTGACTAAATCATCTTGAAGTGTACTCAATCTCTATTCTTATTGAATATCCTTATCCTATGAATAAGAAAATCTCTTCAATGGCATACAAGTGTCTCATTTTGTTTCAATACCTTCTTAATATGTGACCAGTCTGAATCAGTTTCAGTTCAAAAGTCAGGAAGACATGGTTCATCAGAAATGCAGGAAACCTTAACACTTTGCTATGAGGCCCCTTCTCTCTACTTACATAATCAATACCCCAGTAAATGCTCTTATTACTTCAGACTAGACTGCTTCAATAGCCTTCTATTTGGTCTCCCAGCCTTGAATCTCTCATCCACTCATCCTCTATTCAGTTGCCAAAGTTATTTTCCTTAAGCACAGGTCTGACAACACCATCCTCTGTTCATTTAACTCCAGTGACTCCCTATTTCCTCCAAGATCTAATATAAAATACTTTTTGATTTAAAGGCCTCACAATCTGGCCCCTTCCTTCATTTCCAGTCTACTTATAGTCTACTCCCATTATGAACTTTGTGATCCAACAATAACTACTTTCTTGCTGTCCTTTGCCTATAACACTTCTCTTGAGGCTTTGTCTTTTCAATGGCTGCTCTCTCTACCATGCCAGGAATACTTTCTTTGTTCACCTCTATACCCTGGTGTCTCTGGCCAGGTTATCAAGGTTCAAATCTCATCTCCTCTAGAAAGCTTTCACCATTCTTCTCTCCTCTCTCCCTAAAAGTAGTGTCTTTCCTTTGACATTAACTTCCTTTTGTTATACATATTTACATATATCTATGCATATATATCTATGTGTACAAATGTTTGTGTGTTGTCTCCCCCATTAGAATGTTAATTCCTTGAGAGCAATGATAGCATTTTTCCTTTAAATCTTCAATATGTAACCCATGACCTGACACATAGTAAGCCCTTAGTGAGTGCTTATTGGCATACTTATTGAGGCCCCATCATTTAGAAGCATTTATCTCTACTTTGTTTTCTTTTAAAAAATCAAATCCTTTATTTTATTGAATTTATATATATATATATACATATATACATATATGCATACATATACACACACATATGCATTTACATTTCTACGCATATGTGTGTATGAGTGTGTCTGTGTGTGTATTGCTTTAGTC
>CM053582.1:144102522-144152292 GCA_028627135.1 Pseudochirops cupreus
TACCCTTTGACCCAGCAAAACCACTGCTAGGTCTACATCTCAAAGAGATCATAAAAAGGGAAAAGGTCCCATATATACAAAAAGTATTTATAGCAGCTCTTTTTGTGATGGCAAATAATTGGAAATTGAGGGGATGACCATCAATTGGGGAATGGCTGAACAAGTTGTGAAATACTACTGTGCTATTAGAAATAATAAGTAGGCAGATTTCAGAAAAACCTGGAAAGACTTAAATGAACTGATGCTGAGTGAAGTAAGGAGAACCAAGAGAACATTATACACAGCAACAGCAACTTTGTGTGAGGACCAGCTTTGATAGATTTAGTTACACAATGATCTAAGACAATTCTAAAAGACTCATGATGGAAAATCCTATCCACGTCCAGAGAAAGATCTATGAAATCTGCATGCAAATCAAAGCACATTATTTTCTCTTTGTTGTTGTTTTTTTTCTTGTCATTTTCCTCTTTTGTTGTGATTCTTTTACAACCTGACTAATATGGAAATAGTGTTTGATATGATTGTACGTGTATATCCTATATCAGATTACTTGCCGTCTTGGGAAGAGGGAAGAGAGGGAAAACATTTTAGGACTCAAAATCTTATAAAAGTAAATGTTGAAAAATATTTTTACATGTAATTCAAAAAATAAATTTGGGCGGGGGGGAAGTCAAGAAAGGCAACCCCTTAAAATGTACATTTGGCCAAAAGGAAAAGGAAGTATGAAACCCAACTGAGAAACACAAATTAAAATTTAGAATTGGGGAAGTGGAAGCTAATGTTTAATGTGACATCAAGAATCAATCAAAATAAATGAATGAAAAAATAGAAGAAAATGTAAAATACCTCATTGGAAAAACTACTGACCAGGAAAATAGATCCAGTAGAGACAATGTCCAAATCAATGGACTACCTGTAAGTTACAATCCAAAGAACCTGGACAACATCTCTCAAACAATTATCCAGAGAAATTGCCCTGATATCCTAGAACTAGAGGGCAAAATAGGGATTGAAAGAATATACTGATCACCTCAGGAAAAAATCCCAAAATAAAAACTCCAAGGATCATTACAGGCTAATTGTAGAACTATGAAGTCAAGAAAAAAATACTGCAAGTAGCCACAATTAAAAAAAAATTCAAATATTGAGGAATCACAATCAGTATTACATAGAATTTAGCACCTGCAGCACTAAAGGATCCAAAGTCATGGAACACAATATTCTGGAAGGCAAAGGAGCTAGGACTACAACCAAGAATCACCTACCCAGTGAAATTAAGCATAATACTTAAAGAGAAAAAAATAGTTATTCGATGAAATAGAAGGATTTCAAGTTTTCATAAGGAGAAAACTATAATTGAAGAAAAAAATCTTCAATATCAAGACCCAAAAGAAGCTTTAAAAGGTAAAAAAGGAAAAAAGAAAACATAAGGGATTCAATAAAGCTGAACTGTTTACATCCCTGCATTAGAAGATGATACTTGTAACTTTTAAAAATTGTACCACTAATAGTACAACTAGAAGGAATATACATAAACAGAGGGTACAGATATAAGGAGAATTTGAAGGAATGACACACACACGGATATTTAAGGGATGAGAAAGAGGAGTACACTGAGTTCAGAAGGAAAGTAAAGGTAGAATGGGTGAATTGTTTCACATGAAGAGGCACATAAAAATCCTATTACAATGCAGGGAAAGATGAGAAGGTGGGTGGGCAATGTAGATTCTGTGAACCTTACTAACATCAGTATTGGTTCAAAGATGGAATAATATACTCAATCAGTTGAATATAGCATATTCAACAGGAAAGTAGAAGGGGAAGAAATTAAGTAAAAGAGGAGGGACAGATAGAAAAAAGGCAGACTTGGGGAGGCAGTAGACAGAAGCAAAACACTGTTGAGGAAGGAGAGCACGAAGGGAGAGAGGAGACAAACAGGAGGAAAAATAGGATGGAGGGAAACATACAGTTACTAATCATAACTGTGAATGTGAATGGGATGAATTGTACCATAAAAGAGAAATGGATAGTAGAGTGGATGAAAAACAAGAATCTTGCAATATGTTGCTTACAAGAAATACATTTGAATCAGAGAGACACACACACAGTAAAGGTAAGGGGCTAGAATAGAATCTATTATGCTTCAACTGAAGTAAAACAAAAAAGCAGGGATAACAAACTGGATATCAGACAAAGCAAAAGCAAAAACAGACCTAATTAAAAGAGATGAAGAAGGAAACTACATCTTGCTAAAATATTCCATAGACTATGAAGTAATATCAATGCTAAACATATATGCACCAAGCGGTATAATGTAAAAAGATTATTAGTGAAGTTAACTGAGTTACAGGTTCATGACAAAACAAGAGAGAGCATGACAAAATGTAAAACAGGTAATTTTGATTATATTAAATTAAGAAGCTTTTGCAGAAACACAACCAATGCAACCAATATCATAAGAAAACCAGACAGCTGAAAAACAACTTTATAGCAAATGTCTCTGATAAAGGCCTCATTTCTTAAATATATGGAGAACTGAGTTAAATTTATAAGAATACAAATCAATCCCCGATTTATACGTGGTCAAAGGATACGAACAGGCAGTTTTCAGATGAAGAAATAAAAGCGATCTATAAGCACATGAAGAAGTGCTATAAATCAGTTTTGATTAGAGAAATGCAAATTAAAATAACTCTGCGGTCCCACTTCGCATCTATCAGACGCCCCAGAATGGCAAAAAAAAAAGGAAAATGATAAAAATAGGGGAGAATGTGGAAAAATTGGAATAATAATGCTCTGCTGGTTGAATTGTAAACTGATCAAACTATTCTGGAGAGCAATTTAGAGCTATGCCCAAAGGGTGACCAAACTGTGCATACCTTTTGATCCTGCAATAGCACTACCAGGTTTGTATTCCAAAGAGAACATAAAAAGGGAAAAGGACCTACATGTGCAAAAATATTTATAGCAGCCCTTTTCATTGTGGCAAAATATTGGAAATTGAGGGGATGCCTATCAATTAGCAAATGACTGAGCAAGCTGTGGTATATGAATATCATGAAATACTATTGTGCAATAAGAAATGATGAACAGGAAGTTTTCAGAAAAAAAAAACTGGAAAGATTTGTATAAGCTGATGCAAAGTGAAATGAGTTGAACCAGGAAATCATTGTACACAGTAATGGCAACATTGTGCAATTATCAATATGAATGGCTCAACTCTTTTCAGCAACACAGTGATCTAAGACAAGTACAAAATACTTATAAAGGAAAATGCAATCCACATTCAGAAAAAAAGAAATGCTGATGGATTCTAAATGCCAATCAAAGCATCATTTTTTTGTGCATTTTTTCTTTTTATCTGTTTCTTCTGTCACAGCAGTGACTAATATGGAAATATGTTTTACATAATAGCACATGTATAATTTATATAAAATTGTCTGCCATTTTAGGAATAGAGGAGGGGAAAGGGAAAAGTAGGAAGAAAAATTTAGAATTCAAAATCTTGTAAAAATGAATGCTAAAAATTGTCTTGACATACAATTGGGGTAAAACAAAATAACTATTTAAAAAATAAAAAGTTTATTAGTTAAGGCATATGTTAAGTTACCTGCAGTCAAGAAAGGCATTTTTTACTGTTTCTTGAAATAATAAGACTAAAATATAGTTAGTATCAATGCTTTGAAAATGCCTTTATTCAAAGTTATTTAGATAATATTTTAAGGTATACTAAATAATTTTTTCTCAAGGACCTTTGGAGATATAGAGTGTCTACTTTACTAGTGAGTGAAATGATTTTCTGATTTGTACTGTTTCAGTATAGTATCAAGACTCATATCTGAGCCCAAGTCTCCCAAGTCTTAATATTGAATTCCTTCCACTACTACCCTATAGCCTCTTTGATTAAGGCATAGAAATTCTGCCAAACATATTTCAACTGTGAAAGGGTTCTGTTATCCTGAATTCATAATCAATACTTTTCATAGCTTTGAATGGAGCCAAATGTTTCTTCCTATTGACCAGGAATATCACCTATTTTATATCCATTTGCCAATCTATGAGTTATCAGATTACAAGATGCAGAGTGCAAGAACCCTAGCATATTGAAGCTTTTTAAAATGTATTTTATCTCTTAAGACAGCACTTGGCATTTTGGAGGTCCATGATTAATTTATTAGATTAAATTATCAGGGGAGCATTTTCACTGGGCAAGTTGCTTAACCTTTTTGGGCTTCAGTTCCCTTATTTGTAAAATAAGAGTAAAAATTATTAACACCACTTTCTTCATCAGATGATTGTGAGGATATCACTTAGTAAACCTAAAAATTCTATTAAATGTGTCATTATTAGTAATTTCATGGTGAAGAGCTCATTTCAAAGATGTTTAGGATGATTTGGGGGATAATGAACGAGTATTCCATTGTCTTGGGTAACATTCCATTTTTCAAAAAATCTGAGCAACCCAGAAATACGGATAATTACTGTAATTATAGCTGATTATCATTAATGTCCCTTCTCACCCTATCCTTCAATATTTGGCCTCATGCTAAATAGAGCCCACTGTAAATATTTCTAGCTTAACTTTGTCTCTTTGAAAAATAAATGTATCTTTGATGAATGGTACCAGGTGGCTGGCACTGAATCAATAGCTTCTCACCTCTTCATAGTCCTTTTTTGGCATGAACTGGTTTGCCCAGGACTCTCAGAGATCTGGGCAGAACAAAACGAACTCATAAGATCTGGCTGTGAATTCTTACCATCTATTTGCAAGGTTGGAGTGTGTATTCCAGTTGAGGAGGAAGATGATGCTAATAGTACTGAGGTAATCATTTGAAAGCTATATATAGTTATGTTTGGCAGTTGGAACAAAGGGGAATGACTTTGTTGACATTTAAATGTTATCAATGAGCAGCACTTGGGGTGATAACAAGAAATGTGGCCAATATTTTTATTTAAGATCATGCGCATCTCACTACAGATGAGGCATCTGATAATCTGACATCTAGCCGGTGACCTTTTGGCATGGGCTTCATCCCTGGCATTGCTAAGGGTTCTAGAATACATTTCAGATATTATGAAAATCTTTTGGAAACTTGACAATGCTTAATTTTGGAAGTAGAGTAGCTCACCATTAGCCAGAAACAATTGATAATTTTTTTCTACATCCTAAGATGTCCAAGTTGTTTGTCATTGTTTTGATTCTAATAGAGGCACTAAGTGCTAATTCACCAAGGATACCTTGTTCTCCACACCAAGTTATGTTAAGCCTGGAGTAATTCAAATAGACTTTATGTCTGTTTCCAGTAAACAAAGAGGAAGATAATTAAATGGCCTATTTTAGGCTTTTTGTCATTGTTCTCTGAAATTGATCAAACAAAATGCTGTTTTACATGACAAGAAGTTCAAAGTCAAGGTCTGGTGGATCATTATAGCCAAAATGGATTAAGAAAAAACATGACAAATGTTGGTCAGTATTCTGGGGATACACTTATATGAGGCCTTTCCTTCTAAGGGTTCTTATGGTAGCCTCAGAGCAGACAATAAACTATAAGTCATAATAGATTTTACAGAATTTCCCCACATAGTTAAAATAATAGAGCAGGTGAATAATGTTTGCTGAGGGGCCTCTAGAAGATTTTCATTTTTTCCCAATAAGGAAGATATCGTTATTGGAATATTATTAATAAAACTTATGTTTTGTGTTCAATTTTTCCAAGGGTAACAATGTCTTTATTTGATAGGTTTTAAGAGTTAGAGCTGGAATTAATCAATAAGACTTATTAAGTGCTAGACATTGGGGAATATAAAGGCAAAAATGATACAAGTCCTTCTCAAAAGAAACTTGCATTCTACTGGTAAAAATGTTGTGTTTATAGATAAATGAAAACTATGTACAAAAATATAGTTTTACAGAGTAAGTGATGTATCCAAGGTTACAGAGTAAATTTAAAAAAGCACTGAAATCTTGACTCCAGGAAGAGTCATTCCAAATGCATGGACAACTTCTTTATTTGCTGTTCTTTACTACCATGAAAAATTAAACTATGAATATTTCAATATCTATAGAACCTTTCTTTTATCATTGGCTTCCTTGAAGTCATTATGCTTAATGTTGAAGATCAAATGAGAAAAATAATGGGGATATCTCCTTTTGTCTCACACGATAATTTTGAATAAAAATCAATAAGATAATAGATTATGTGTGCTTTGGAGAGTTAGACATGTCCAAATGTAAACTACTATATGGGTAGTCTTAATGCAAAAATACTTTATGTTGACACGCACTGAACATAAACAAGTAACAATGGATAAATATGATTCCCACTTTACAGGTAAAGAAATTGTGTCACAGGTTAAGGCTAGTTTTTGTTTGTTTAATTCAAAGCTCGACAGCAATGACAAACAATAGAGGGCATCATTCACACATCTATGTTTTAACCATGTATTTCCTTGTAACCAGACTACCTTAGCACTTTTTCTCTCAATTCATTCACTTATTAAAGCTGCAACTGTTTATTAAAAACCTATTATATTCAGGGTATCAAGTTAGATACTATTTTAAGGTATAATTAAACAACTTAGGTATTTTAGAAAGGGCAATTAAGTAAAATGTTTTTTTTTCTGCTGACGTGGCTTAAGTATTTTTCAACTTCAGGTAGGTAGATGGTTATGCTTTAGTGAGATAAGAGCTGTGGATTCTGTTTTATCTCATTATTTTAATTCCAATAAAAAAGAACACCCTCTGGGAGGCCATCCTTTCCATTAATTATGTGTGTGTGTGTGCGTGTGTGTGTGTGTGTGTGTGCGTGTGTGTTTCTGTATATTTTGCTTTTGCCTTAGAAAATACATAAACTATGGTTCATGGCATGACTCAATCTATTACTCAAAAATATTCTATATACAAGTACTTTATTTTTTTTTTTTACATTTGTACTAAAGAGACTAGCCGATCTATTTTAAATCCTGATTAGGATTATGTTTACCTTAAACATGGCAAAGAAAACAAATGCATATGGCATTGTTTAATAGAATCTAAGGAATTCTGGATTTTGACTAGGTCTAAGGAAAAAAATTAACTTTCAGCACTGTTCACAAGTGTAATGGGCAGCTTATCGCTGATGATCTGCAGGTAAAAGCTGACAATGTTTTTCGGAGATTCTTGATTAATTCTCAATTAAACTAAACAATTTAAGGGCCCTTACAATTCAGAAATCCTGTATTCAATAAATGATTGATGAATCAATGTTTATATTAGTTTATATATATTTAATCAGCTTTCCTGTTATTAATACATTCATACATATTGTCTAATTGAATCTTTGTGACAGTCCTCTAGGGGTAGGAATTTCACATATTATGATACCCTTTTTACAGATGACAAAACTGAGCCTCTGAAAGGGGAAGTAACTTACCCAAAATTACACAAATATCAAGTGGTAGAACTGGGCCTTGAGTCCAAATGTTCTTACACTAGAGCAGTCCCCTTCCCAATTCAATTTGCCTCTTAGAAAAATAGATTGGAGCCAAATTACAGAGAGATTCAAATTTGAGTCTTAGAGTTCAGACTTTAGGCATTTGGAAATAATGAAAGACTTTTATATAGGAAGTGACAAATATATTCATGCTTTATGTTGTGCCAAAATCACTAGCAATAAAAAAAGAAAATCAAAACAACTTTTTCAGTTTCATCTCCCACATTCAGTAAATAATCAATGATAACAAATCTTTGTTCAGCCATTTCAGTTGTGTCCAGCTCTTGGCAAAGAAACTGGAGTGGTTTGCCACTTCCTTCTCCTGCTTATTTTACTGATGAGGAACTGAGGTAAAGAGGGTTAAGTGATTTGTCTAGGCTCATACAGCTAGTACGTGTCCGAGGTCAGCTTTGAACTCAGAAAGATAAGCTTTTCTGACTCCAGGCCTGGCATTCTATCTGCTGCACCATCTAGCTGCCCATTGAATATGATAGAAGAGTGAAATAGCAGATGTTGGAAGAGCTGTGGAAAGACAAGTCACACTAATACTTCAGTGATTTATTAAAGTTTGTCCAATTGTTATAAAGTACATCAAATCCAGGAAAAAAAAGAATGCGCTTAAAAAATAACTACAATTTCCATACTGTTTTACTCAGAAATCTCACTGGTATATAGGAATGAGGTTAAAGATATAAGAAAAAACACTTACCTTAACATATTCATAGCAGGACTTAAAAATATGATTGGCATACAATAGGCACTTATAGCTTCTTAATTAGTTGATTGATCCATAGAAACAAAACAGGTACCCAATGATGGGGAAAGGTTAAACAATTTCTGACATGTGAATATAATGGAATATTACTGTGTCATTAAAATGAATGAAAATGAAGAAAGAAAGAAGCATAGGGAGGCTTCAGAAACATGAGACTTGATAATCAATTAACCAGAACCAAGAAAACAACATACTCAAAGACTATAACAATGACAATAAAGTAAAGAACTATGGTGCAGCTAGGTGACACAGTGAAGAGAGCACCAGCCCCAGAATCAGGAGGACCTGAGTTCAAATTCGGCCTCAGACACTTACTTAATATTTACTAGTCCTGTGACCTTGGGCAAGTCACTTAACCCCAATTGCCCTGCCCCGCCCCCTCCAAAAAGCAAAAAAAAAAAAGAAAAGAAAAGAACAATAGCACAACAGCAACAGCATTAAACAAACACGCATACGACTAAACACAGTATAATTCTGAATACTATATTTGGTCCTGGAGGAGAATTGAGGCAATGTACCTTCTTCCTTGCAACGCAGAAACAGAGATGTATTGGTTTGGAGTATTGTGTAGACTTCAGACAACTCATACTTTGGTTAGTTTTGTTGAGCTGCTTCTTTTTCTCATGTTAAAAACCTGTAGGGGTTGCTAGGTAGTGCAGTGAGTAGAGCGCCAGCCCTGGAGTCAAGAGGACCTGAGTTCAAATCCAGCCTCAGACACTTAACACTTACTAGCCATGTGACCTTGAACAAGTCACTTAGCCCCAATTGCCCTGCATAACCCCCTCCAAAAAAGCACAAAAAAAAAATCTGTGACAAATGATTTCTTGCTGGGCAGAGAAAGGAAAAGGAGTATATTTAGAAATTAATGTAATTTAAAAGTAAAGACATCAATAAAATGAGATTGGCTAAGAGCTTTAGGAATGTTGATTGTGTATAAGTATACAGGACTAAATCAAGCCTAAAGATAGACAAGTTAGAAGATTATGACAGTATTCCATGTTTACAGTGGTAGCAATTGGAAGGGTAATAAAGAACTAGCTGTATAGGTTATTGAACTGGAAGTGGCCTTATCCTTCTTCTAGTCAAATTTCTTCATTTCTTTTGAGCTGAAGAAACTGAAGTTCAGAGATGTAAAGGGCAAATGACGACTACGTTGTCATAGTTGATTTTAGTACCAGGATTTGAATCCATTTCTTCTGAATTGAAAGGCAAGTCTAGGACTATTTCTACTACACCATGCCATTTCTTTGAGATATATCACATGGGAAGATTATAAAGGACTCCATAGTTAGTTGAAAATGGGTGGCAGAAGCAGGATTGGAGAAGCAGAAAAAAGATTCAAGGTAACTTTGTTCAAATCACTTTACCACTTTTATCTTTAGTTTCCTCACCTGCAAACTGCTGTTTATAGAACTACTCTTTTGTTTCTCCAGAAAGAGATAATCAATATACTCTTAAGATAAAGCCTAGGGTCTGTTGATTCTACTTTTCCCTTCCTCATTCTATGGTCCAGTGCTTTATAGAAAATACTCAGAATACAGTGAAAATTCATCTTTATATGGAGAAAAAATCCATTAAAAAAACTACATGCAATAAATAAACCAGGTTTTAAAAGAGCAAGAGACTCCCTAAGGCAATCTAGTTTAGTGTACCTGGGAACATACAGCAGTAAATGAAGAGGAAGTAGAGAAAGAATAAATTCATCAGGTTCCAGTAGCAGCTATAAATTTTAAAATTCCATTCCGGCAGATAACTCCATAAGTGGGTCACTGAGCCAAACAAGACTCCAACTGCTCATGATAATTCTCAGTCCAAGATAACAGCAACCTTCGTTTGAAATCAGCTATACTCTGGTGCTAGCATATCTATATATACCCAGACCCTTATTTTCCTTTTGGGGGTTCAAATGTTCCCTTGTTTTCCCTATGCCTTCAGGATTCTTTTTCCCCTGACTATTCAGGCCCTGCTTCTACCTGGGAAAATTTTATTTCCCATCAGACCCCTTGACGAGAGGTTACATTGGTGCATCTTCTCAGTAGAATGTTTTCAGTAGAATAAATGTTTCTTGAAGTCAGGGACTGTTTTCATTTTGTCTTTATACCCCCGGGACTGTTACAGTTCTTTATACACAGTAGGTGCGTTAGAATTGCTGATTAGGTTAGATTAGATTCAATAATCTCATAGGTCATTCCAATTCTAATACTCTCTGACAGATTTTTGAGTTGGAATAAACTCAAGGGAATGCTCCAATAGTCTCAGAATGTTTTATTTTGAAATTTAAATGAATTCAAGCTCTGTTACTCAGCATATCTCTTTGGGGAGATATACGTTTTGAAATCTAATAATGTGTCTCAATCTCATAAACAACAACTCACATTTGCATCGCAGTTTATATAGACTTTCCTTCACAAAAACTCTGGGATGTAAGTAATGCCAGCATGCCCTCCTTTTACAGATGAAACTTGGTGATTTGCCCATAAACACACATTAAACAAAGGAGTTGGAATTAAAACCAGTTCTTCAGAGTTTAACCCAGTGCTCTTTTCACAGCACTATGGTGACTTGTGTTTAAAAATCACCCTGTGTAAGCTAACTGAAATTTAATGCTTCTTATACACGAGAAAGGTCATTCTTTTAGGGGAAGATTATTAGGGAAGATATTTTCTTTCATCCTGCCTCCTTGCCCTGCTTTCTTTGTAAGTATGTGTGTCTATATATGTACACATATACATATATATATATGTGTATATATATACACACATATACACATACATATATACATACACATATGCATATACATATACATATATGTGTATATATGTATACAATATCACTAATTTCCTTAGAATGAACATAGGATCATAGAATTTAGCATTAGAAGAGACCTAAGAGCTTGTCCAGTCCACCCCTACATTTAAAGAAGAAATTGAGGCCAAAAGGTATGCCGTGATGAATAGATACCAAAATACCATGGATAGTAGCACATCTAGTCTTCTATCTTAAAGTCCAATTACCTTTTCATCCTGTTATCTTGTTACAACGTAATAATCTAATGAGCAGCCATGGTAGGTAATGAATTCTCTGTCTCTAGGGGTGAACTGAGCAGCTAAGTGAGACAATGAATAGAGAGCGTGGCCAGGAATCAGGAAGACCTGAGTTCAAATCTAACCTCGGACACTTACTATGTGACCCTAGGCAAGATGCTTAACCCTGTTTGCCTCAGTTTCTTCATTTGTAGGAGACCTGGAGAAAGAAATGCCAATCTATTCCATTTACCAAGAAACAATTCTTTTAACAAGAAAACATCCCATTGGGCTATAGAGTCAGGCATGACTGAAAACAACTGAACACATACACATGCCCACACACACATGCACATGTACATGTACTTACAGGGAATAAGAGATAGAGGCTGGATGACCCCTTGTTAGGATTGTTATGGAAAGAATTAGACTAGATGATCTTTGAGGTTCTTTCCAACTCTATGGTGTTGAGATTTTTGTAATTGCATAATATTCTCTCCTTTAATAGTGGTAACTTTCACCCCCTAAACCTGGAAATGTATCTTTTTTCCCAAAGAAAGGCACACCATCTATGAAAGAGGATATAGTAGATTTCTTTCTCCCTAACCTTTCCTTTGATGAAAACCTATCAAATGTCCAAGAATCTAAGCAATGAACTTTGCTAATTGACTTTATAGGAGCATTTGATCATTGCAAGGTGGTAAAGAATAACTTACCGATATTTATAGTTTATTAATCAAAGTTCTAAAGTAACATCACATGAAGAAAAATTCACATTAAATATAAGTATTGCAGAAATGGCATAGGTTAGGTCAGGCAGCCCTCAAGGGGAAGAAGCACAGATCTGAAGCAGTGTTATAACAGATAGCGTATACATTGCCTTCAGTGGGGTTGTGTTGCAACCAAGCACCATTCTCTCCTTCTCCACAATCAACCTCATAAAGGCACTTGATCCATGGCTAATGCTCCCTTCTACTGAAAAGGGCATTCTGTTCTCTTAGTTGAATAGCATCATTTTAGTTGAATAATACCTTGAATATCACCACTAAGAAATTTTATCTCAGGTTGGATCCTTCCTATGAAATAGAGATGGGAAATCTAGACATCTAAAATAAGAGGGAAAAAAATGATTAGCACTGAGTGCTAACGTATTTTATGAATACAAAGACAACAAATGATTATCCTTGGCAGTGGAAATGAAACCAAGGGCATATTTAATTAATTTATAATTTGTTCATCCATGCCAAAAGCACTGATTGGAATACAATTTTTGATGAATCTTGGATAATACCATTGTACCTCATTTTTCTGGATTTTAGTTTGAGGCTAGGGCTATATATCAAAGCCAAGTGGAATATTTAGCCATGTATCTAGATACTTTGGTCTAGATTATGGAGGAAAGAGCATGAATTTTGGAATCAGAACACTTGGTTTCTAATTTGACTTCTTTCATGAAGGCTCTGTATGACTTCAGAAAATTCACTTAACCAGTCTCTTGACTTCAATGTCGACATTTGTCCAATGATTTAGGTGACCTAGATCAGTGTTGTCAAACTCAAATAGAAAAAGAGCCCATTAAATCCTGCAGATGGCACATTGACTTAGTTTTAAAATATTATCTATTTTATTTTTATATCATTTTATGTTTTGTTGTATTTTTAGATAAATATTTCCCATATACATAATCTGATTCAGGATGCCCTTGGGACTATTGTGGGCTACTTTCTGTTTACAGGTTGTCAATTTGTCACCTCTGGCTTACATGATTTCCAAATTACAGTTTAGCTCTTAAGCCTATGATTCTGGATATGTCTATTAACTCTTACCCTATTCATTAGAGACAACAACAACAACAACAACAACACACACACACACACACACACACACACACAAGATGTGGAGTGACTTATGAGTTGAATGATACATATTGCTTTTCCAGCAAGAACAAATACATTGAGGCAACCCTCAACTTTTCTTGTGTAGACACAAATTCATTGTGCCTGATACTTAACAAGTTTTTCTTATTTCCTGCTGTGGGTTCTTGTAATAGGTAACACACCCCCAGCATCAGTGAAGGACTCCAGCTCCTCCTCTTTTCCTTTCATTGTTCCTTTGTTTCCTTCTCTCCATTTTTCTCTCTGTGATTTCTCCCATGCCACCCCCAACCCTCTGAATAGCTTCCCGCTTGCTATGCAATATCTCTCCTCCCTCTTTTCAAACTCCGAGAATAGGGCCAATCTATTTAATCTTCACAAATGCTGGCCAGATGCTTCTGCCTTGTGAGCAATCTGCGATTTCATATCTCTTTCTCCATTTCCCCCCCTAAATTTAGATCAGTAGCTTGTTAGAAGACAGCTCTTTTCTTCTGGAAACTAAAGTTCTCTGCTGGTGTATCTACCTTTATAGTTCTGTGTATGATCGCATTAAAAGGTGGAGACAGCAAAGCTTCCCCACAGAGACATCTGTCCTTTGTGGGATGAACACATTCTGAAATTTCAACTAAAAATTTCAAAGAACTTAATGCAAACATGGCCTAGAGATATAACTGTAGAGAAATGTGTGTTTGTGCACACACACACACACACACACACACATACACATACATATATCCATATTTCCATATATATACGTGTGTGTATATATATATATATATAGAGAGAGAGAGAGAGAGAGAGAAAGAGAGAGTCTGTGATAGCACTGAGTTCACATTTCTAATTCTCTTATAGTATATTTGCATCTACCAATTCCTGTACAGTATAACTTACTCATGTTACTGAACGAGTGTTTGTTGAATTACTGAGACATTAGCATAGCACTCAGAATAATTCCCGTTGTGCCTATAAGTAGTCATTTCATAAACCATGCTCAAAGTTCTCCAGATAGCTACCAAACCAAATTGGTAGTTGACACTCAAAGCCTTTCACTATCTAGCATGACATCACTTTGAAGATTTAGATTGTGTTCCTTTCCTTTACCTTCCAGTCCAGACTGCTCTCTATATTTGCACACATCCTAAAAGTTCTTCTTTGTTTTTACTAACATTATATTCTTTAATTTTGATAGATAAGGAAAGGGACAGTGGATATGTTCTATGAGTACTCAAAATATTAAAAGAAAGTGGATCAAAAGTGCAGGAATGGGAACCCAAACTAAATAAGAGGATACTGAGACCATGGCTAGCTATCTTTAGTGATTTCAAGTCACCTATACTATAAAAAAGTTATCCCAACATACTGTATGACGTTCAATTGGGGATCAATAGAATGCCTCCTGATTTTTCTGGATTTGTTGTACTAGATTTTAACCCTCAAATTTTCTGGTATATCACTTTGTGATATACTTTTGGAAACAAAGTCATTAGCTATATCCAAGTATATAAACATATATTTATAAAGATTCTACTGTGTATACAATGCAAATCATCTACTCTATAAGGATCTGGGTATGGATGACTCTCTTTAGTCTGGAATGTCTTAGGAGATGTGCTTTAGAACATGCTCAGAAAGCACACTTCATAGAAGACCATTCTCCATTGTCAATGGAGGACAAAATCACACAGCATACAACAAAATGCTCTCGACCAACCAAAGCTTCATGTTCAAGGGTTATAGTGGTTATGTCACTATTGTGATTGATTGGTTTTCCTGTTCCACTTCTACCTGTTACCAAGTAAGTGGAGTCTCAAGTGGATACTATGTCTCAGTCAGAATTTTGTTAAGTCAAGTATCTTCATAGCCTGTCAAACTTTTAGTGACACTATACATTTGGAAATCTCCCTACTGCCTCCTAGTTTTCTAGCAAAAAGTTACTTTGGACTGTCATTGAAGGAGGCTCAAAATGGTGCTTTGACCTCCAGGAATGACCAAAAAGATGTTTCTCTCCTCATCAAGAATAGAAACACCTAATTTCATGCAGAGCACACAATGAAGTGAAAACTCATAACTGTAAATCATACGTCAATATTATTATTCATATTTATATAGCACTTTAAGTTTTATGAAACACTCTACATATATTTTCTTATTCAGCTTAGTCTGGATTTCTGTGAATTATCAATGCTCTAAAGTGGTTATATGTATTCAAATTCACACTATTCAAATTTATACTTATGTAAAATTATGGTGATTGGTTACAGCCCAATGAAAATATGTAGTGCAAATTTGCACAATGTAGTATGAATTTGAATAAACTCCACTTAATGGGGTTTCTTATTCTTGCTGATGGGGATCTAGCTTATAATTTTTAAAGTAACATGATAAACCTCATCATTTTAATGACATATAATTATAATTTGTAATTTATAGATGAGAAAATATCAGAGAAGTTAAACAATGATAAAAAAAAAAAACACCCAGGAGGTGTATTTGAGGTAGCATTTGAACAAAGATATTATTGACTCCAAGACGATAATTTTATGGAGCCCATAGCAAAGCCCTGTATACTGCCATGCACCACCTAAGCAGTGTCCTTGAAGAGTTCTGGTATTGCCAAAGAGTAGGACTGCAAACATAGTCCAGACAAAGTGCAAACATACTAAGTGATGTCATTGAACTGAAGCAGCCAGATACACAGAGATAATAACCAACAGATGGCTACCCATCTGCTCGTCATTATAGAAACTATCATCAGGTAAATGTTGGATGGAGCTGCCCTAGGTTCTGATGGTTGAGACAGAGCCAGGTTGTTGGCAGAACCACTCCATGGTAACTAAGTGATCATCAGTACCATAAGAGAGGTCATAAGCATGTCAAACCAGATGTGAACTATGCTGATATCATTAGATAGAAGTGGTCATATCTAAATCAGAAAGATTTGTTGGTGTAGGGTTAACACCCATATCAGAAGGATTTTGACCCAAGTTCTTTGTGTGGTACATACTAGCTGTATGACTACAGACAGGTCCTCAAAGTGCTAGGTCATTTTTAAAGTATATAAGTTACAGTTAGACAGTCAACAAGCATTTAATACAGACTTACTTTGTACTATGTATAGGATTAAGTGTTGGGGACAGAAAGACAAAGGAAGCAAAGAAATATAAAGTTCTGGCTTTCAAGTTACCTTCATTCTAATGAAGGAGAAAACATGTAAATCTCTATATCCTTACCTAGTATATGAAGTTAATCAGAATAACAACTTTATTACATTTCTTCCATACCCTAGAGTGCTCTCAGTACCCTTAAGGAAGTCTAGACTCTCTGCCATTGGCTTCGACCCCCAATAATTATGTTCCTCCACTTATAGGAAGTGTCCTATGTACCCCAGTTCCATTTAGCTATTTAATGATTGGGCTTACCTTTTCTTGGAGGGGGAAAGGCAAGGCAGTTGGGGTTAAACGACTTGCCCAAGGTCACACAACTAGTTACATGTCTGACTTGCCCAAGGTCACACAACTACTTACATGTCTGAGGCCAAATTTGAACTCAGGTCCTCCTGACTTCAGGGCCAGGGCTGTATTCACTGAGCCACCTAATTACCCTTAGGTTCACTTTTATAAAAAAAAAATTACATCAACTATTTTAACTACAATTTTACTAATATACTTTTTTAACACATGGGACATAATTCTTCTAAATACCACCACTTCATACTTTGGAGAGAGGAAGGAGATTTGGTTCACAGTTTAGCTACATTTTTATATAGCAGAATTCTAAGTTTCATGTCCAAAGCCCTCCAGAGGCTCAAGCTCTGACTTTTCAGGGCCTCTCTCCTGGGCTGACTGACTGCAACTTCCAATTTGGAATCCTCACTCTAAGGTCACAAAAGTTCAATTCTAGGTCCAGTGAGGATGACACCTCTTGCACCTGGAATTAAGGAGAAATGAAAATGAGCACTAGCCCAAGTCTGTTTCTCAGGGCCATACGGACAGAGGAATGAGGGGACTGTAATCCTTTCCTTTCTTAAAGGTCAGTTCATGGAATCTACACAGGACATCACTTTCTCAGAAGGAGGATGACTCCATGTTAGGTGGTCTAGTCATGCTCCAAAGCCCCAGCTGCAGTTCCATTTTGATTTATTAGTTTTCTTTGTCATTATCTTCATCATGCCTTTTCAGCTGGGGGGCACTTTTTAGACATCTGGTCTAATCCCTTTATTTTGCAGATGATAAAATTAAATCATAGATCCCCAACTGAACCATATGTCACTCAAGGCAAAGACTAGGCCTGGTATCTCTTTGGCACATTGCATGGCCCTAAAGACAATCTTTGCTACATAGGACATGTTCAGGAAATATTTTTAAATAAATGAAACTCATGATCAAAGGATCATATTCAATGGAGTCCTTAGAAAAATTCATTTTCTTCATAGATTCTTTAATCCATTTTGACATTGGGGAAAAAGTCCATTAAATTGAGGTAAAATTTAATGTGACTTTCTTTCAAGAGTTACTCTCAGTGCCATATTTTGGTCATTTGTATGTGGGCCAGAGAAATGGATAAAGTGACAAAATACTGAAAATTAAACAATTAAAAGAGCATGGGAAAAGTCATTTATAAAAATACTGGAGAATCATCCCATATTTTTTACATAGACATGGTATTTTTTCCAACCTTATGATTCACAAATGAATTTATCTCTATAGGATCACAGATTTAAAATTAGAATAGACTATTATATGGTTTTACATTTCTGAGTTGAAGTTAAATGATATGAAAATCATAAATATTATTTCTAGTTATAAATGTTACTGGATATACCATGGTATATTAGATTATCACCTTTAGCTACTTCATGTGATGGATGAGTACGTGAACCCACCATCTGTGGCATGTCAAGACAGGTAAATATCCCCATCTCTGTTCAATTAAACATACTGTGTTGGAAGGTAATATTGACATCTTTTTGCATAGAACAATGCCCTGTAAATTAAACCAATGACCTGTTAGTTCAGTCTATGTGAGCATTCCTTCCATCTATGCACTCGTTCCCTAGATAGACTAGTTGTTTCATATATATTTGTTGATGCTTCACCCAAATTGGAAAGAACTGATGTTCTTACTTAGCAGTAAACATGTTGACACCTTCCTATATAACCTAGCTGATTTTCCAAGAACAGGATAAATTCCAAGGACAGTTTTGATCTTGAATGGAGAATAACCTTTTGAATGTTTGAGGATATAAGGTATCAAAAGTTGAAAGTAGTTATTCATTGCTAGGATAAAGAAACCATGCCTAGTGGTTTGCTGCATAGTGTCCAGAATACTATGCTCTTCAGTATTCCTTTGCTGTTTATGGACAGAAATACCTTGCCTAATTTTTAGATACTAAATTTTAAGAAAAAAATAAGATGTTTTGACTAATCAAAGGAAGCTAGCCTAGTGTTCCTTTGTTTTCATTTCAAATGATTTAGACATATTTAAGTACAAAGCCACTTTTGAAAATCATACTTTCCTTTCTCCACAAGGTTGATTTCCATGGCTGATCTCATTTGACAGACATCATAGAGCTATTATGAAAAGACCTACAACTGTCCATAGAAGGATGTCTCTTCCCTAATCTTGATAAAAGTCATAGGAACTTCTGATATCCTAACTTGAGATATAATTCATTTCTCAATTACTCTATTAAGATGACAAGGTAGGAAATGTAGGAAATGCAATCACCCCCAGCATTCTTGAATTCATAGTGCCAATGAAATGGTTGTGCCTCTAGAGGCAGAAGCTGAAGGCAACTGATAACATGGATGAAATACCAAAGGCTCTTCAGCCTCATTCCATGAACATTCCACCTTGTGAGAGTTGTGGAAACAGAGTGTAAATCTTGGAAGAAGAGACTCATCAGCAGTTATACAGAAAAGAGGGAGCTGAACTCCAACAATAGGTCCAGAGACTGAGTGAGGTTGATCCTTATCCTTTTAATTGGAAGAGCCCTACTAACTGTGAAAGTCAATTGAACAACGTAAGAAAGAGGGAAGAGAAATCAAAAATAGACCAGAATGGGTAAAAGTAAACACAATGGGTTGGCCCTAAGAACTGACTGAACTGGCACTTCGCCCCATGCTGATTACTTAAATCCAGAATGTGAATGTTTGTGGTAGGAAAAATAGGCACCTACATATCTGTGTTAAGTATACCGAATATGAAGTAATTCAAATGCACAATAATGAAGAAATAAAAATATGAAAGTTACATATATGACAATAAATGCATTATGCATTAGTTCACATATGTTACATTATGAAAGTTGCATTATTTTAATGTCTTTTAAAGCTTTGAATATTCATGTGTAATTTTAAAAAACCTTATAAATGAACAAAGGATCATGGGATTTAGGACTGGAGAGGCCTAAAGAAATCATCATAACACACTCTTTCGTTTAACTTATGTGAGGAACCCAGTATTAGCAATATAAGCATAGAAGAAACGCAGAACTTAAAAACAAAGTTAATGATGTCGTTATTATTATCATCGCTACTACTAATATTGATAAATGCATTAAATATATCTTCTGAAACAGGAACTGTGCTGTATTAGGTTTGCAAAAGCAAAAATGAAACCTCCAAGGAGCTTATATTCTGTAGGAGGAGACAAAATGTGCACATATAAGAATGCAGGAAACATTTACAAAAAAAAACCACAATGCGATTTGCAGGGCAGGTGATTAAGAGATAGGGGCATCAAGAAAGGCTTCATTTAGAAGGGAGGGTTAAAACTTTTTGGAAGGAAATAGGGATCTAGGAAGCAGGAGTAATGTTGGTGTTTATTCCAGGTACCGCAGACAGTCAATTCAAAGGTACATAGATTGAAAATCAGTGCTGTGTATGACAATCTAAAGACTTTCTTGCTTTAGCATTTATATCCTCAGTGCTTAGCAAAAAAAAAAAGTATATATAATAATATATTATATATCATCACCTATTATTTAATAGATATGACATATAATTACATATGATACAAATTTTATATATTATAAATTTATATATAAAATACATAGGGTTGCAAAGGAACTAATTATATTGAAACATAGTTAATAAAAGAATTTTAAAAATCACAGATGCCAGGTTGAGAGATTCTGACTATTCTAGTTTAAAATATAACTTTGCCAAAAAATTGCTTTTATAATTGGAAAATGGTCATCCTGCTTTCCATTAAAAAAAAACACAGAGGAAACATCTTATTTGGTAAATTGCCCATTCTATTTTGGGATAGCCCTGATTAGTAGGACATTTTCCCTCACAGCAAGCCTAAATTTCTACTCTGCAACTTTTGTCCTGTTTTTAGTTCAATTTACTTTACTTTTAGTTCCTTTCTACAAAATGGTGTTATTGATTTTC
Organism: Pseudochirops cupreus; assembly: GCA_028627135.1. Lineage (NCBI taxonomy): Eukaryota > Metazoa > Chordata > Mammalia > Diprotodontia > Pseudocheiridae > Pseudochirops > Pseudochirops cupreus. The sequence goes on from CM053582.1 coordinate 144,123,064, forward strand.
TCGTAAGGTTCTTATAAGCCTGGAGTTATTAACATTTTTTTGGCATGGCCCCCTTTGACTACCATGTGAAGTTAGAAACCCTTCCTGAATAATGTTTTTAAATACATAATATCACAAAGGGAACTAAACACTATTATTTAATACATGTACACACATAATCTGTACTTTGAATAAACTTTGCTTTTCTTTATCTGAGAGAAGACATGAATCTAATTTGTTCAGCAGGACCTGGCATGTTGGCATTTTGGGATTTTAAGCACCCCTAACCTTATACCTCAACATTTTACATTTCCCTGGAGAGAGACAGAGACAGACACAGAGAGAGACACAGAGAGAGACAGAGAGAGAGAGAGAGAGAGAGAGAGAGAGAGAGAGAGAGGGACAGAGAGAGACAGAGAGAGAGACAGAGAGACAGAGAGAGAGACAGAGAGACAGAGAGAGAGAGGAGGGAGGGGGGAGAGAGAGAGAGGGAGAGAGAGAGAGAGAGAGAGAGAGAGAGAGAGAGAGAGAGAGAGAGAGAGAGAATTCAATGATCCCAACATAACAACCATTGTAAGGAGAGCACTTTTTAAAAGTTTTTGGCACTATAATAATAACTATTATGATGAGAAATGGGCCAGATTCCACAACTTTCTCAATGATGAACAGTTCTTCTATAAGCCTAACCCAAATCCCTACTACTGAGATTTAGATTAATTTCTCTGACCCCTAAATGGAAGCTGAGAATGAATATCTATTCTCCACAGTATAACCCTCGAGATCAATGAAAATATTTCAGGATGGCATTCGTTTCTCTGAGGTGATGTGCTCCAAATAGCTCTTTTTTAGTGTTTCTAAACTAGGCAAAGTTGCAGCAAGAGGCATTTTCACAGAGATAGAAGAGAGAGAAATGTTAACTTGATGAAAGAAATGGATCAGTTTATTAGAGCTGTGCCATCTATCCCCTTAAATTCATTTGGCTTTCCCAGTTAAAATTGTGTGCATTTGTCTTCAGCAGATGGAGAGCTCCTGGTCAAAGGAGAGAGTCAGATGATGGATCTTACTGGTTAGAATCCAGACATGACATCAGCAGACTTGTGTGAAATGACAGGAGCAGGGAATTTAAAGTCTTGGTCTAGACACTGGTTTCTCTGGTGAAAGAGATATGGTGCTTTCAAAGATTTAATGGAAAGGACAATAGTCACTTAACACAATGCCTGACACATAGTAGGTGCATAATAAATATTTATTGACTGACTGAACAACTAGTTTTTCTAAAATAGTCCACGTTTAGATTGTTAAAGAGAAATCTGCTTCATTCTCCAAAAGATACAATCAGTCCTCCTTATAAACAATAGAGAGGGAAAAAAAATCACATTTTGCCTTTCTTCCACCCTTAACCTGACTTGTTATTTAAGGTTACTTAATGTTCCTGTTGAGAAACATCAGGCTTCCGTTATAACTGCATGCTTTCCTTGGGGTTAGCAGAGAAGGTGGCTCTGGGAAGATTATTAGAAAATGTACAAGTATGATACATGGCTATTGGCTGTTATTCTAATTTCAGGTATCAGGGTCTGTCTAGAAGCATTTATTAAGCACCTATTATTAATAGGTACTTTACTAAGTACAGAAAATACAAAGAAAGGCAAAAAAAATTAAAAAGAAAAATCTCTATTCTCAAGAAGCTCACATTTTATTTTATTTTATTTCATCACAACATGCAGGCAAGTATATATATACGTGTGATGTGAATAGAAGACAACTTCAGAAGAAATGTACTAGTATTGGAAAAGGTGAAAGTTTAGGGAATGAACTCTTTTTGAAAGTGGAATTTGAGCTGAAGTGTTGTAGAAAATCACAGAAGACAGAGGCAAAAGTGAGTAAAGATAGTATGCCAGGCGTGAAAGACATCCAGTAAATAAGCACAGAGTTGAGAGATGGAATGTCATGTGTGAGGAAAAACCAGAAGGCCAATGATGTTGACTTGTAGACTCTGGGAAGGGTCAGATAAATGACTGATCTGGCACAAAAAGAGAGTATATTATGTTTGCTTAGCTAGTAAGTATTCAGATATTAAAGACAGGACCAAGATACACGTTTATAGTGCTGGCTCTGATTCTGGGTCATGTGAGCACCAAAATCCTGCCTTTTTCCCTCTTTTTCTTTGTGTAGATAACCCTGAAGTGGTAGCAAAAGAAGCCAGGATAGAAGTAGAGGTTTCTACCATGTCTGAGGAGGCAATGGGCTGAATGAATGGGTGTCTTTTTTTTTTCTTTTTTAGGGGCAATTGGGGTCAAGGGACTTGCCCAAGGTCCCATGGCTAGTAAGTGTTAAGTGGCTGAGGTTGGATTTGAAGTCAGGTCCTCCTGACTCCAAGGCCAGTGCTCTATTCACTGTGTGCCCTAAATGCCCCTGAATGGGTATCTTTTAAAATACTATCAGGAATTCCAGGGACCACCTAACAAATTCAAAGTCTTCAGTTGCAAGAGAAACAGAGAAACTTTTGTGCTTTAACTTCCTACATGGTAGAATCCCCTATCTGGTAGCATCCCCCCATTCCCATATTCCTATAATCCTATCTGTACCAGAGCCTAGAGCCTTCCTTCTTAGACTGCTCTCTGTGTCACAGGATCATAACCATCTAATTAGTATAGATTTGGCTATTGCCTACTACATTGGGATAGAGTATATCTAGATATACTAGGGGCAAAATTCTATTAGGGCATAGTTAGTGATAGATATAATGCTACTAGTGGAACTCCTGGAGTGATGTCTCCCCTCAAATCTCCTTGATGACAGGGAGTCTTAGCTTTGTCTTTGTATATTCAGTGCTTGGCAAAAAGTGCCTGGTATACGACAAGTGCTTAATAAACACATATTGATTAATGGGTTGACTGGATCTTGTACTGTGGGCAACTGAAAAGAAAAATAGACTTGGAGACAAAAGAATTGAGTCTCATCTCAGGTCTACATATTTCCCATTTCCATCCCTTTGTATAGTCTGTCTCCAATCCTGGAATCTTTATCCTCCTCATTTCCTCCTCTGTTGATATTTTGCTCCTGTCAGGGCTCAGCTTAGAGCCCATCTACAACATGATACCCTTCCTGATCTCTAGTCCACTCCATCATAAATAATTATAAATGTATAGACAGATCAATAGATCATATTTACTTATCTTTATACATCTTGCTGGGTCATGAAGTGGCATAGTGGATAAACTATTAAGCTTTGAGTAAGGAAGACTCCCTTTATGAGCTCAAATCCAGCCTTAGATACTTACAAGCTGTGGGACCCTGGACAAGTCAGTCACTTAACCTAGTTTGCCTCAGTTTCCTCATCTGTAAAGCGAGCTGGAAAAAGGAATGGCAATTCCAGTATCTTTGCCAAAAAAATCTCAAATGAGGTTATGGAGTCAGACATTACTGCTAAATAACTTAAATACATCTTTCCTATCAGTAAGACACAAGCTTCTTAAGATAAGTCAGTTTCATTTTTGTCTTTGTATTCCCCACTGCTTAGCTCAGTATTTTGTGCATTGTACACTCTTAGTAAATGTTTGTTTATTTATGGAGTGTGAAAGCCATGGTTCTGTCTCTCTCTCATTTTAAGAGAATTGATGGAAGCTAGTGTGACTTCAAGCCAGTTGCTTAAATCTCCCTGATTCCCTATCATTTATAAACACTCCACAAGATTGCTGAGGAAAGAATTTTGTGAAGAGCAAAGAGCTCTGTAACTGTGAATTATAGAAATTTGTGTCTAATTAGAGAAGTATTGAATGCTCAAATATTATAGCAGTGCAGCTCCAGTTCTCACTGGTCTTGTCAAGTTAGAAAAACTTCAAATATAATTCAGATGATGAGATATGTTTGCTGTTTAAAGATAAGATAAAAGCCTCATCTCTAACTGGTTGGCCACTCACTGCTGAACAATGTGGCCTTGTTGGCATACGAAAGAATTATGGTAATAGCATCAGCAACAACAATATTTCAAGACTTCAAAAATGCCATGATTTTATCACTGTGATTACTTCCTCCATCAATAAAGATCCTTACTTCGATGCAGTCTACCTAACTTTTGTGGTAACTATCCCCTGACTCACAGTCATAAGCTGGTGACACTCTCCCAGTGATGAGTCTCCAAATTTACCTAGACTAAGACACAGAGAGGTGGTATGGAGTAGTATATTAAGAGGTGGCCTTGAACAGAAAGATTTGGCTTGAACTCCTGCTCCTGACTTACACAGCAAGATCCTGATTAGTGTAAATAATCAATACCAGGAAGCAGCCATTTTAAAATTCACATTGCATATTTGCATTAGCCTAGAATTATGCCATATTTTATATAATTAGAATTTCAAATAGTAAAAATCCACATACATGTGAATGCATCCATTATTTGCATTAATCCTCAGGATTTAGCTATGGGCTCTATAATCTGGGAGAACTGATCTCTCAGTGCCCGCAGGTAACTTTCTAAGAATGTAAGTTGCAGAATATTGCTGATAAGCATTATTAGAGTTTCATTACACCAGTGAAGTCAAAGGGATAAACAAACAAAATGTCACAGGCACTAGGATGCTCCTGGACAAACTAACACTCCATTATTATTCCCATTATTGAAGACTATCCAGTTTGATAGGACCTACCAGAGTTTAGGATCCATGGGCATATCCTTTGATAACTGAAGGTCTAAAGGTCACTTTCACTCTATGATTAGACAGCTGAGAAGAACCTCAGTGAAAGATTTTAGAAAAAGTATAAGATATTGTTCCCCCCCCCCACCACAATTATAAACACATATTGAAATCATTGGAGTATGGAGGGTAGATTGGATTTAAGATAATCGTTCATTTAGAATGAAAAAGACCTGAGTTCACATGTTGCTACCGTCACATACTAGTTACATGACCACAGATGGGTAAGCCATCTAAATACTCAGTGCTCCCACTCAACTAAGATTCTAGGACAGAGATTAACTGCCTTTTTGACTTAGTTTCGGCCAACTAGGACTTCTCAATGTTGACGAAACCGCTGGTCTGGACTCACCTCTCCCTCCCACATTATCCTCCCTCACCAAACCAAAGTTTAATATTTAAATCATTTACATTCCATTCAGAAAATAATATCATTCAAGGTTTAGTTAGGATAGTGGTAATTGATTAGAATTTTCTCTCTCTCTCAAAAATATGTACTTTTAACACGTCACCTTTATTCTTGTTTTTGTTTATATTTTAATAGTCAGTGTTTACACTGTTCTTTTTATTGTGCTAACCTTGACTTTGTATCATTTTGTAAAAGTCTTCCCAAAGCTCTTTGTGAAAATAACAGTGTGATTCACTGTGGGAAACTTTACTTGGCCTGGGAACAGAAAGGATTGACAGAATGATGGACCTTTGAAACCCAGACTTTGCCCTGTAGGAAAGGAAATGCCCAGGCACACTGCCAAGAGGCTGAAGTCCCTGCTGAGTGAGGGGAGACCTTTTACTCTCCCTGGCAGTAGCCTACAGAGCATATTCTGTGCCCAGGGCAGAGTCAGATGGGCAGAAGGAATAGAGCAAAGCTGTTTGTTTGGTAGTATGGTGGTTGTTAGATGCTAAGAACTTGACTAATGCTAAAGAACATGAAAGTGGCTTTATACGCAGGGTAAGATTTGGAAATCTGCCTTCATATAAGGTAGAAGGCAATATGGAGGAGGTAGAGAAATGGAAGAAAAAGTGAGAAGTATGAGTGTTCTATCTGCATGATAACCTAATCCCTATACCTCCTCTCCTGAACTTGTCTTTAGGTATTACCAAATTTGACTTCCTCGAGAGCAAGAATCAGATACTTGGGGGCAGCTAGGTGGAACAGTGAATACCAGCCCTGGAGTTAGGACTTGAGTTCAAATCTGGCCTCAGACACTTAACACTAGCCGTGTGACCTTGGGCAAGTCATTTAACTCCAATTGCCCTGCCTTCCCCCCTCAAAAAAGCAAAAAAAAAAAAGAATCAGGTACTTGACTTTCTTTATATCCAGGAAGTTTACCACAGTGCATGCCACCCAATAAGTGAATAATAAATGCTGGTTGACTAGCCCTTTTTTCCCTTAGACTCTGTTACACCCCTTAATAAGATAATCCCATAGAGACCTTTTTTTCCTCTTTCCAATGCTTAGCTGAAGTTGAGGGAAAGAAGGGCAGAGGAGGAAAGAAGGTTGGAAATAAGTTTTATGATGTTAGATGGAGGTAAGCTAATCGTATTTGGAAGTCAAGAATGATTGCCTTGGAGAACTTCTCAACTTCCTTTTGATGATCTTGCTCTTACCTATTAGATGCTTCGCTCTGTTTCCTACTCCTTGGACACCAATCTATGAGTCAAGTATGATTTTCTTAGGTAGTGACCATACTGTCATGAGTCCTTCTCCCTACCTTGTCCTAAAAAAAAAGAAAGTCTATTTTGTTTTCATGTGAGAAATGATCTGACAAACTATGTATTTTTACATTATACAGTGGATAACTAGATGCCCATTTCTAATGCCTTGATCTATTGACCTTATGATTTCATGTATAAAAATTCTATGACATGAATGTTTCTAAAGAAGTTTCCATTTAAAAAATCAGAAACATACATTAAGCTTCTCAGTTCTTACTTTATTTCATTCAGCTGGAAAGATTAGGATCATTTATAAGCATTATTAGAACACTTGTCCTACATATCTAAATCAGAGAGGCATTGATATCAACCATGGGTCAAGATCATTGCTGTAGACCAAAGTCTGAGCACAAATTTATGGAAATTGGTTTATTTCCAAAGAGTATAATCTTAGTATCTCCATCCCCAACAAGAACTATTTTTATCATGATTTTTTAATTGAATTCATCTTTATGGGATAAAGGAAATATATTTTGAGTCCCCTAATTATTTCTATTTTTTAGATTCCTTTAGAGTTTGACAGTTGTATTCAAGAAAGGCAAAGAAACAAGCCTCTGCAAAACTGAATTCTAACAATTAGATTCTGCCAACTTAAAGACCCATTTCATTTGCTTAAGCTACCTTCCTGAAATTAACTACCTTTCCTCATATTTGGGGTGGGGAGGAGGGACTGGGGAAAATGGAGATCGATGTCTGAAGCACATTTATTTAGGGTATCAAGGATGGACAGTGTCCATCTAATCTTATTCATATTTGAACAAGTATCTCATATAATTTACAGAACAAATGATCTGGGTTATGTTTGAAGACCTCATATTAGAGGGGGGTCATCACTTCCAGAGGCAGCTTTGAATAATTCAGATTCTTAGGGAGTTTTTTTTCTGGTATATATTGTAATTGAAGTTGGCCTCTGAGCAACTTTTACCCACTGCTCTTAGTTCTGGTCTGGAGCAAAGTAGAAAAAAGAGTAATTTCTCTTCCACATAGAAGTCCTTCTTATATGTGAAGATTGCTAGTATATCCTCCTCATAAGGATAATCATAATAATATATAGCACAGAATGCTCTTAATAACAACTAACACCTAACAGTATAAATAGTAACAATCACAATGGCTAGCATTTATATAGCACAACTTTTGCAAAACCCTGGATATCTGTTATCATTTGATTTTCACAACATATTTATAGATAATAACAGCCAACATTTATATGGCACTTTAAGGTTTTCAAAGAATTTACATGTATTCTTATTTTTTAGTTCCTCAACAATGTTGGAAAATAGATGCCATTATTATCTTCATTTTACAGTTGAGGAAACAAAGTGTAAGTGCCTTAGCCAGGATCACATAGCAAGTTAAGTGTCCAAGGCAGAATTTGAACTTAGTTCTTTTGACTTCAAGTGCTGAGCTGTATCCACTGTGCTAACTCTCTGCCAACAGATGAGGAAAAAGACTGAGAAAGATTAAATAACTTGCCCAGCACCACACAGCTAGTAAGACTCTTAGGAGGACTTGAAGTCAAATCCAGTGCTCCACCAATAATGCATTAGTTTATCTACTTCAGCTATCTCTCTCTACTCCAAGCACCAGTAATAAGCATTTGAGAATTTCAAAGTATTTTTAAGAGCTCACAAATGTGAAAAAAGGACAACTAGGTTACACAGTGGATCCACTGGGCCTGAAGTCAGGAAGACTCATCTTCCTATTTTCAAATATGGCCTTAGATACTTATTAGCTTTATGACCTTAGGCAAGCCCTTTAACTGTTTGCCTCAGTTTCCTTATCTGCAAAATGACCTGGAAGAGGAAATAACAAACTACTCCAGTACTTTTGCCAAGAAAACTCCAAATGGGGTCATGAAGAGTTAGAAATAATTTAACCAACTGAACAGCAACAACATTTCACAAAACTCTACTACTAATATAGTTGCATGTTTATTACTACTCTTAAGAGTTGTCTGGGGGTGGCTAGGTGATGCAGTGAATAGCGAATAGGCCCTGGAGTCAGGAGGACCTGAGTTCAAATCCAGCCTCAGACATTTAACATAAAACTAACCTTGTGATCTTGGGCAAGTTGCTTAATCCCAATTGCCCTCCAAAAAAAAAAGAAAAAGAAAAGAAAATTGCCTGATTGCCACTATGCCCAATAAATATTGTGCTTTTTCAGTGGTATCCCCTGCAAAGCCCTAAATACTTTGGTCTCTTTCTTTCCAACCATATTCTCATTGAAATGGCCTCTTTATGACAAGAGGATGGACCTACTGAAATTATTCCCAGAAAACATCACGCTCATTTCTATTTCCACATATTTGTAAGCAATTTACAGCCTACACATTTTGCAAGACTCATTTCATGTTTCCCCACCCCACACCATGCAACCGTCTTTCCCCAAATGTTCCAGAGAAAATTAAACTCTCCTTTGGACCAACCATTGTTGGTTATACGTATTGACATTTTGTGTTCTGTCCTTCCATTCTTGTTACTTATTTCGTATATATTGACGTTGTCTCCCCAAATAGGCACAGCGGTTCTCAACCTGTGGGTAGCAACTCCTTTGGGGGTCTAACGAGGTTGCCTAAGACCATTGGAAAACACAAATTTCCGATGGTCTTAGGAACCGAGACACCGCTCCTCTATCTGTCTCCAGGCAGGTCCACCCACATGCAGATACGTCCACATACAAGTATTAAAGGGTCGAGGCGTTAGGAAGGTTGAGAACCACTGGGCTGGAAGATCCTAGAAAGCAGGGGTCATGTTTTCCATCCATTTTGTATATCATTTGATAACAAACATAGAGTACCAACTGTATGCAGAGCACTGTTTTAGTCACGAGAAGAGATACAAGTACACATAAAACATAGTGGCTGTCTTCATGGAGCTCATAGTCAGGTGGTAGGCAGTGAATAAAACAAACACGGATCACTAAAATAAACAATTCTCCTTTCTACTTCAGGGTGAAGAGTGGTAAAAGGAAGATCTATGATTTCATTAGTGTAAGGAATTCTTCTGATGGAATGAAACTGACTCCAGCAAACTAGTCTATAATATATAGTTTTACAGAGTTGCTTGGGTCATTTAGAGTTTAAATGATTTATCTATCCTCACATACCTAGTATGTTTCAGTGACAGGATTTTAAAAAATAATTTCTAACTATAAGGCCAGCACTTTATCTACGCTAACACATTCTCTTTCACATAGTAATAAATGGTAAATATACCCAAAATTTGTTAACAAAATGCAATGTGAGTCCAGAGGCAGAATTTTAACCAAAGTGAGCCAACTGGAGCTTTTCCCCAGGGCATTTAAATTTAAAGGGAGAGTCACACCACTACCTTGGCCATTAGGATTCCTCTAGATCTTGTCCTCTGCTGGTTTCATGTCTTGAAGATGCCATTGTGAAGTCCTCCCCACTTAGCACTTCCTCTCTAGGGTTTGGAGTCAAGGGACTTTGGGGCTAACCTATGGAAATGCAGTTCAGAGTCATCGAGAAATAGGACATCTTTTAGTTAACACGACTGCCCTTGACTTAAATAGAGTATACGGGATAAATGCTGGTAGTACAATAAATATCACAGCTTTGAGTGTTGCAGAAGTAGAATTCTGAGATTTTCTTGTATTCTGAATGAATTATCACCCACTCTAGTCTGTTCTGCCCTTCTTTCCAACACTCATTTTACAGATGGGGAAACTGAGGTGTTATATCACAGATGATGACTTGAACTAAAGACTCCTAGTTCTCAACTACGAGCTCTTTTCATCACATTACTCTTATATTATCAGAGTTGGCTAGGTGGGACAGTGACTAAGAGCAGTGAACTTGGAGGGAGGAAGACCTGAGTTCAAATCCTACCTCACTGACTATGCCCTTAAGCAAGTCACTTAAATTCTCTCAGCTTCTCTTTCTTCATCTCATCGTAAAAAAGGACACAAATAACACTTCACAAGTTTATTGTGAGGATCAAATGAAATAATACATATATATTATTATCTTAAAATTATAATTGAGGTCCTTTTCAGCTAAATGGAGCTTTTCTACTTCTATTCTTAGGACTGTTTTGTAAAGACTGGCACTGGCTTTGTTTCTACGTGTGTACTTATCCATTGATGTTACATGTTATTTTCAAGATGGGAGAGACCATACATATCATCTGGTCAAGCCATGTCATTTTAGAACAGAAGAAACTGAGGCCCAGAGAGGTTAAGTGTCTTGCTTGAGATCAGAAACCTCATTAATGCCAGAGTGATTGGAACTCAAGCCTTCTAAGTTCTAGTTTGTGCCCTTTGATCTATCACATACTCATTTTCCTTCTTCCGCTTTATTCAAATCATAAATGTTTTAGAGCAAACTACTGAGCATAAAAGTTCTCAGTAAATCTAGATAATTCCCAAAGAAATGCATTTAGCTCAGTGAAATTACTTCTTTCCCTGATGTCAAATGTCTAAGCTAGTGAAATGATGAATGCTTTTTGTTCATTTTTCTTCCCACTGCGTAAGATGAAATCTTAATTTTCTCTTGATGTTTACTCTGATGATTAATTCAATATTCATAAGAGAAGTCTAGTTTTGGTGATATGATATAAGATATTTTTAGTGGGATTGGATCTACAATTGATATTCATCCTGATTTAAGAGACTTTCTGAGAAAAGTAATTTGAGACTGTTTAGTCTGTGGAAAAAGCTTACGATAGAATAATGCCCATTACAGGTATGTGCACATGTATATATTTTATAACTACATATGTGTGATTTGATTGTGCATTAAAGTGATTCGTAAGTAATGATGGTAAAATACCATAAATCTCAAATACAGAACATAGCATTTTATTTATGAAGACAAAGAAAGGAAACAAGCATTTATTAAATCTTTACTATTATGCCAGCCACTATGTTTAGTGATATAAACTTAAGTAAAAAGATAGTCTCTTGTTCCAAAGAAATCAAATTCTAATGAAAAATGCAACATATAAAAGGAAACTGAAACATAAGAGGGGTGAATTCTCATTGAGGCATATGGAAGTCTGAAAGTCAGGAAAAGAACTGAGAGAGAAATTGAGGTTGTTTGGGGCCTGTCCTCAAAATGGGGACCCCAGGAAGAACTCAACAATGCAATAAAGGGTAAAGCATTGAAAAATGATATGCCAGATTGAAAAGGCTGAATAGATGGTTGGATATTCCAGGGTAAGGTGAATCCATGTGCTGAAGAAAATTTCAGGATAAGAAAATGACAGAGGAATGGTTTGGAAGTCTGAAAGTCAAGAACAGACAGGGGACTATCCCCAAAGTTTATAATTATTAACCGAAAGTTATGTTTTTCTGCCACTTACTAACTCCGTAACTTTAGATCATAGATTTAGAGCTGGAAAGAAAATTAAAGGCCAACTAGTTCGACCGTCTTATTTTCAGAAGAGGAAACTGGTTCTGGTTGAAGTTAAGTGACCTAAGATTACAGAGTCAGATTACAATGGTCAGAGTTAGGATTTTCATCTAGGTACTTTGACTGCAGACCTAATTATCACTCCCCTGTACAATGTTGGATCTTAGTTTACTTATGTATAAAAAGTCAGAAACTGAACTAAACGATCAGTTCAGTTTCTTTTAGCTCGACATTTCGCTTTTCTTGATTCTTCAGTTACTAACTTTGAGCTAGTTACAAACTTTTTATGGCTCCCCTCCCTGAATTTCCAGCTTCCTAAAAGGTGTTCTAGAGACTCAATACCAGAGCTCTAGCTTGAATAAGTTTGCTTTTCATGAAGATCTTGAAGATCAGATTCAAAGCATGGACTTATGTAAGTGACTATGGGGTGAGACTTAATCACATTTTCAATGGCTATTGAGTAGAAACTAAAGTTTAAGGTATTTAGGCTATGTGCCAAATACTAAGAGGACACAGTCTTAAAGTCAGTTGTCTTAGCAATGTAAAATGTGTTATCAGAGAGATGTATCTCCAGAAAAGGAAATGGTACATTCGTCCAACAAGAATGATAGATGATAAGTGTTTGTCTGGCATGAATTACTGGTCCTAAATGTCTAGGGGTCTGATTCTCCACACGTTGGGTGTGGTCCCTGTGCAGGATTTACCAATGAACATCGACAAGACTCTCAAAATGGATTTTGATTTACATCAAAGGAAACAGTACCCACTATATGTGAGATTGCAGATCCATTAAAGAGTGAAGAAGTAAGTTCATTAAAATGGCATCCATGGTGATATTCACTTTAAAGCTGATACTGTTTCACTTTTACAAAACCATCAAAAAATTCTTTGAAATGGGTGCTTTGAAATGATTGGGTATTTTTCTCTCTTCTCAAACTACAAACAGAGGTGATTGTGATAGCTCTGTTGTAAAAAATATTTCATTTGATTTAATTATTTGAAAACTGAAATAGTCACTAAATTTTGTCTCCTTAAGGTAATTTGTGCTTGAGGATGATGGATGTCTGGTCACTCCTGCTGTTGCTATCCTCTTGAATACAACAGTTAGAGCAATAGGACCTTTATAGGAAAAGTTTAATCATAATGGGAGAGATGACTACTTAGGTACCCCAAATCTCATGATAATATTGGACTGAAAAGAGGCCTTTGAAAATGGAATATTCTTTAATTCCAACTATATATCATCTAGTTCATGATGTCGGAACACCAAGGAGCAGAAAAAGTGTCCTCATGTAAAAAAACTTCTCAATTATCCTATACTAAATAATTTCCAATAAAATTGGGTAGTTCTTGAAAGATTTAAACAGAGGTTCACAAACTTATTCAGCTTATGGCCCCCTTTTCAAAAAAATTACTCAGCACCTTCCCTCCCCCTAGAAATCTTTCTTTAACCATTTAACTTTTTAAAAAATTTTACATCATTTAAAGAAATAAATATTTTTTTAAAATGACATCTTAATTTAATAATTTATTGTAAATTTTGGGAGTTTTTCCTGTACTGAAATTTTGATGATGCAATATTGTGCCATGTAGCCATATAGTATTATATTATAAACAAAGTCATTGCATTCACATATTCCTCCCAGTGTAAGTTTGGCCTCCCTACAGTGCTTGACACATTCATGGGCCAACACTTCCCATGGAAGGACTTGACTACTGATTGGTTATACCTTGTATTTTATGTATATTTGGAAAATAATGCAATCTCTATGACTTTAACTCTGTTGCACAACAAATGAAACATGTATGAATAGTTTTTCAGAATTTTCTTCTCTTCTTTCCTTATGTTTCCACCAACCTCTTATTTTATTCAACACTCCCCAGTTGGACCCAAGGCTACTCCCACCCCTCTAGATGTTCCAGTGTCCCCCAGGAGGCAGTATCGTCCACTTTCCAAACCTCTGAATAATTTGTGACTTTCAGATAAAGTTGTAATTATGCGACTTCTCTCTTGCATTAAATTTCTTTGAAAATCTGAAAATTCGACTTTTCATCTTCATTCCTTTTTTTTCCTCATAAAAATCTTTGATCCAAAAAATCTGAGATCTTTTGTTGTCAGGCCACAACATAGAGATTTTCCAGGGCACAAACTACATGCCAACCAAATAGCTGCTTATTTGTAAAGTCAGCTAGACATGTAGTATCTGATTCCTGATAGGGGTCAGAGACATTATATGTAGAAATATTTTTTAAAGCAACAGTGAACCATGAAAGCTACGTATCATAAAAGGATAGTCAGAAAGTAGATTTGCCAAGCTAGACGATATGATAATGCTGGGAATCGAAGTTGCCAAGCTAGGCCAGGACTGGGAAACTGGAACAAGTAGATGCCATAGTGAATAGAGTGCTGGGTCTGGAGTCAGGAAGAACTTGGTTCAAATCCAGCCTCAACACTAGATGTGTTACTCTGGGCAAATTATTTAACTGTTGTTCTGCCTGTTTCCTCATCTGTAAAATGGGAATGATAATAGTACTTACTTCCCAGGGTTGACATGAGGATCAAAAGAAGATGATGTTTGTAAAGTGCTTATTAGCTCAGTGCCTGGCTCATAGCAAGATTTAGTAAATGCTTGTTTTCTCCCTCTTTCTCTCTTTCTCAGAAGTCAGAGTTATCAGGAAAGCAGACAAAATGAAGCAAATCCCAGGAAATGTGATCAATTCAGTTCGCTATGCTTGAAACACATTTATTTGCCAGATTATGTGTTGGACACATCTTCTTAAAGTGCTCATATTGTCAGGTATCAGGATCTTTCAGAGCTCCCTCTAAAGAGTGCACTTTGACCTTGGGATGACTTTGGCATCATGCTTTAATTTCTTATGTTTATATTGCTTGAATATGTCTTTAGAACCAAATGGCAAGTACAGGTAATACTAGCAGCAATTCTTAATTATAGTAATAATTCTAATACTAACATCCCACATTGCCATAGGGTCATTTTACAAAGCACTTTATATACATTTTTCTTATATCTTGTACAAGTATTATCCTGATTCTCCATATGAGGAAACTGAGGCTGTAAGAGATTAAAATAATTTCTTAAGGAATAAGCAAAAAGTGTTTTGGATTTGGAGGCAGCAGACAAGGTTAAAATCTTGGCTCTTCTACTTACTAGCTGGGTCACTGGGAGCAGGTCTCTTAACCTCTCTGGGTCACACTTCTTCTTCTATAAAAAGGAATGGGGCCAAGATCTCTGAGGGCTCCTCTGGGTCAAAATTTTGCACCCTATGGGCCTTGTAGAGCCAGCATCCCAACCTACGTCCCCTTTACCTCTCCAAAGTTGTGTTTAACTTTAGAAGACAAAGAAATGACTGTGTGACAAAGGATATCTGCTCTCAGAGGTCTAACTCAAATCTCCTCCCAGACCAATGCCACATAAAATTCTAAATGACATACTTTTCGATACAGAAGATAATTCATATGTGTACATATGCATGTGTGTGCACACATAGATATATATATTCATATACTGCTGTACATACATGTGTGTCTACATAAACGTGTGTGTGCAGCACATATATCTCTACATTATTTCCTTTTCTGAGCATGCTATTAAGTGTATTATAAGTTAAATAGATATCAAGAAGAAATGCTGTACAGTAGAAAGAATCTACATTTGCAGGGTTCTAGTTCTGTAAATAACAACAAATCACAAACCATGGAGTCCTGACTTAGTTGTTTGTTGGAACTTATCACACCGAGCTCATTTTATTAAGGTCACAATAGGGTCCCACTGCTTTATCTACATAAAAATAGATACATGTTCCACATATAATCTGATCACTATATTTTGGATAAATTATTCTCTTGTTTTCAACCTCAGTTTCCCCATCTGTAATACAGAGATAAAAATTTTCTATTACATACCTCATGGGTTTGTTACCAATAGAAAGGAACGCTATGGATATAATGGATAATAGAAAAATATGTAAATATAAGCCATTATTATACTTTTCTAAATAAATTTAAGGATCTACTCTTTGGGTCCCCATTTTGCATTTATTATACCGTACATTTTGTTATCATTTATTTTGAAAGGATGGAGTAATTTAAAAGTTTTACAGAACCTTCCATTTTATAATGGATATGAAATCTCCTACATACCTAACAATGGCCTCTAGGCTTAGGAATATTCTTAATAACTTCTTTATCCTCCTAGAAAATTCATCTATGCTATTTCATTTGTAGAAAGTGACTTGTAGAAAGCTTTAGAGAATCTCATTCTGCTCCCCTTCCCCCACAGCACATATGCTCATATTCCTCTAGCAATACAAGGTTTATAAAATGCTTCTCTGCCCCACCTCACCCCCAGTAACTCCATGAGGTACCTAGTGCATGCCTTACATATTGAGAAACTGAGACTCATAGAGGTAAAGAGGCTTGCAGAGTTCATGCAGAGTTCACCATCTTATTAAGTATCAGAGCCAGGATTTGAACCCAAGTGTCTTGATTCCAAATACAATGCTCTTTCCCAAAACAGTAAAACTAGCATATTCATGTAATGCTTTTAAATGGACAAAGTTCTTTTCCCGTAAGTCTGGGAGGTAAGTCCAGCAAGGATTCTTTTCTCACCTTGTAAATGAGGAAGCAATATTTGAGAGATTAAATGACTTATTTTCCTATGATTTATGACTCTAAGAAGCCTGGAGAGTATCTAAGCCAATCCTCTCAAGATACGGAAAAATGACGAAATCATTTATTCCGTATTATGCTGTTAATTAGTAGCAACTCTGGGATTTGGACAAAGCAATGAAGTACAATGGGGAAAGTAGCTATTTAGAAATTAAAGGAACTAAAAATTCAATTCTGCTTTTGTCACTTACTAGCAGATTAAGCTTGAAGAAGTCACTTGGTTAAGTGAGCATCACTGGGCCTCAATTTCCTCATCTGTAAAAGTGAAGGAGTGGGTGGAATAAATGGCCTCTAAGACCCCTTCTGGCTCTAGATCAATGAACCTATACACAATTTTCTGATTCTGAATTCTTTCACTTCCCTTTTTTTTCTCCTTATGTTAGCTAAAGGAAGCTGACAGAACTGAGTTCATTCAACTCAGAGAACAATGATTTAGCACCTATTGCGTGCAAAGGTACTTTGGTGGGTGTTGAAGCTTCAACTTCCCTGCCCTTTGAAAACTCAGGCTCTGGAAAGTTCAATCTAATGAATGTTTTCATTGCTATGAGAAAGTAAGCTTTCCTAATTAAGGCTAAAGCAAAGAGCCCCTCTCTGTTTGATGTAGCCTTTCAACATGATTGCAGAAATGATTATGAGAAGTAGATGACAAGTGAATTTAGTAGGAGTTGCATACCTTATCATCTGCCATCAGTTAATGCATACATAATTGAACAGTGGCCATCAATGTGCTTTGATAGTTGACGCATTGTGTTTAATTTTCTCTGGCTGGGGAAGGAGGGGCACAATTCAGAGCACCGGGCTCTAAAATTACTGTTCCTGCTAAGCTGACTTGTCTCTAGCAACTGGATCTTTCCATCTGGAGATTTCTTGTCATTATTTATGGGATTACGATTGAAATGCTGGGCTTTTCTCATTAGCAGAAAGCTAATGTTGGATATTGTTTTAGCATTGTGTTGTTATAATTTGCCTTGGCTCCACAGGTAGCTTCTAAAGCAATGCAAGTTCGCTTGTTGATGTTTAGAAGTGGTTATTAGTGATTTCAATCATGTGACCTAGGATGTCACCATTTGGTTTGCTCCATCCTCCAGACTTTTCCATTTATTCACTCTTCATACAACAGGTAAAATGACTGTAATGGCAAGCAAAGTGGTACTTAGAGCTGCCTACCTGTGAATCCAGGCAACGGTCAGGTGAATTCAGGCAAGTGTTGGGAGTGTGGAAGAGGAGACCCACAGTTTGGAAGTCAGCCTCAAGTTGAGATAAAAGGACCTTTACTTAAGTTCTTAGTGCTGACTGATGAGATTATAACTCACTTGTGACTTAGGGGTGGATAGCCTTTGTACTTTACACTACCCCTTAAGTATGATTAGCTTAAGGATGATTGGAAGCCAGTCTCTACTTAAGGATGAAAGGAGACTTCACCTGGGTACTTAATACTGGTTGATGAGATTGTGATTTAATGATATGCTTTATTTAAGACTATGGGGCCACCTTAGTAATAAGTTGTTATGTCATATGGTTGTGAATGTTTTGCTTTAGTTTATTGCTGAATAAATAGAGAGTTCACTATACTATGGGATCAGAACCTTCGAGTTATTCACAGCAACAGTCCTCAGGAGAGCTCCTTGTGAATGACTTTGCAATGACCTAACTCAAAGGTTGCCTCCTCCAGGAAGCCTTTTCTGATACCCACCTCTAACATCCACCCTACCTAAAACTAATCCTTCTCTAATTTATCATTGCTTGCCTTTGATCTCATATATTATTTCCTGTCATATTAATTTTTGTACATGAGAGGAAAGGCATAGTGATAGAGAGGAAAATGAGTTGGACTTGTAGTAATTCAAGACTTGAGTTCACATCCTCCCCTGTCACTTGCCATCTATGTGACTCCAACATGTCACTATTTATTTATTTGTTTGTTTGTTTGCTTGTTTTTAATGTTACTTTCTTTTTAAATTTTGAGTTCCAAATTCTCTCTCTCCTTACCAGCTCCTCTCCACCTACTGAGAAGGCAAGTAAAATGCTGTGAATTATTTATTTGAAACCATGCAAAACATGTTTCTGTATTAACAAGTCACCAAAAACAATAAAAAGCAAGAGAATTATACTTCAATTTGTACTCAGAGTTCATCATTTCTCGCTCTGAAGGTGGACAGCATTTCTTAATTTATTATTTATTATTAATTTTCTTAATTTCTTAATTTCATAATATGTCTGTATACACTCATATATGTACATATACATATATATGTGTGTATATACACACAATCTATATGTACACACATATCTCTCTTTGAATGAGCTCTGATGGAAGTAATGTTTAAGCATTCCCCCCTCCACCTATTTGTTCCTCTACTATGATAGATTTTCCTTATGTGCCTCTTTTATGTGAAAAAAGTACCCCCAGACTACCTCTCCCTTTTCCCTTCTTCCAGTACATTTCTCTTTTTTCATACCTTCACATTTCAGGGGGAGGGAGATCATCTCAACATATTTGACTCTTACACATACCTTCTGTCCATGTAGACCTCTTCTAACTCCCCTAACAATGATAATGTCCGTAAGAGTTACATGTATCATCTTTACACATAGGCATATAAACAGTTAATTGAATCCTTTAAGATTACTCTTTTGGGGTGGCTAGGTGGCACAGTGAATAGTGTACTGGCCCTGGAATCAGGAGGACCCGAGTTCAAATCTAGCCTCAGACACTTAACATTTATTAGCCGTGTGATCTTGGGCAAGTCACTTAACCCCAACTGCCCTGCCATACCCCCTCCAAAAGAAAAAAGCAAAAAAAAAAAGATTATTCTTTCATCTTTACCTTTTTTTAATTTCACTTGAGTCTTCTGTATGAATGTCAAATTTTCTTTTCATCTCTGATTTTTTATCAGGGAAGCTTAATAGTTCTCTATTTTATTGTTTCTATCCCCATTCCCTCCTCCCCAACCATCCCCCCCAAAGGATTATACTCAGTTTGAATGAGTAGGTTATTCTTGGTTATAATCCTAACTCGTTTGCACTCTGGAACATCATATTCCAAGGCTTCCATTCCTTTAACTTTGAAGCTACTAAGTCTTGTGTGATTCTGATTGTGGCTCTACAATATCTGAATTGTGTCTTTCTTAGCTATGATCAGTATTTTCTCCTTGACCAGAAAGCTCTGAAATTTGGCCAAAGTTTTCCAGGGAGTTTCATTTTAGAATCTCTTTCAGGATGTGATAGATTCTTTTAATTTCTATTTTACCCTCTGGATCTAAGATATTAAGGCAGTTTTCTTCAACAATTTCTTGAAAGATGATGTTTAAGGTTTTTTTTTATCTTGGATTTCAGAGAATCCAATAATTCTTAAATTATCTCTCATAGAATCTGTTTGTCCAAGTCAGCCATTTTTCCAATGAGATATTTCACATTATCTTCCATTTTTCATTCTTTTGACTTTGTTTTGTGTCTTCTTCATGTCTCATGGAATCATTAGCTTTCACTTTTCCATTTCTAAATTTTAACTAATGATTTTCTTCAGTGAGTGTTTGTACCTCTTTTTTCCATCTGGCCTATTTTGCTGTTAAGGAGTTCTTTTCTTCAGTGAGTTTCTATACTTACTTTCCCATTTGGTCTATTCTGCTATTTAAAGAAGAGTTCTTTTTTTCAGTGAAGTTTTGTGCCTCTTTTACCATTGGGTCAATTCTATTTTTAAAGTGTCATTTTCTTCATTATTCTTCTGACTTTTTTACATAGCTATTAATTCTCTTCATAATTTTCTTGCATCACTCTCATTTATTTTCCCAATTTTCCTCTACTGCTCTTGTCTCATTAACTCTTTGAATAATCCTTTTTGAGCTGGGATCTGAATAGCATTCTTCTTCGAGACTCTGCTTGTAGTTGTTTTCACTTTGTTGTTTTCTTCTGAGATTGTGTCTTGGTCTTCTGTGAATTGTAGTAATTTTTATGGTAAATTCTTTGTATTTTTTGCTATTGTTTGCATATTTTATCCAGCCTATTTCTTGATCTTAAACTTCATTTTGAAGTTGGGCTCTGCTTAACTGAGAGTGGGGAGACACGGTCCCAAGCTTCAGACTTTTTCGTGGTGCTGTTTTGGGAGCTAGTTATTGTAATCTGAAAGTGTTTGATGCTTCCAATTTGGTATGATCTGGGGAGAGGTATGGTCACTGTTCTCTTGCTCTGTGCCCTGGTCTTTACCCAGGAAGGAATGCAGATTTCATACAACCACAAGCACTAGCACTCCACTTGGCCCTGGAAGTATAACCAGATGCCTTGTTCTCCTTCAGCCTCAAATGCTAGTTCTCTCTTCTCCCTTGGAATAGTGAAGAGGGCCCCTGCTTCCTTTTGATAGGCCTCAAGTGCTCCTGTCTTCCCTAGAACTGTGACCCAGAACTGTGAATGGGCAGTGGAGTTGCCAATCAGTGCCAGTTGCACAGATGTTACCATGTCTGGACTAAAAGTTTCCAAAGTAGCTGAGGTTGCTGCTGCCACTGCTGTCCACCACTACTATGGTACATGTACTCCAGGCTAGCTCTCACTTCCATGTCACAGACCTCTCCTTTGCTGAACTCCTAAGTTATCTTAGGCTGGGAAAATATCTCACCCTGCCCTTGCCTCTTTCATAAATTTGATTTGAGGAGTTATTTTAAAGTGTTTTGGAGGGCAATGTTGGGTAAATTCACCTGGGTTGCTACTTATACTCCACCATCTTGGCTCCCAAAGTCAGTCTTTAAACTCTGTATATATGCGTGTGTGTGTGTGTGTGTGTGTATGTGTGTGTGTTTGTAAAAATGGGGATAATTGTACTTATAATATCTATTTCACTGAGTAATGGAAAAAGATCAAAAGAGATTATCTATAAAAAAACTGTTCTTAAACCTTAATCTTCTATGTAAATTTCAACTGTTATGAATGAATGAATCAAAAGCAGTTATGGAATGATTTTTGTAAGCAAGCACTAAGCTGAATGGTGAATATACAAATACAAAAGCTAGAGATATCCTGCCCTCTTGATGCTTATGACAAGGAAGATCTAGCATTGTGGTCTTAGAAGTCACAGTGTTTATAAATGAGACAACAGTGTCTTTAAATTGTATACCCTTTACTGAGGAAATACTGGTATTAATCTTAGTACAGTTCCCTGAATAAGAGATGGAAGCAGGGATTACAGCCAGCTGGAAGTAGGATGGAGAAATATTACCTATATATTCCACAGTTAGACTATAAATTCTTTACCAGCAGGGACTGTATTTGAAATATGTGTGTGTGTGTATGTGTATGTGTGTGTATGTGTGTGTGTATGTGTATATATATATATATGTATATATATATATATATATATATATATATATATATATATATTTCTCCAGCAACTATGACAGTGCCTCAAATAGTAGGTAAAAATAAACCTTGATTAATTTAAGTTGAACTGAATTGAATCTAATTGAAAAAATATAGCATCATCCCAGCCTCCATGTTTTTTTTTTCCTCCTTTCATTTCCCCTAGTCTGTAGGGAAGAGGGATTTTGGCATGTCCGTGGCCTGAGCTATAAACAACCATTTGTTAAATGCCTACTATGCACCAGGCATTGTGTTGCATGCTGAGAATACAAATACAAAAAAGAGACTGCCACTGTCTCCAAGGAGATTATATTCTACTTGTCCAGGATGATGTCTCAACATCCCATAGATATTCTGTGTATCAATAGAAAGGCCTTGAAATAGAAATCTCTTTTCATTTACATCATGCATGGTTCCAACTTGTCCTGAGTTGTGGATCATAGGATAATAGATGAGTGGCTAACCATTCATAGAATGTGTTAAAGTGGAAATCCCTTTTATGTACGGTTTGAACTACATGACTGCTGAGGTCTCTTTGAACTTTCAAATGCCCTGATTCTGCTATAAAGAGTTGGAAAATACTTCAGAGATAATCTAGTCTTACCACTTTATTTTATAGATTTACCTAACCTTAATCAGTGAATGGGTGTTGCCTCACTCAAATTGATACCTGGGAAAGTTTTTAACTTAAAAAGGCCCAGGTTTCCAACTGCATTCAGGGCCATCACCATTCATCTTGATCTATATCTTGCCACTGTTGGCTCCATAGGAGAGAGCGAGGCTGGTGACTTTGCACAGCCCTCTGTCACTTAAATCCAATTCACTTGCAAGTCATGTAATCATCTTTCTGATGCCATGGTCCTTTACTAGAATAAGGGACAAACACCAACAGAGGAAGAAATTGATACCCAGAGAAGGGAAATGAGTTGCCCAAGGTTATAGAGGTACTAGGTATCAGAATCTGGATTTGAACACATGTCCTTAACTCAAAATCCAGTGTGCTTTACCCAGTGAGGCTTTTGTAGATGATTATTATCATATCTAATTCTAATGTAGACTAGGACATGATCATTTACTAGTCTTGTCTTGCATCATAGCTGGCTGTTTACCAGTCTCCAGGATGAGTCCAGTGTTTTCTAATTAATTTTTCAATAAGAAGGGGAAATGTGGGGTGATATTTTGTCCTTAATTTGAATCAGTTAGTCTTTTTTTTTTCTTACTAATTTAGGAAAAATAATGATTCCAAAGTGTGTTAAGTTGTGCTAATTAGCAGTCTTCCCAGCAAAATAAACATGCTATTTGAATATAAAGGAAGTGGATTATAAGCCTTTGACCATTCTCCAGAAAGGTTGTGGGAGAATGTTAATTAGCCAATTGCTGAGGCTAACAAATCCCCCAGCCCCATCTCTCCTGAATGTTCTGGAAATGGGGAAAAAAACGTCCTAGGGAGCAGGCCTGAATTCATGGCCAGTGATTTCTCTTGAAGGTACATGATTAGTATTCAGGATCATGGAATAAGCAGCCCTCTCAGAGATTCTGCAAAGCAGGCTGTTCAGCAAAGATTATTGGAGCAGCTAAATGCAGAAATTGTAACCTGGGTTTGTGCCCTTGTTCAGACTTCAAGGTGTTGGGTCCCAGTGTGCCAAGGGAGTGAACTCCTGGGTCAGGGTGAACATAAGCAAATATAGCCTCACAGATTTTGTTGCCTTCTCATATTTAAGTGGCCAATTCATTTTTGTTATAACCAAAGTAAATATTTAACCTAGATAGGCTAGGTTTGAATCCAAAGATTCCTGCTGACTTCTTTTTTCA
This sequence comes from Pseudochirops cupreus, assembly GCA_028627135.1. NCBI lineage: Eukaryota > Metazoa > Chordata > Mammalia > Diprotodontia > Pseudocheiridae > Pseudochirops > Pseudochirops cupreus. The sequence continues at coordinate 144,146,675 of CM053582.1, forward strand.
TTCTCCCTAGGAGGTTTCCTCTTTGGTGGTACAGAGTATTTGCTGAGAGAAATGGATTTGAATCCAAAGGACCTAAATTTAAGCCTCAGATTTATAGCTACTAGTTGGGTGACTGAGGAGATGATTTAACCTCTCAGACCTCAGGTTTTCTTATCTTGAAATGAGGAATATCATACTTATTTTATCCAGTTCTCAGGATTGCTGTGAAGATTGATGTATACTACCTGGGTCCAAATTCACTTTCCAACTTTGGTTATATATTATTATTCTTCCTACACCCTGAAATCCTCTTTGTTTTTCTTTTTTTTTTAATTTAATTGATTGATTTATTTACTTTTAGTTTACAAGATTCAGTTCCACAGTCCTTTGAGTTTCAAATTTTCTCCCTTTCCTCTTTCCCCCCTCCATGGCAGCATATAATCAAGTATAGGATCTGCAAATACTTTCACACTGAACATTAGTCTGGTTGTACAGAAGGGTTGTAACCAATGGAGTTAACAATGGGGAAAAAAGAAAGAAAACCAAACATGGAAAAGAACACGAGCATGTAAATTGCTTCAGTCTCCATTTAAACTCTGTTCTTTCTAGAACTTTCTCTGAATGTAGATATCTCCTTCCATCCTGAGCCTTGTAGAGTTGTCTTATAACTGTGAGTTGCTGAGAAGAGTCCAGTTTTTCAAAGTTTGTTGTCACATGTACAATGTGTCTGTGATTGTGTACAAACTTTTCCTGGTTCTGCTCTTCTCACTTAACATCAGTTTGTATAAGCCTCTCCAGGTGAATATGAAAACTGTCTCCTCCTCATTTCTTATAGCACAATAGTATTCCATTACATTCATATACAGGAGCTTGTTTAGCCATTCCCCAATCTATGGGCATCCCCTTAATTTCCAGTTTTTTGCCACCAATCTTCTTTGTTTTTCTCATGCATTGAACTCCATCTGTGGTCTCTTTGTTTCTGCACTGGCTGTCTTCATTCCTCACCATTGCCTTTTAGAATTCCTAGCTTCCTTCAAAACACAGTTCATATCCACCCCAAATGCTCACAGGGAATAGTTGTGCCCAACATATGGTAGAGCATTCCAAGCTTGTATTGGTCTGATCAGCCACAGCCAGAGACACTGAAACTTGACTCTGGCGTAGTGATGTCATTTTGTTCCTCTTTGAGAATGAAGGATGACAACCAATCAACTGATCTAGATGAAGACTTTTTTGACCCTTTCACAGCCCTACCTTCTTGCCAGATATCAGTGCATTCCTCCAAAAATCCTCATGTATCTTTTGTACATACCTATATGTGAACGCTCAGGGCCATGGGTTGTGAACCACAGTTTAATAAGTGCTTAATGGGGTTTCCCTAATAGATTTCAAGCTCCTTGAGGGCTGCATCCCTTTGATCTTTGTATATTCATTGCTTGTCATGGTACTTAGCACGCAGTAGGTACTTAATAAATATTTATTGATTAATTGACCAAAAGAGATAATGCATATGAGTTCGTGTAACCATAATACCCATATGGATAATCCTATTCAATTCAATAAACATTTCTTACGTGTATACTATATGCAAGGCACAGTGGATGAATGAATGCATAAAGGAGAAGTGACTTTGATGGAATGGGAAACTTATAGGTGAGAATTTTCTTCATCACTGCAGATCCAGCCTTTGTTTGAGACAAGAGCTAGAGAGGTTTCGGAATAGCAGAGAGATTAAATAAATTACCCAGCAACCCTGAAAAAGAGTCAGAATGTGGATTTGAAGCCAGGCCTTCCCTGACTCTAAGACCAACTCTCTGTCCACCACACCAGGCTGCCTCTATGTAAGGACTGGAGATACAGACTAGAAGATAAAGCAATTGTGACCTAAAGAAACAAACATTAATTGATTTTTTAGATGGAGTGAAATGAATGAATGTAGCATATTGTATCATCTTCCTCCTTTTCTCGGTCAAAACAATTGCTTATATTCCCGTTCTCCACTTCTCCTCCTCTCACTCCTCAATAATTTGCAAGCCAGTTGCCGATTTCATCCTTCACTTGAAACTACTCTCCCAAAAGAGAACGGTGATATCTTCATTGCCAAATTGACCTTTTCTCAGTCTTCATACTTCTGAACGCATTGATTCAGAATGTGTCACCCACCTTTTCCTTCTGGATACTCTCATCTTTCTGTGTTTTTGTGACATTGCTTTGATCTAGTTTTCTTACCTGTGCAACCCTTCCTCAGTCTCCCTTGTGGGCTCATCATCCATATATGGATTATACAGCCTTATAGCTGTAGATATTTCCTAAGGTTCTGGTCTATGCTCCTCTTTTCTCTCTATCCTCTCTTCCTAGGCGATTACATGAACTGATACACACACATGTGCATGCATGCACACACGTGTGCATTCACATGCATGTGAGAATGCAGGTAGAAATGGTCAGATTTGACAATTGATTGAATGTGTGCCATGAAGGAGGAAGTCAAAGATATTGCCACGGTTGTGAAATTTGGACACTGGAAGGACTGTGGTGCTTTTGACAGACACAGGAAAGTTCAGGAGAGAGAAGGATTTCAGGGGAGAGTTAGTGGTTTCCATTTTGGACATGTTGAATTTGAGATTTCTCTGGGACATCTGGTTTGAAATTTCCAACAGGCAACTGCTGATGAAGAACTGACGCTCAGAGGGGAGATCATGTTTGGGTGTGTATTTATCCCTATATCTATACCTATCTATATTTATATATACATGCTTACATACAAATATAGATTGTTCTTGTTGTTTAGTCCTTCAGTTATGTCTGACTCTTTGTGAGTAAGAGGATCAATTGCCTATAGGGTTTTCTTGGCAAAGTACTGGAGAGGTTTGCCATTTACTCCTCTTGTTTTATGTAGACAGGAGTTAGTCAGTGGTTCTCAACCTGTGGGTTACGTTCAATTTGTAACAATGAAAATATATCCTGTATATCAGATATTTACATTACAATTCATAACAGTACCAAAATTACAGTTATGAAGTAGCAACAAGAATAATCTTATGGTTGGGGGTCACTACAACATGAGGAACTATATTAAAGGGTCGCAGCATTAGGAAGGCTGAGAACCATTTTGTTAAATGATTTGCCAGGGTCACAGAGCTAGTAAGAGTCTGAGATCAGATTTGACCTCTGGTCTTTCTGACTCCAAGCCCAGTTCTTTATTCATTTCACCACCTAGCTGTCTTGCATATATTGATACACATATATAAACATATATACATGCATACACATACATATACACACATGCATATATAGCTATAAACATATATATATATATATGCATGTTTTATGGTGTCTACGTCCACTAGTATTATATGGACTATATTATAATTGCTTTACCAATTGTCTGTTGAACATCTTAAACCAGATTTCCCCAAAGTCATCTCAAAGTAAACTTGTCCAAAACTGAACTCTCTATCTTCTCCCCCCGCCCCAAACCTTTTCCTTTTCTAAACTTTCCTGTTTCTGTTGGAAGTATCACAATCCTTTCCAGTTTCCAAGGTTCAAAATCTTGATATTATACTCAACTCTCACACTTATTCCTTATTATGCACAATTAGTTACCAGATTTTGCTATTTCTATCTTCATGACAGGTCTCATATCTGGTCCCCTCACTCCACTCACACAGCTTCCACCTTAGTTGAAGCCCTTTTCACCACTCACCTAGCTAATTGCAACAGCTGCCTAATAGGTCTCCCTACCTCAACTCTCTCTGTCTCTACAGAAGTTCATCCTATGTACTGCTGCCAAAGCAATTTCCCTTAAGCATGACTCTAATGGTGAGTTCCCAACTCAGTCTACTCCAGTGGCTTCCTATAACCTCTAGGAAAAAATAAAAATTTCTGTTTCCCAATCTATCTTTCTAGGTTCACTGGACATTAGTTTACTGCCCACACTCTGACAATCTGTCTCTGTTCCCTACACATTCCTTATGTGTTTTTTTTTTCTGCTTTGTAATGGTCATCCTCCATACCTGGAATATACTCTCTCTTTAATCTCCACCTCAAAAAATCCTTTCCTTTTAAGGTGCACCTCAAGCACTATCTTCTACATGAAGTCTTTGCAGGGCTTTCACCCCTAAATGTCTTTTTTTCTTCCCTAACTGTGTTGTACTTGTGTATTCACTTCATATTTATGCTGGGGGGCAGGAGGGGAGTGTGGAAGCTAGATGCCTCAGTGCGTAGTGCCAGTGAAGACTCATCTTCCTGAGTTGAGATCTGACCTTAATCACTTACTAGTTGTATGACTCTGGGCAAGTCACTTAACCCTGTTTGCCTCAGTTTCCTCATAAGTAAAATGAGGTAGAGAAAGAAATAGTAAACCACTTCAGTGTCTTTGCCAAGAGAACCTGAAATGAGGCTATGAAGAGTCAGACACAACTGAAAAACAAATGAACAAAAATATATGGATACACACACACGCGCACACACACATATGTATATATATATATATATATATATATACACATATTTGCTGCCTTCCTTATAATATAAGTTTTTTACAAATATATATATATATATATATACATTTATTATACTTTTTGTCTCCATTATATAAAATACTTAGCACATAGTATGCAGTTAACAAATACTTGCTGGAATGATAATGTGTTTGCATGTATGTGTACACATATGTATATGTGAATAATGCAAGATTTCACTGTCGATATAAATGTAGATACCATGTATGAAATATCCCTTAGTGTGTACACATAGTATTTCTATCTATTTGCTTCTGAATGTTCTATCAAGGGATATATAGAATTCTGAATTACCAGGATGTACTAGTTTTCAGACTAAAGATAGCATTCTATAAATGTTATCAAATACTGAAAAACAAACTCTCCCAAGATTACAAAAACCGCATGACTGGTGAGAAATGGTATGCTCACAGATCCATTTCTGTTTCTTCTTAATACAACAAATGTGTTAGGCTAACAATATCGTTTCAAACATGTGTTTTCTTTATTTCTGATGCTTTAAAAACTCATTTTTAAGTTTCCTGTGATGGACTTCCCTGATTTCCTCTTATTTCATTGTTTTCTTGTTTTTGCTTTGGAAGGGCTGAATGCTTCTTGCATAACAAATCTCTTCTTTGGTAACAGACTCCTATAGCAACCTGACAACCATGGTCTTTGGCAGTAGTGTGATTTTTAACACAATAGCAGACAATGCTTCAACTGTGAGCCATTCAACTCTACTGAGAAATTAGCATATTAGTAGCTTGGATGGTAGAGGATGCTTCAAATGGTAGGTGCCATATTGGTTCTATTGCAAGATAAGAAGATTACATGTGTAAACTGAGCTAAATAAAACAATCATGATCATCTATATTGCACCAAGAGGCAAGTTTTGATGCTTAATTAAAATACATTTATTCTGGAGAAAGAAGATCTGGGTTTGAATCCCAGTTCTGACATTGACTTACTTAAATAAACTTGGGGGAATCTCTTAGATTCTCAGTACCCCATTTTTCAATTATAAAATGAGAAGGTCAGACAAGATGTTTTCCTTCCCACTTATGATTTCCATTGTAGGATAGATATCAGAAGATACAGTCCTAGAGCAGTGGTTCTCAACCTTCCTTTTTTTTTTTT
>CM053582.1:144152792-144174593 GCA_028627135.1 Pseudochirops cupreus
CACTTCTCAGAGCAAGAAGGTATCCATCATAACACTCATGACTCAGTACCTAATTAGAAATTAGCAAAAGATATGAAATCCTTCCTACAAGCAAGCATCTCCTAAGCAAGTTTCCCTTAATGGGCTCCATGTGAGGCCTAGTAATGGGCGGGGAAGGTCTTAAATCCCATTAACACTGCATCATCTGGCAGCTGTCAATTTAAAGCTCTTTACAAGACATTTGTGTGTGCATGTGCAATTGTATGTATATGAGAAAAAGTACACGTGTGAATGTCTGTGTTTGTACTTGCTCATATAAATGCTTTCTCATAAGGTAATGAACTTAATGAATCGTCATCACTGGAGGCAATTTGGCAGAAACTTGATGTCTAATTTTTGATGAGATGAGATGAAATATGTGTTTTTTGGAAAAAACGTATACATCTTTGCATTTAATATTATACGTGTGTGTGATATGTCCTTCATATGGAGACCTTGGCACTGTGCATACAGAGCCAACTTGAGGCCAGGAAGTCCAAGTTTCACTTTCAATGTTTGTGTGATCCTAGGCAAATTACTTAATCTCTCACTTCTCTAAGCAACTTTTTAAGACTGTGTTTAAATTGTAAAGAAAGTAATGACCTATATTGGTAGAGAGATTTTCTTCATCAGGGAGTTGCAAATATTAATGAAATTGCAGATCTAATCCATTTCTTTATCCTTATCCCTGTGTATGTGCACATACATATATGTATATGTGTATAAATGCATGTATATATGTGTATGATGTTATATGTGATTACGTATTTATGTGTATATGTATCATGCCTTATATATCTATCTATCTATCTATATATACATACCTCTTTTTTTTTTAGATTTAAATGTTTCTCTTGGTCTTTCATCATGTGATTATATGACCTTGGATAAGTCACAACTTTTTTTGCTTTCAGTCTCTTCATATATATAATGAGAGTATTAAACTAAATATAGTTCCAATTTCAAATCCAATTGCTGCTACATCAGTAGCAAAACCTATATACGGTATATAAACACCCACACTTATACATACGTGTACATAATTATTGTCACTACCAGTGTTTTAATATAACTCTTTGCCCCAAACTTCTGTGAAGGTTGGCTTTTCTAGTCCAGGATTCCAACTATCCTTAGCCACATTTGATATCCACAGATGGTCCCTTGGCTGCCTCTAATCAAACCCATTTGTTAGGCAAATATCATGCCCACTCTGTTGCTTGGTTTCTTTTCAGAAGATTCCTGGGTGCCAGATGAACATGGGTGTGGAGGGGCAGCCAGCACAGAGCTCAGATCTCTTTCTTGGGAATCACGTTGTGCCACTAAGAAAGAACTGGCACCCAAAAAGCTGCATGCCTTTTGCTTAATGACACCTGTTGAAACCTACTTGCCAACAAAACCGCTATTGCCTGGTGAGTCTAGGAGTTAGCAGCACATGAGGCTGCCAGCAACCTTGTAGTATGACAGCAGGTGACTGGGAATTACATTAACACAGCCTTGGTTTAAGATGACACGTGACTCTCAAAATCTTCCTTGTGATCTGTCTCCCCTGGAAAATACTTTGTACTGACGGCCTTTCAATTACTAACTATAATAGCAGCAGTTGACTTATGAATAACAGTAATATCAGGTATTGAGCTTATAGAGAATATGAGTATGAATTTTTACTTTTATATTCACATGATGACAGATGTCACTTTAAAGTCTATGATTTGCACATGTATATGTGTATGCACTTGTGCGTCCTATAGTGAATTCCTTGTCACTGGAGGTAATCAAGCAGAAACTAGATGCCCACTTGAGGGGGTGCAAATCACCATCACCATCATCCTTGTGTCAATGTACAGATCTTGTTTCCAGTGTTGGCACAGAGTAAGATTGTAGAATTTGGAGCAGGAAAGAGTTTTAGAGATCTACTCTATTTCCATCAGTTGATAGGAGAGGAAACTGGGTCCCAGAGTGGGGAAGCTAGTTGCCCGAGACCATAAATTAATAAGCAGCAGGATAGGGATTTGAATCAAAATTCCCTCACCCCAAATCTGCTTTATATAAAACCTGATACAGATTGATTCTACTTATTTTGTTTATTTTAAAAGATATTTCATTTGGGGGATCCTCTAGTGAACAGATGTCCTGTATTTGAACTGGTGCAATATTTTTCTACAACATCATATACTGAGCATGTGATATCCCTCTTAGTAATATTAATAAGAACAACACTTGATATTTGTGTTTTGATATGTTTACATGTGTGGTTTTATCTGAGACACAGAGCATTCCTTTGATGCCCTCAGAGGCAGCTGGTGAAGCTGATAGAGCATTTAATCAGGAGTCAGGAAGATTTGAGTTTAGATCTGTCTCAGCCATTTTCTAGCTTCTTGACTCCAGGAAAGTCATTTAACCTCTTTCTGACTCAGTTTCCTTAACTATAAAATATGCATAATAAAAGCACCTACTCTACAAGGTTTTTATTTGGATCCAATGAGATCGTAGTTGTAGGTGCTTAGCAAAATACCCGCTACACAGCAAGCATTTAATAAATACTTACCCCTCCCCTCCAAGTAGAAAGGCATTGTTATCCTTTTTTTACTGATAGGGAAACTAAAATTTAGACAGATGAAGTAATTTGACAAAAGTACAAAATGAATTAATTAGTACAATCCTCAAATTCAGATCTTCTGATCCCAGAATAGGTTCTTAATGAGTATTTGTTGAATGAAATGTAATATTCATTTGTATGTTTGCTCCCTTCACTCAGCTTCCCAGAGATCAAAAAGGACATGGGTACCATCTAGTCTAATCCACTTACTTAACAGCTGAAGCTGACTCAGTTTGGCCTTCAAAAAAAGGTTCCATAGGATATAAATGACAGAATCTAGGTTTAAGCTAGCACTTTTAATTCCAGTTTTTGCTACCTACCTCCCATACCCACTGGGTCTCTTTGATATGATACCTCAAGGCCTTTCATTTCAGTATTTAGTTCATTATTCAGTACTAAGCTACTTACTTGAGGGCCTTTGATATACAGGTTGAGATAGCCTGAAAGGTCAGAAAATCCTCATGTTGACAGACTATCCAAAGCAGCTCAGAACAAGGAGGCCTGTTTCACTCTCGTATTTACTGAATCTTGACTAATTAATTATGTCTGAGGTGGCTACTTGCTCCACACATCCCACCTTTGCTCCCTTCCCCAGGTGTTCACAGATGGCTTTCTTGCTGAATGAACCTGCTTGATATTTGGTAATTGATTCTTGACTACCATTCCTTATAGCCTGCACTTCCTTCTCCCACACCTCACACTCAGCTCCCTCATTAACAGAGACTGAATCCCATCTAAAACATCTAAAACAATGAAAAAGGGTGAAGAATTATTTATCAGTTAATAGCCCAAAAATGCTTTAACTGAGAGTGCTGCTTTATGGGGCCCCAGGCAATTTTTTTTTAACCAATCACAATTTCAAAATCACCTGTGAAATGGGGGTAATTGAGGCACATAATCATAAATCTTTCTATTAACCTCAAATTTTCTAAGCATTTACACATGCAAGGCCTGTTGCTCGGTGCTAGCAAATATAATTGGGCAGTTAGGTGGTACAGCGGATAGGGTTAGAATGGTGGCTAGGACAGGCACAACGGATAGGGCTAGGAAAGGTACAGTAGTCTGGACACAGGAAGATCATTTTCCTGAGTTCAAATCCAGCCCCAGATACTTACTAGCCATGTGACCTTGGGCAATCCACTTAATCCTGTTTGCCTCGTCTTCCTCATCTATAAAAGGAGCTGAAGAAGGAAATAGAAAACCATTCAAGTATCTTTACCAAGAAAACCCCAAATGAAGTTACAAAGAGTCAGACATGACCGAACAGGAAAAGCAGAATAGGCAAATAAACAAAATGAATCAGTCAATTAAGAGGAATAGAAACTGGACCAGTGATTTTATTAGTATAGCAAATTCTCAGGTGAGGAAACATGATCTACTGATGAAGGTCAACACTTTCAATGAAATTTTTGTTGTTAGAGTTGCCTAGGGCATAGGGAAATTGTCAAACAGACAATTTTATTAGACGTGGAACTTCAGCACAAGTCTTCCTAGATTCAAAGCAGGTTTGTTATCTTTTAGTCATGACGAAGAAGAAGCCCTAGACTTTATGGAGCCAAAATTCTCCTGCTGGATAGTATGTGTAAACAGATAAATTGATGCAATAAGCATGAGAAAATGAATAATACTGAGAACTAGGGGGATCCAGAAAGGTTTTCAAGAGGAATTGGCTCTTGAGGTCAGTCTTGAAGAAAGCTATGAATTCTAAGAGTGTAAGGTAATGAGGGAGGACATTGCAGGCATGGAGTACAGGCTGAGCAAAAGAATGGATATTGGAACCTGAAGACTGAATTCAGGAATGACCAATTAGGCCAGGATGGCTGAAATATAAGGCAAAAGAAGAGGAGAATTGTGAAAGAAGTCTACAATGGCAACCTGGAGTCAGATTGCAAAGGGCTTTAAATAACAAGCAAGGAAGTTTAAATTTAATCTGAGAATCAGTAAGGGGGAACTGAAGTTTTTTGAGCAGGGGAGCAATGTGGTACAATGAATTCTTTCCTTTGTTCCATGAGGTTAGAGCTACTTCGTTATGAGTCCTCTCAGACACAGAAAGGAAAGGTGTCTCCCTTTGACTATCTTCCATATACTCTGCTCCCTTATGGCTTATACTCAGATAAAAGAGAACCACAGAAGTATAGACCGATAAAATCTCAGATTGTAAATGACCTCAGAGTTCATTTACTCCAACCTGTTTCTGTTCTTACAGCCCCCCTGATTAGTTCTCATCTATCATCTGATTGAAGACTTCCAATGATGGGAAATTAATTATTTTTGAGACAGTTCATTTTATTTTGACAGGCTTTAATTATTTGAGTGTTTTTGCTTATATCAAATTAAATTTACTTCACTGTAACTTAATGTCGTTGCTTCTAGTTCCATCTTTTATGTCTAAGCAGAAAAGTCTAATTTCTCTTCCACACATTTATAGCAACATTTATAGCAATCCTGTACCCACTAATTCCTCTCTTCTCCAAGCCAAATATCACTATTTCTTCCCACTAATATATGTAGACTAATATGTAGCTAGATACATTCAGCTTTAAGTCTTGGACTCTCTCACTATATCAGTAACACTTCTTTGGATTATACTCAAGCTTTTCAAGGACCATCCTAAAATGTAGTCCCTATAAATAGATATTAGATCCAAGTAAAGTTTAAAGAAAGCAAAGTACTGAGCATTTCCCTACCCCAGATACTCTTAGCATGGAAAAAAGTAATGAATTTCTGTGACCCTGAACAAGTCATTTAGCCCTTCTAGGTTTCAGTTTCATTTCCCATAAAATAGTGTGACTAAAGGACTTCACTCATAGGGTTGTTCTAAAGATCAAATGAGATGATGTCATATGAAGTGCTTCACAAACATTTAAGTTTTAACATTATATAAATAGTAGCTATAATTTCATCACTGCCTTCATTATAGATGCTACATTTTTATTCATGTAGGCTATTTTCTTGGCTGCCATGAATAACTCCCCACAAGAAAATCAACATATATATTTAGTAAAAGCTCCCAGCTACCAATAATAGCATTCTCACATTCTGGCTTACAGAGGAAAATCCTGCTGAATGCAATCCAATTCCACAAATATTGATTAAGTACTCTGTCAATGGACACCATTTTCCTTTCCATACTAATGCCAAGCCAGAATCAAGGGGATGAGAAGAAGAACTGGAAAGGGTTAAACATATGACTTGGTTATTTCTACTCTATCAATAAATCTGAAGCTGAGGTTAGGAAAACTACTTAAGAGTGCATTTTTGTAATGATTTTCTAAAGAAGTGTAAGAAATATGGCCATTCAGCTGGTGGCATAGTATCTGGCTCCTGTCTGGCTTCCTCCTGCCTTGGCTCTAAGTTATTTCACTTGAAGGCACATAGATTTAGTGATCACTAAAGACAGAAATAACCTTAAAGATGAGATGGTCCAAAACTCTCATTGTGATGTTTGGTAATTCAAGAAAAGCTCACATAGTATACACAGCTAAGCAGCACAAACTAGAAAGCCATGGTAGGTATTATACAGAAGGAGGAAATGTTAGTGCTTCACTTGATAAAGATGGAATGGATGATGTATGTGTGCATACATGTATAGATATACATGTATATATGTATATATACTCACACACATACACACACATAATATACATACCATATGCATATATACATGTACACACATGTATATATGTGTGTGCCACAATATGCTGACCATATTGTGGCACTTAACCATATTTTTTCTATATGACTCAACTCCTGACAGAGAGGAGATAGAGTCAAGACACAGAATAAGACATATTTATGGGCATGATGAGTGAAGGATTTTGTTTTGCTTGACTTTACATGTTTGTTACAATAGTTTTTAGTTGTTTTTTTTTAATTGAGAGGAAAGGGAGAGAATATAAAATGTTTGTTAATTGAAAAACAAAATAAAACAAAAAAATTTAAAAGAGAAAGCTAGTGCAGTAGTTATCTTGCTGAATCTTGATAATTTTTATGTTCCCTTCCCCCTCTGCTTTCCCCCTCCTGCTTAGAGTGAAAACAGATTGAAAATGGGAAGGAACATAGCTCTTCCACGTACAGCTGTTGTAGGGAAATGCTTGGTTTTTATTCACATTTGCTGCTGAGCTGTGCTTGCCTAGAAAAAAAAAACACAACCCTGCCAAGTACACTGTTTGATATAGGAAGTGAAAGGACTCAATAACTATGTGTCAGGAGATTGGGATGCTGTAGGGCTGATGGGAGAGAAGCAGGTGCTATCATTTGCAAAGCAAGATTCCCTGCCTGCATCTCACTGTTATGGGGACAGCTGGGAAGTATGCTATGATTAAAACCTCAGTGATGGAAGGAACCATAGAAACCAAAGAGTTTACTTTCCACCTTTAATTCAGGAAACTGAGACCCTGTCCTCCCTGGAGGATAAGTGACTTGCTCAGGGTCACACAGTATATCTGAGGCAGGATGGAAACCTAGGTCTTCCTCACTCCAAATCCAACAATCTATCCCATATGTCCTGTGTAAAAGGGTAATGAATAACAATAATTTTGCAAGAGATATTTATAGGCTTCAAGAAGAAGGCAGAAGCCTATTGTATATGAAAAGAAGTCTCTGGAAATCGGATTAATTATTTGAGCATGGAAAGAGAGGTTCAAGGTGGGGGATTTGTGGTAGTTAATATGGGATGTGATCTTAGTATAAAAGCAAAAGAATCAGCATGAGAGAGTAGGGAGTTGGGGATTTTGGGGTGCCATTGCTTTCCTGTTGCCTCTGAAGTCATGGTGGTGTTTGTGTTTGTGTGGAATGCATGGATATATGGCACTTGATTAGTTTTGTTAGTACTCCCCACACAGAAAATATTGGTATAGATGGAGCAGTCACAATAACTATGAGAATAAAATAATGCTCAGAGCTAGGACTGATTTCCAGTTTCAGTTCCTATAGAATAGTGACTGAACCTCAAGCACTGTGAACTTCTTGGAACCTTTCACATTAAGGACGGACATCATATAGGGGAGGGAGTAGAGAGAAGAGAGCCTTCCTATGTTCCAGCAGCAGAATCAAAGTTTTATGCACTATCAGTCATAATAACTGGCATTTATGTAGGTATTTAAATTGTATAAATTGCCTTTACAAACATTATTTCATTTTGGTTTCACAACAATCCTTTGCGTTAGGTGCTATAGATTTTATTGTCGTCGTTTTATATATGAAGAAATTGAGATTCAGGAAAGTAAAATGATTTGTTTTCTAGAACTGAAGTGAGAAGCCCACAGGGTGGTCCTTTAAAATCCTTTGGGGATTTAGAATTTTCACTGGATTCAGTTTTCACAAATCATTTGGTCTCCTCTTCACTTCCTACCTATTTATACTTACTTATTTCATCTGTTTCTAGCTCTATCTCTCAAAACCCAAGCCTTGATTTGCTATATATACCTACAGATTATGTCTACAGAAACCCAAGAAATAGCTTAGCATTAATGCAAATGTGTTGGAGGAAGTGTCTTATTAATATTTTACATTTTATCTAGGGTTTTACAGTTTCCAGCCCCTTCATGATAACACAACTATTGATATACAATTATTTCTCCCCCTCATTTACAAATGAAGAAATTGAAGCTGAAAGAGGTAAAATAATTTACCCAAGGTTATATTTGACAAGAAAATGACCTAGCTAAAACTCCATCCCAAATCCTGACTTTAATAACATGAGGATTTAAAATGTATGTATGTGGGAAAGGAGGGAGGTGGTAAGTTGGTTTACCACCTTTTTAGCTGCTTTCTTGAGTGTAGTTGTCCTTATTAACTCTCAAAGAATCATTCCAAAGGGGAGCTCTAGTCAAAAGATTTCTGATATGTTGCCAGTCACTGAGAAAGCCTTTAAACCTACCTCCTTGATATCTTTTGCATCTGTAGCCTTTTTACTACCCCTTCACTACCCTCACTTGAGTTCAGGTTCTAATTCATCTGCCCATGTTGACACCTCAACTCTTGTCTGGACTATTCAAATGACCTAATTGGTCTTACTCTTCAAGTCTCTTCTCACTCTAATGCATTTTACACATAGCAGGCAAAATTATCTTAAAGCAAAATTCTACATTAGTCATATCATATTCCCTAACTGTGATTGTACCCAAAGATTCTGTCCCAGGCCCTCTTCTTTTATCTCTCTAAATTGTCTTGGTGACCTTATTGGCTTCCAAAGGTTTAACCTTCATGTCAAAGGATATGACCCATGATTTATATATCCAACCTAAGCCTATCTTCTAAGCACCAGTCCTGCAAAATCCAATGGCTATGTTTCATCAAATCCTAAGATTTTAAGCTGGAAGTGACCTTAGAGGTCACTGAATGTAGCCCCTCATTTTACAGATGATGAAGCTGAGGCACAGTGAATTACCCAGGGTTCATGGCTAGTTAAGTATCTGAGGCAAGATTTTAGTCCAGATCTTCCTAACTCCAGATTCATCTAGGATTCTGTTCACTACATTATTCTCCTTATATCATAAACTCATCAAGCACAAAAGAGAACACATTATCTTTCCTCTTCCCTCCAACACATCTCTCTTCCAAACTTCTCCATTTCTATTGAGACCATGACCAATCTTCCAGTTTTCCAGTTTCTATAACTCATAATCCCTGGGCATTCCTCAGCTCCAAACTCTCTCTCACTCCCAAATTCAATCATCTGTCATATTTTGTCACTTCTGCTTCCACAAAATGTGTCAATTGCATTCCTTTATCACTAATCACACAGCCTTCTTAATTTAAGCCCTCAATACCTCTTTCCTGGATGAAGTCCTTGATAGTAGAGATTTTCTCATTCTTTATAATTATATTCCCAGCACCTAGCAAAATACCTGACACATAGGAGTCACCTAACAAATTCTTTTGAATAGTTTGATTCATTGGTTGAATAGTCTCCTTGTGTCATCTCTCTATACTCCTAGGCATCACACAACTGCCGAAGTAATTTTCCAGTTCTGACCATGCTTCCCTTCTACTTAAACTACAGTGACTCCCTATTTCCTCCAGGATTAAATATAAACTCCCCAATTTGACTTTTTAAATCCCCTCATAATCTGTCACCAACATATATTTTCAGTTTTATTACATATTATTTCTCTTCTCACATTCTATAGTCCAACCAAAATTGGTCTCCTCTCCATTCCTCCCTCCACACTCCATCTTTCAAGTCCATGATTTTGCATTGGCTTTGCCTCATTAATGGAATGTGCTCTCTCTCACCTCTGTCTCATACTGTAGAATCCTTCTGTTCCTTCAATACCCACATCAAGGACCACCTTCTATGTGAATTTTTTCCTAGTCCCCCAACTATTAATGGCCTCTCCCCCTAACTACCTTGTAGTTTAACTTCTTTATATTTATTCTGTGTTATTGTGATCAACATATACTTTTACATGTGCATGATGTCTAAACCAACAGAATATAAATTCCTTCAGAGCAGGGATTATTTCATTTTTCTCTTTGTTATTAGAGGTGCTTAATGAATATTTGTTATTTGATTAATTGAGCAACCAACAGTCAGATTATTTTAGATAATGGTTAACTTCTTTTATGCATCCAAGATTTAATGCTTCTTCAAAGGGAAAAAAATAGAGAAAATACGAACTGTATTCTTTTCAACTCATTTACAGGTATTAGATGTCTCTTGCTATACAGGAAATCTTACATCATCTTAAAACTTGCCTCTCACACTGCTCATTGAAAGAGGTATTTGTACTTATATAACCATGTCATATGATGTAATATAACCCAAACCAGGTCCACTGTAGTAATACACATATTCAAAGGTTTAAAATAATCCAGGAATGCTTTAGAAGGCTCAGTATTCTCTAGTCACCTTTATATAGTGCTAACTTGAACTACTTTCTGTTCCAAAGTTGGCCCTGAAGATATGTGGACTGACCTCTCTTTACTTCCTTTCTCTGTGAGGAACTCACAAGTGTTAGCCATGATACTGATTTGCTCAAACCTGTAAATCTCAACACTGTGACCCTTACCTGGACAAGAAGTACATTTGTATCTATCTTCACATTGAATAGTTGTATTTTTTCACTAGGTGCTAAAATTTATGAGGGCAGGATGAAAACAAAACAAAACATTTTTCTATCACCTATAGTATCTAGATAATGTTGTTTGCATTGAGAATAATTTTAAAACTTTGACATGTTTATAATCTCATGATTTGAGTCATCCCTCTATCAGTGTACATCTTGCTACATTCATGTCCCATGGAACATGAACTCAAGTCATCTTTAAATCCACCCACAGGTGCCCCAGTTAAAAAAAAAATATCCCTACGATGAGTCAGTTGTCAGCCCTTGAGGAAGAGGCAGTCCTTTTCTTTGAAACATCAACCCCTCTACTTGTACCCCAGATCCCATCTTCTTCACTACCCTTCAATTGCTCACACTTTTCTCCCCCTACACTATCCTCAATCTCTTGTTGACCACTAGTTCATTGCCTGTTACCTAGAAGAACCCCCATTTCAAAATTTCTTCCATTCTTAAAAATTTTCACTTGACCTTGACATCTCCTTAGATCTCTCTATATCAGCCCCTTATGACCTCTTGACTGAACTGCTACAATATCTGTTACTTTGGTCCCCCTGTCTCTCCATCCTCTCCCCACTCCAATCCATTCTCCCTACAGCTTCTAGGAAAGACCTCTGAGGTCATCGTCTACTTTTCTTCTTTTTACACTCAAACTCCTAGAAGAAGCCTTCTGCCCTTTACTTCTGTTTCCTCCCCATCCACTAACTTCTCAACCCTTGGCCGTCTGGCTTCCAGCCTCACCACTTGACTGAAAGTGACCTCAGCATGGTCGCTGATGTTACCTCGATTGTTGAATTGAATGTCACTCTTTTAATACTCGTGCTTCCTAACCAGTCTCACTATTTGACTCTATATTGACCATTCCCTCAGGAATACTCTCTTTTCTCTTAGTTTTCAGGAAACTCTTCTCTCCTCATTTTTCTCCTACCTCTGTGACTGAATTTTCTTTAAGGGATCATCATCTATGTTCTACTAAATGTATGCAGTCTGCCCTTGACCCTCTTCTGACTCGATATTTTCTTTCTTGGTGATCTCATTTGTCCCCATGTTTTTAATAATCAGTTCTATACAGATTTATCTGAAATCTGTATATCCTCTCTCATGTCATAGTGTCATCATTCCCATCAGCCCCTTATGATCTCTTGTCTGTACTGCTACAATACTTTCTATTTTGATCTCCCCTCCAATCTATTCTCCATAGAGCTATTAAAGTGTTATTCCTAAACCGTGGGGTTGACTGCAGAAGAAAGTTTAATGACTTTCTATTGACACTAAAGGCAGTCATGACCAAAAAGGGGGAATAACAACAGTAAAACTGACACTAAGATAAGATACAAATGCCCCATATAGTATTTAAAATCCTTTACAATTTGACTCTAATCAGTTTCTCTGGATTTTTTTTCCTATACCCTCTACCTTCCAACCTAAGTGACCTTGTTGCTCTTTTCCAAACACACTATTTCCCTTTCCATCTCTTCATTGTTCTTCAGTTTCCTTCCCATGCCTAGAATGTTTTCTCTCTCAATCCCCTTGGAATCTCTAGTTCCCTTCCATGCTTTGTAATGGTAATGGTAATTTGAAGTTCTTCCCTGACCCTAAAGGAATTTAAGACCTCCTCTGATTTTGAAGATTTTCTCTGCCCTAATAGGATGAATGTCATCACATAGAGCCTGTGGTGGGAGGAGTTTGCTGAAGGGTGCAGCAGAGCCCACAGGAAGCTGGGAATCAGAACAGCTAGAAGGTGGGAGGAAAGAGGATGGAAGGCAAGCAGACAGGTTTGTGAGTAAATGTTTGTTTGTGGGAAGGCTAAAGGATGCTGTGACTCTCTGTTACCTTGTGGTGTATTGACTCCTAGGTTGCCAAGATGGATTCAGTTTCCTGGTTTTGAGATTCAGTTTTCTGGTGTCTGAATAAATGTTTTGCTTCTGTCTTCTATATGGAGAGTCTGCTATATCTTGCCATTGAACACTATGCCAGCATATTTACAACTGCCCTTGGAGTTGTGAATATTGTGTTGGTGTTGCAGGCTTATCTCAAGTGCTACCTCATACCAAAAAAAAGCTTTCTTGAATCCCCCCCAACCCAAATTCTTAGTTCATCATCAAACACACCAAAGATTTCTCTGTATTTATTTATATGCACATATGATGGAAAGGTAACTTTCCTTTTTACATCAGCTGTTGTACTTGGTTTCAGCTCTAGTGAACATCATACTCCCATGCCTTTTTCCCTTGGTGCCCTTCTACCACCACCTTTTCAGCTTCCTTTTGTGGGTTGTATCCCTCAGTTAGATGACAAACTATTTGAAAGCAGTGATGTTTTGTTTTGTTATCTTTTTTCTTTTTCTCATTTGTATCCTCAGAATTAAGTGCAGTACCTGGCACATAGGAGACAGCTTGATAAATGTTTATTGAATTGGATTAAACTTACATCTTATTTCTTCCCGGTAGCATGTAAAGTACTTTTGGGGAGGGACTATTTAGATATGTATTTTTCTGTACTCAGTGCTTAGCATAGTTCCTGACATATGAGAAGTACTTAATAAAAATGTGTTGAATTAATCCAAACTAGAATTTCATTTTGACCACCATTTTACTTGTACTTTTCAAAAATTGAAGATAACTGCACAGGGTTAGGGTAAGGCCTTGAGTCTTAACCTTTAAAGTAGAATGTGATGGGTACCATACCTTTAAACAAGTTGGTCAAATTGATAGTGGTTTAATTGATAGTGGTTACAAATTAAATTTTAGGCCTTTAAGGTAGCAGTGTGTAATTCTAGGGTTTTATTTCTTTGAAAGATTACAGTCTTTTCTTGTTGCATAAAATAAATATCTCAGTTTGGGCTGAGATTTGGGATTTTGTTTATGTCCAGATCACTACGGCATTAGGAAATGAAATCTCCAGGCAAACCCTTTAGAATTTCCAATCACTAAGTGCAGGCCTCATTTCTCTTTTAGAACTACCCATTATGTTAGGCAAGTCCATAAAACCAGATTAGGGGATAAAGCACCTTCCATTTTAGCCTAAATTAATCTTTGGTCATGTGTTTGAAACATTTAATAGCTGTTCCTCTGACTTAATCCCTTTAGGTAAATTTTTCACCTAAAATATGTAGTTATAAGTTGATAAAATATTACCTGGAAGTAGAAGACCCAGGATGTTTTAATTTTCTGTAGCCAGTTTTACAAAACTATTCCCAGCAATTTTTTAAGATTTGTAGAATAATAGGTGATTTTATGCACTATGCTCATTGTGGCAAAAAATAGCAAAAGACTTCAATCACCAACATTAGTCAAAGCACCAGAGAGATTCCATATTTATTTTGCAGAGCCCTGAAAGTGTAGGTGGAGCATATAGGATAATCTTTCTATTTAAGCTTAAATTTGTACGCAGTAAGTTGAGTTACTTAGTAACATAAAATAATAATTAAATCCCCTGGTAATTAATGATCTTCAAATGCATTCATGAACAAGTTATATAGTTCCTTAGATTCTTATTCATCCTTTCTCTACCTGCACACTAAATTTTGATAAATCACTGTATAGAGACATGGCCTTTTTCTTCAAGGTTCCTAACATGATATTTTGCAATTCCTTTCTGAGGAAGCTGTGATAGCATTATTGTTGCTGTTGTTCAGTCACTGAGTTGTGTCCGAATTTTCATGACATTGTGGACCCTACTATTCATGGGGTTTTCTTGGCAAAGATACTGGAGTGGTTTGCCATTTCCTTCTGCAGCAGATTAAGTCAAACAGGGGTTAAGTGACTTGTGCAGGGCCACACACTTAATGTCTGAGGCTGGATTTGAACTCAGTCTTCTTGACTCCAGGCCCAGAACTCTATCTGACTTCTTGTGACATGCTGTGTGATAACATAGAGGGAAGCTATTGAGTCAGTTTCTAGTCTCCAACAACAAAGATGCAGTATAACACAGTGAAAAGTGTGCTGAATTTGTAGGGATCTGAATTCAAATCCTAACTCTGCAATTTATTATGCATAGAACCTGGACTAAGTCACTTACCCACTCAAGTGCTTGTCTGTTTCCTCATTTGAGAAGTATGAAAGTCAGTCTAGGTGACCTCTAATGTCCTTTCTAGCTCTAAGGCTATGGCTCTATCAAATGGAATATGTTCAAAGACACTATGAAAAAGTTTTAAAAGGTAAAGTGGCATCTATTTGGTTTTTCTTCATAACAATAAAAGTTTACAGACAGAAAGAGAAATTCAATTAGTCATCAAGTCAACCTTCAAGTTGTTTGTAAGTACTTATGATGTAAAAACTATTGTCACAACTATCTTAGAAATGTCATTTAATGATATATGGCACTTGACTCAGCAATAATATTATTGTACATATATCCAGGGAGGTTTATCACAGAGAAAAAATGTGTACATACAGAAATATTCATAGCAGCATTTTTGTGGCAGTGAAGAATTTGGAACAAAGCGGTATTGAAAAATGGCTGAACTAATTATAGTTTATAATTGTAAATTCATATTATTGTGCCTTGAGGAATGACAAATATGAAGAATTTAGAGAATCTTAGCAAGGCATATCAATTGATGCAGAGAAATTTATACAGAACCAAAAAAAAAAGTCACAGAATGATTACTATGATATAAAAGAAAACAGTACGGATTGCTATAATTGGTGGAACAGCCAAATGTGACTTTGAACAATTGGTAGTAAAACATGACTCCCTCCTTTTGGTGGAGAGGTGGTGGCCTGTAAGCAGAGAATGAAATATCCATTGTGAGACATTGTTAATATGTTGATTTGTTTTCTTTAACTATAATTCTTTTTTACATCATAGAATTCTGGTTGTTGGGGTTGCATTAGTAGATATATTATTGGAAAAGTGTAGAAATACAAAGAAAATGATAATTATATATGCATATGTTTTAATACATAATATATATGAAATATGCTTAAAACCATATCTAAGTTTACATATGACTTTAAATATTTTAAATGTATTATCCCATATGGTAAGTGCTTGAGCCCATAGCTCTCCCAGAATGGCGAAATCAGAAGGAGGAATGTCTTGACATGACATGTTAACTATCCCATTATAATGATCACATATTAGAACATAGTCAGGGAAGGGAATAAACACTTTCTTTTTCCTTCTTCATGAAAATATAATTATAATGATAATAAGTTTAAATTGCCCATACTTCTATAGTCCTTTATAATTTACAAAATACTTTATTCACCAAACCTTCTGGGTGGGCCATGCAAAGATTTTCATATATACTTTACGCATGAGGAAATTGAGATGTAAAGCTATTAATTTATTTGCCCAATGGTATTCAGTCTTGATTAGGCCTTAGACTCAAGTTTTCTGACTCTGAGTTCAGTGTTCTTTCCATTTTAGCATGCTACTACAATTCAGACTTGCAACTGGGGCAGGCCATCTGCATCTTTGACTAGAGAACTGAAATTTTAAAAGTGCATAAACTTGAAATAATTATTTTTTAATGATTGATGGGGTTGACAGCATGTCCTTCCTAATCACTGTAGAACTGAATGATCCCAGAATATCGAGTTAGCAAGATAGTTAGATACTATAGGAAGCTGCATGATGGATTGTGAGCAACTAGAACAACTAATTCCTCTTCCCAGTCAATTGAATTTGTCTTTCTTATTTACTGCATTGTTTTCCATCGTGAACTTGAAAATTGATATAAGAATATGCCCCAGAAGCCAAAGCTAAGCAGTCACAAGAAAAGATATAACTCTTTTTGATTCTAGATCTATATTGATATTAATACTGATATCTGTAAATAGAAAGATCTGTTCTGTGAACAGAAATAGAAATAGAGGTAGAGATGACAGAGATGTTATCTTTTAATTTCTTTCACCTCCTTATATCTGATGACATGCTATTTTATTGTACCTCAGCCACACATAAAAATGGCTGGTTGCACACTAGAATTCAGCATTTCTGTCAAGTGCTGTACTTCCCTATTAAAAAATCTCTGAAATTTCCTTCTCTGATCATAACTTCCTATCATTCCACCTATCACTATGTGTCACCCTTCCTAAGCTTGTTCTTCACCATGCTTGAGATTCCTACACCTTCCTTTCCTAAATATATTCTCAACCATTACCCCTTTTCTGATTTCATTCTCCCTCCTCTGGTACCTCAATCTAATAGTAAACTCTATGTTGTTATCTGCTCTTAAATTCCTTGACTTGCTCGATCATGGAACCTCTCTTATTAAACCACTGCCCTGGACCACCACTGCTAGCAATTTCTTCTGTTCCTACATAGGAGTTGCTCTACCAATGTGGGGAAATCTCACAACTAAGATGAGTATAAATCACAAATTAACATTATCCAACTTCCAACTCTTTCCTTACTGTTGAAGGGCAGTCCTTTTATTTCTACCTGTTCCCTATGTCACTCACAACGAAAACTATTGTAAACATTCACTTCCTTTCTGAAGCCTTCACATTTGCACCCTAATGACTTTCTCCCAGCTGAGAACCTCATCTCTTACTTTACTGAAAAAAAATGAGGCCATTCAATACAAGCTCTCTTTGACTTCATCTGGAAATTCCCTTGACAGTACTACCCCATTTCGCCCTTTTCCCAGTCTCTGACAAAAAATATGGCACTTAAAGACAAGGTCAAGTTTTGCTACAGGTTCATTCAATCCCATCTCTTCCAGTCTTCTCTAGTGGGTTTCATTCTTAACTACCGCTACTATCTCTCCAATATTTAATGTCTTTCTATGAACTTTTCCCTTCCCTAATGTCTTTAATCATGCCAACATCTCCATTTGCACACACACACACACACACACACACACACACACACACACACAAATACATACATCACTAGATCTTCCTAATCTCTATATCTTTCCTCTTTTTCTCAGACAAATTCCTTGAAAAAAAAGTTGACTACATCTACAACCTGTATTTCTTCTCCTTTCATATACTCCTCAACACTGTGTATTCTGGCTTTCAACATCATCTTTCAGCTAAATTTGCTCTATCCAATATTAAAAATGATTCCATAATTGCCAAACGGATGGTCTTTGCTCATTCTTAATCCTTTTTGATTAATCTGTTTCATCTGAGGTTTATGATTAAAATCTCCTTATAAATATTATTTCTCTACCAGTTTTCATTACAATCTTTTTTCCTGGCTTTTTGACCACTTTGCTGGCTCATTACCAACATTATACCCCTTAATGGCAATCAAGGATGCTCTAAGTTTCTGTCCGTGGTCCTCTTTTCCTCTCCATCTACAGCCTTTTCTTTCTTGGTAATTTCATCAGGCCCCATGTGTTTCCTTACCAGCTCTAAGCAGATGATAAATCTAGTCAGTTTTAGTATTTTCCCTGAGCTTCAATACCATATCATCAATTGCCTATTGGATGTTTTACAGTCTGTGTCCTTGAGATATTAAACTAATTATTATCTAAAATTGAACTCATTCTATTTCCCCCTTAACCTTCCTCTTTTGCAAGCTTATCTATTTCTATACAAGGCACCACCAATCCTGCCATGTTCTCAAGTTGATAATCTTGGCATTATCCTGCATTCCTTCCTCTCTCTCCTCCAAAACAGTCAATCATTTGTCAAATCCTGCCATCTCTGCCTTCACTCTATTTCTCACATCTGACCCTTTCTCTCAACCCACATAGCTATCACTTTGGTTTTGGTCCTCTTCAGCACTAGCCTCTGAATTGGATTCTTACCCTTCCCATGTCTTCTAAAGTTTGTTGCCAAATAATTTTCCTTAAGCATAGATCTGATCATGGGAGCCTCTTATTTAACCAACTCTTACGGTTTCCTATTACCTCTAAAATAAAATATAGATGTAAGTTTAGTTTCTAGCCATATGAAATCTGGCTCCAATCTAATTTTTCACTCTTATTGAACATTATTTTCCCTCCCCTCTTCTTTGACCCAACCAAATTGACCTTCTCTTCCTTCCCTACTCTCAAAACTCCATCTCTCCTCTCTATGTTTTTGTGTTCACCATCTTCCATGCCTGGAATGTACTCCTTTTAACCTCCACTTCATAAGCTCTCTCTCCATCCTTAAGCTACACCTTCAGCACCATATTCTACATAAATTCTATCCTCTTGCCTTGAACAGCTAGTGCCCTTCCTCTCAAAGTATTTAACTATGTGTATTTATATGTATGTCCATAGACATTGATATATGCATTTAAACATATACATAAATGCATACACATATACATATATGTAAAATCTATATCTATATCTATCTCTATTTCTATATCTGTGTAATGTATGCATTTTTCTATCTTGCTTATCAGAATGTAATTTCCTTGGGAGTAGAAATAGCTTTATTCAGTATACCCCAGTGCCTAAAACAGTATTTAGCACATAGACACTTAATAAATATCTGACTGATTGGCTGATTATGATTAGGAACAATTAAATATCTGTTAAGAAAATGAAAGGCAGTATGCTTACGATAATATTTATTTAATGATGAAGGAATTAATGGAAATTTCTCATCTCAACCACGATTTTTCTCACCACCTAGTGGCAATTTATGAAAATTGCAAGAACAGTTATTAGAGTGCATTAATCCATTAAATGCATTTATTACAAAGGCTGACTGGTTAAATCTTCAACTTATCCATTTAGTAACATTTACCAACTATTGTATAGGCACTAATCTAATGCAAGGGAGTTATAATAAATAGGAATAATGCCTACCTATAAAGAACTTAAAATCTAGTAGGGGAGACATTTAATAGCTTTGTGATTCTGGGCAAGTCACTAATCTCTCTTAACCTCAGTTTCCTTTAAAATGGGGATGATAATAACATCTACTTTTGTGAGTATCAGAATAAGATAATATTGGTAAAGTGCTTTGAAAACTTGAAAGCGCTCCATGAATGTTAGACTTCATTGTGATTATTCGTATTACTAATGTTATAAGGGATTAAAATGAGTATATCTAAACTTAAAGTCATAAGTCCTAGTTTTACCCTTTTGGACCAAGAAGAAAATCTAATCCCACTTTCATGTGATAGATCTTGCAATATTTGAGGACAGCTTTAATCTCTAGTAAATCTTCTTTAAGTTAAAGATGGTCATTTCCTTCAACCAATCCTCAAAGGGCACAGCTTCAAGTTTCATTAGTAGAAGATTACTTCTTTCCATCAAAAACTTTATTATTCTGGAATTGGAAATATTGGTTCCAAATAGCTTTTATATCTCAAATTTTAAATATATCAGGCCAGATCTTTAAATAGAAAAGAACGGAAACAATTTGTTGCAGCCAAGGAAACCAGAATAACATGGACATAATTTTGCTCTCTTCTGACAAGTACAGTTGACACACTGTGCTCAAAGGGCAAAATATATTCATAATGTGTACCCATGACAGGACTCATGTATTTGCTGTTCCTGTATCAAAGAAATGGCAAGACACATATGAAAAAAATATCATTTCAAAGTATCTGAAGACCAAGCTTACTGAGGACTATTTTAAGGCTCCATTTCAAGAATTATATTTGGACTTGTTCAGTCTTGTTTCTCCTTACTCAACCAGCAGACTTTTTTAAAATGAGCACTGACTATAGGCAAAACCCCATGGTGGGTATCATTGGGGATAAGAAGAAAAATAATACATGATCTTCTTTTGATTCAGTTTTCTGGTATTTGAATACATGCATATTTTTGCACAATGTATCTTTCTTGAAAATAATAGAGTCATGTATTTTTATATGGAGATTTGTTTTAATATAAGTTAGTTATAATTAATTATAAGTACAGTTGCATATTTTTGCACAAAGAATCTTTTTTGAGAATAATAGACTCAAGTATTTTATGTGATTTGTTTTAATATAAAGTAGTTGTAATTAATTATGTGTATAGTTGCATATTTTTGCACAAAGTATCTTTTTTGAGAATAATAGTCAAGTATTTTTATATGGAGATTTGTTTTAATATAAAGTAGTTGTAATTAATTACATGTATACATGTTTTTAAAAAGTCTAAATACTTTCCCTGATTCACTTATTGAAAACAAGACCTATAAATTGTATGGCATCTTATTCTTTCCTGAATATCTTTTTGCTACTTTGCTAATATGTTCTGTCCAATGTACCACCAGTTGCTCCTAAACTACAGTGGTATTGAAACATGTATGTAGGAAACACATGCACCTAAAGCACCTCACAGTTCTAGACCGACAGGACTTGGCTATTTTTCTCTATGAAGGGTTCTACTGACATCTGCTATAAGTTGCTGTGCTGTACTGTGCAGCTAGAGTAATTCTTCAGAAGGCACATCTCCTATCACTCAGATGATTTCTGCTACTATTTCCTCCTTCCCCTCTGTCTCACATAATATAAGTGACCTTGCTCTTTACCAACACTAGTCCCTCTACTAATCACATTTCATTCCATTTCCTCTAACAGATTTCCCCTTCTGTAATTCTCACACCTTCATTTATTTTCAATACCTCTCTCTCTACTGACTTATTCCCTCCTGGGTAAACCACATGTCCATATCTCCCCATCCTGAAAAAAAAAAACAACAAAAATAACAAGAACCCTCAATTGTTCCTTCCATTCCCACTAAATATCATTTCATATCTCTTCTGCCTTTCATAACTCAACTTCTTGAAAGCAATACCTACAATGGGTGCCTCCAATTTCTTTTCTCCTGTTCCCTTCTTAACCCCAATGCAATCTGGATTCCAATGTTATTTCTCCACCAAAGCTGCTATCTCCAAAACTACTAATGATTTGTTTATTACAAAATCTAATGACCTATTTTCCATCCTCATCCTTTCTGGCTTCTCTGCAGCCTTTCATATTGCTAATCATTTTCTCCTTGATATTCTCTTCTTTCTAACTTTTCAGAACTTTACTCTCTCTTCTGTTTCCCCTCCTACCTATCTGACCTTTCCTTCACTGTCTTCTTTGCTGCATCCTCTTCCTGGTCACACTTTCTTATTATAAATGTAGCTTGGGGTTCTTTCTTGGGTCCTCTTCTCTTTTCCCTCTGTAATGGTTATGGGATTTGAAGATCTTCCATGCCCCTTGAACTTGCTGAGGTAGCAGGAAGGGGTGGGGTGAGAGGAAGCAGGAGCCAAGCTAGAGGCCACTGGA
>CM053582.1:144175093-144205869 GCA_028627135.1 Pseudochirops cupreus
CAGGGTGCCGACTTTTCCCCCTGAACTAGGTAAATGATATGCTTGATTAAAGTAAGATTGTTAACCCATTTTGAGTTGCTTTCCTTTAGAAAAGCAGATCTAAGAACCTGTGGTAGCAGCCGCCCTGGGTGTGCTGGGGTGCTTGCTGATACAAATCAAAACTGTTTTGTTCATTTCTTTCTTCTGCCAATATGGGTGATTGTCAGGCAAAGTAACAATTAACTCACAAGGAAAATGTTGCTATTTGTGGGATGAGCTTTGACCTGAGAATGTTCTTCCCACTTTAGGCAACGTGTACACTTCTTTTTTTTCTGTTTACAAAAAATAACTGTAATATAATCTAGTCAAGTGTTGTGAGTAATGTACTTTTCAAACCCAAAAGTGCTATAGAAATGTGAAGTATTGTTATGAAATTTGTCAGTTGATATGGTGAGAAAGCAATAGACTAAATGTGAATTGACTCCAAATGTAACTTTGAAATCATTTGGCATATAATACCTAAGTTCCTACTATGAACAGGTTTTTTTTTTTTTGCTTTGGTGTGTGTGTGTGTGTGTGTGTGTGTGTGTGTGTGTGTGTGTGTGTGAGACCCTTTTCTATTCTTCTGAAAGAAAGTTCAAATACAACATAACCAATTTTAACGTCCAGCTAATGTATGTGGATTAATATTATAGGTGTGTTCATATTCTGTCATACTATGAAAGCCATGAAGTTGATTATGCATCAATACTCGAATGAGAGGCTTTGGACTAGATCAGTGGTGGCAAACACAAATATGAACCCTGCCCACTGTATATTGACTTAGATATTTAACATTATCTACGGTTTATTGAATTTTATTTATTTCATTAAACATTTCCCAATTATATTTTAATATAGTTCAGACTGCCCTTGAGGTAAGAGTTTGACACCTTGACATTTTTAAATGTCTCATTTAGTTCTGACAAATGATGATTCTATAGCATAGTTAGGAATAGTTTAACTGTTGATGCAATTTCTATTCATCCTTTAAACTTCTATTAACCACTTACTGTGTGTGGAATACTGACTCAAGTACTGGGAATGTTCAGAGTACAAACAAGACAGACAGATCTTATAATCAAGTAGGAAAATTATTATAGCAACATGCAACACATATGCTTCTGATTGTTTTCATGAATACAGGCTTAACATATGTAGAGATTTTTTTGTACTGAATTCACCAAGTTACATGAGGGGAAAAGTATATTTAAATGTCTTGGAAAATAATGAGTAACAATATGGTCATATCTGTCCAGGATTTCATTCAGAGGGCATTGATAAAGTGTCTCTCTTACTCATGTAGAACCGAATATCTTAATTATATGATTATATTGAAATGAGAAAACTTTAAATTTCTATCTGTATGTGTGTTATAAAGATTCTGATCACAGATAACCAAAAGTGTAATGCTTATCAGTTTTAGTATAAAAAAAAATCATACTATATACTGAAAGTACATTTCTGTTCCCTCCTTTTTCATAGGATTGAAAACATATTTCTCCTTTATGACATATGCATTCAATTTCATAGACATAAAGGGAATAAAAAAGGAAGTAAAAACAAACAATTAAGTTTTGGGGTTTTTTGTTATTGTTTTAGAGCAGCGGTTCTCAACCTGTGGGTCACGACCCCTTTGGGGGTTGAATGACCCTTTCACTGCGGTCGCCTAAGACCATCGGAAAACATATATTTCCCATGGTCTCAGGAACCAAGACACTGCTCCTCTATCTGTCTCCAGGCAGGTCCAGCCGTATGCAGATACGCCCACATATGAGTATTAAAGGGTCGCAGCATTAGGAAGGTTGAGAACCACTGTTTTAGAGCTTACCACTAATTTGCTGTTGTACCATAAAAAGAGCATTATAGGAAAGATAGTGGGGAAATTTACAATGCTGTGATTTTCCAAATGTTTTAGTTTGATTATCCCTTAACTAATGTGCAATACTTGAAGTAATACCTGAATGCTTTATCTTGATTCAGAGTAACCACGGTTGAACACAATGAAGGTTATTTCCATCATTCAACTATACGTGATAACTATCAAGTAAATACAATGCACAAAATCCTATAATGGACTTGACCCATCACATGTATAGCTCTTTAGAGGTACAAGGTCCTTCCTATCCATTATGTCTCATTTGGTCTTCATCATATCCCTATGAGGTAGGCAAGACAGGTATTATGGCCCTCAATTAATGGATGAGGATCTGGTCAATTTGAAGAGTTAAAGAATTCAAATTTCTTCTCTTCAAGACTTATATAAAGATAATTTGAGGGTATATTGATCAATTATCTTGGAGCAGCAACAAAGTAGTGCAATGTTATATTTAAGATAGAAAAATCAGGAGCCGAAAATAGCTCAATAGGATGGAAAAATTGGCCAAATCAATTAAGTAGTCTCTGAGGTCCTTTCTAGATCTAGATCTAAGATCTAAAGGAGATAAAAATAAAATCCTGCTTGAATGAAGAAATATGAGAGGACATTCCCAAACTACCCCCTTCTTGGAGATGGAAAGTTTACATGTATGAAAAATTGTATTTTTTCAAACTTTTTCAATGTATTAGTCAGCTGTACTTATTTTTATTCCTCTCCAAAAATACTATCTGTCATATGTGATGGTTCTTTGGGAGGGGGATGGGAAAGATAGTAGATAGATAGATACATAGATAGATAGATAGATAGATAGGTAGATAGATATAGATAGATATAGATAGATAGATAGATAGATAGATAATCCTGCATTTTGATTCAAAAAAAATTATCTATTTAAATACAACACAACAAGTATCTGAGGCCAGATTTGAACTCATGAAGACGACAAATCTTCCTTCTAGTAATAAGTAGCAAAGCATATTGACACCAAATCTGCATTATTGTGTACTAGCTGGAGCATAATCATTTTGGATTATTTTGCTCAAAAAGGTCAGATGGTTTTGAAGGACTAAAGCTCACGATGTGCCATCTCTCAGTTTTCAGTGTTTTCACTGGCCCTCCCTTGTTCTTGAAACACTCTCCCTTCTCATCTTCTGCTTTTAGTTTCTCTTTCTTTGTTCAAGATTCAGCTAAAGTCCCATTTTCTACCAAAAACCTTTCCCAGTCATTAATCTTAGTGCCCTATCTATGAGATTATTCCCAATTTATCCTGTAGATATCTCACGTGTACACAGTTTATTTCATGTTGTTTCCTCCATTAGACTGAGCTCCTTGAGAGTAGGAACTGTCTTTTGACTTTCTTAGCATCCTCAGCACTTATATAGTACCTGAATCCTAGTAGATATTTAGTAAACAAATGCCAGTTGAAAGACTGACACTGTAGTATTCAAAACTGATTTGAATTTACCACAACTTTAATACTTAACAGAAATCATGATTTTTCAATTCTGGTGCTCCCATCACCACCAAAGATCACAAACTATCTAGGACAGAAGATGATCTTTGAGAGTTTCTATGTTAAAAAAAAATCATCACCATCAGTTTAACCTAATGGCAAGATTCTCTGATCTTCCAGAGGCAAATAATGGACAGTTTGTAGAGTTCTTTACCATACTCAAAGTATTTACTTAGCACAGCAGAGAAATTCACGTAATTACCAAATTTCAGAGTTGGGAGGGATCTCAGTGCCTATCTAGTCCAACCTATGCTTGCACAGGAATCCCCTGTAAAATCTCCCTGACAAGTGTTCACTGAGAGCCTCTTCATGAACAGCTCCCAGGATGGGGAACCCCAATATTCCCTTCTAATTTGGAGGCAATTCTAATTATTAACATGTCCCTGTTAATTCTGACATTGAGCTTAACTCTGCCCCTGTAACTATTAGTAATTTCTCTTTAGTTTTTGCCTCTAGGATCAGAGAGAACAAGTATAATCATTCTTCTATGTAAAGAACTTGTCAAAAACATGAATATCACTATCATTTTCTTCTCCTTCTTATCTTCCTCCTAAATAAATCAATAAGTTTGTCTTCTCCTAGCTGAACTTCTCAAGTTCCTTCAACCAATCATCATGTTGATCAGTATTCAATAACTTCAATCATCTTCATTGTTCTCTAGATGCTCTGAAGCTTATACTTCCAAAATGATTATGCTCCAACTAGTACACCATAATGCAGATTTGGTGCCAATATACTTTGCTACTTATTACTAGAAGGAGGATTTGTCGTCTTCATGAGTTCAAATCTGGCCTCAGATACTTGTTGTGTGTCCTTGGACAAGTCACTTAATCCTATTTGCCTCAGTTTCATAATCTATAAAATAAGCTGGAGAAGGAAATGACAAACCGCTCTAGTATCTTTGCCAAGAAAACTCCAAATGGGTCAGAAGAGTTGGCAATGGCTAAACAACAAGATTTCTCCCTAATCCAGCCCAAGATCACATTTGCAATTTTTGTGGCCATACCTCTTTGATGGATAGCATGAATTTATAGTGGATTTAGTCAATATAGCTTTATATCCTAGATACGTCATGAATAGGAAGTGAGAAGGAATATTACGGTAATGATCTGTGATTGGAGATTAAATCCATTTTTACTTTCTTTTATTACTATGGCACTAATATTTGAGGATAATGGACCACTGAAATATATGAGGATAAGTCCAAGATTGTGAAAATCTCTGGCCTCTACATTATAGTATTCTTGGCAATGGCATTACGGCAGAGGATATTTCAAGGGTTTGGATTCAGTTGCTTGTTTGGTGCAGTATTTGAAGTAGCTTCTGTGTATGGATTAAACACAGATAAAAATAAGGCATCCAGAGAGCCTGGGTATATATATGGCTCATTGAAAGCAAAACTTTAAAAGGCTTTTATCTAGAAATCCTCCCTTACTCTGCTAAATTATAACCATAGACCAATGGAGAGCTATCTAGATAGGACTGTAGAATGCATAGTAGAATCAGTTGCATGAAGGTACCGTTTTGAAGAAGTCTTGAGAGACAATCTTAGGGAAAACCTATTTAAAGAACTTATAATCATTCTCTTTTCTTTTTGTACATTTGTGTTTTTGACTATCAATGAAATATTATATTTGTTGTTCAAGCCACAATCTCCATAGCATCAAGTACTATTTCCACCAAAATGTGCTATCACTAGAACTCATCTGAGTGTCAATTTCCCATCTGGAATTAGGGTTCCAAGTAACATACTAAGAAAATATTATCACAACATAAAGAATTGCTGTGATCAGATTTCTTTTAGTACCATTTAAAAGAGAAGTTTTATTAAGTCACTTAGCCAAGTACAGAGAAGTAGGTGGTGAGAGAGGTAGGACTAGCATTAGAATTAGAGACAGCATGATGTAGTGAAGAAAGAGCTTACAGTGGACCCAAGAAGACGATGGCTCAAGTCTCATCCCTTCCATATACTGGCTGTCTAACCCTTGACAAATCATTTAAATTCTTGTGGTTCTAGGCAAATCTCTAAGACTATGCATTTAAGAGAAGGTGTAGGTTTGTACTACTCAAAGGAGTTTTGCAATCAGGAATTCTATAGACCAGTGAAATAATAGGTTCAATCAGTCCCTATCCATATCATCATGAGGTAGTGGGTAAAAGCACAAACTTGGAAACAGAGAAACCTGGGATCAAATCCAAGTTCAGACAATTTCTAGCTGTTTAATTCCAGGCAAGTGATTCACCTACTCTCAGCCTTCTCTTTAAAAATGAAAATAGTAATAATACCTACCACACAGGTTTATTGTGAAGATAAAATGATATATGATATGTAAAACCTTAAAAAATAATTGATAGCTATTGTTATTATTAGAATGAAGATTTCCAACTTCCTTTATTCTTTAATCTGCTTTAAAAAAAATAAATTCTCATTTTTGTCTCCTGGAAGCATTGACTGATAAGAGTAATGAAATTTTGAAATTTGAATTTTGAAGCCATGCTGTTCTATTCTATAGGCTGACATCCCTAGACCCCCATTGGCCTAGATTATCAGAAAGATAAGAAAATACCGAGTCTGGAGGATATTTTGAAATTTCAACTGTAGGTAATATTGAGTATGCTTATATAATAGTTATATAATGGGATTTGTTACACTCCCCACACCATCACAGAACCATGAAGGACTTGCTCTATCATTTGAAAAGGTAACTTATAATTCTACCTAACCAGTACAAATCTTTAAGCTAAGCCTTACATTAATATTTTATTGGCATGGACTGCCTGATTCCAAACAGAAAATTGTTTAAAGTAAAAACGAGTTTAATTTAGAGATGTTCTTGCCACGCTCAGGGAAAAAAATAGTTCATAATTTCCTCAAATTCAAAACCTTTCCAGTTGGTTGTCACTATGTGGGGAGGGCCTTTGAGACCCCCAGGATCACCTCTATGCTGTAGTGAAGCTTTACACATGGGATTTCTTGAAGAAAGATAAATTGACCATATGAATAAGGAAAAGAGACTCTGGTCTTAAGTAGATAACCCACTTTTCCTATTTTGAGCCTTTATTCCTCTCTAAAATGAAGATAATAATAATAACACTATTTTAGGAGACCTGTGCTTTGCCAATGATGAGCTCTGTGACCAACCACTTCACCTTGAGACCTCATTTTTTTAAATCTAAAGATGAGGGATTTTTGAAACAGTGCATTCTAAGCCTCTCTCCTTTTCTGAAATTCTATGATTCTTTGATTGGCAGATCTTCCTGTCATACCTGGAGCACACCTCCTCATCTCTAATTGTCAGAATTCTTATCTTTTTGCAAAAGTCAATTCAGGTTCCCCTTTCTCTTCTTTGAAAACATTGAAGCTACTTAAACCTGTACTTGTGTACATGTATGTATCTAGTTATTTTCATGATGTATTCCTTGGCTCCCCTCCCCCAACACCCACCCACTTAGAATACAAAATCCTTGATACCAGGGATAATTTTTGCTTTTTTTTTTTTTTTAGGAGAGATAGCACACATGGGAGGGGGCAGGGAAGAGTGACTATATTCTTACTGTTCAACAAGGAGCTAAGGATTGAGACTCATTTAAAATTAGCAAGCATTCCTTCCCACTTCCACTGAATATGGGGGGGTGGCATTTGTATCAAATAAAGGACCAGTGCTTTATAGTTGCCTGAGACTTAGTAGATTTATCTCATCTTTAAAAACTTGGCATTAGCAACAAAACATGTCACTTCACCTCACTTATATCTGATAAATTAAGTTATCTGTCCCTCCAAAAAAACATCATTGCTTTTGAAATGTGTATATCTGTGACTACTATATTATAATCCTAGAAAGTAATTTCTGCCAACTATGACTAGAATGAGAAGTTAAAAAGTTCCCATATAGGTCCCTGTATAATGCTTTGCCTAGGGACAAAAGTGGACAGATAAAATCAGTCACCTCATAAATAAGTAAATATTTGGGCTAATAAAGCCTTGACATTTTATTTTTCTTTGAAGAATTTACACCAAATTTAGCCCATATTTCAAGATATTGCCTCATCATCTCTACTGGCATCATCCATAGAGAGAATACTTAGAGTAATTCATTAAGCTCCAAGACTATATCCAGTCACCCTAATCTATATCTGGCCACTAGACCCAGATGGCTCCAGAGGAGAAAGTGGGGCTGGTGAGTTTGCACAGCCTTCCCTCATTTAAATCCATTTTACTTGAAGTCATAGCATAACTTCCCTGATATCATGGTCTTCCTCAAGCATGAAGGAAAAACAACAACCTCTATGTGAAAGGACTACCTTGGGCCACCCAGCTTTTATAATACAGGCAAAATCTGTAGTACTTAACTTATGGCTTTACAATAACAATGAATATATAGGGTGCTATAAAGTTTGCAAATCTCCATGATCATAAGTTACAAGTGAGTGACCTATTTACATCAATGGAGGGAATTTCCAACACTGGGGTTCATTACATGTATGAAATTACAGATCCAAATGAAAATAATGATGATGATGATAATAATGTTAATAAAATAACAACAACAAAAAATTGCAAAGTTGACCCATCACAATTACCCTCTGACCTTAGTCAATATGCCATTCTGCTGGTTAAATGATTTTCTTTGTTTTAAGATATGGAGGGAGAGAGAGATCCCTGATCTTGGCATCAGAAAGACATTGGTTCTGATACATGTTGGCTTTGTATCATTGATCAAGGCACTTAAGCACTCGATAATCTAGGCATATTCTAAGCCTGTAAATTAGAAGGAAGTTGGCTATCTTCACTGATAGATGGAATTCTCTCACTGGGGAACTCCCGACAATAAGTAATAATAAACAATAATACCAGTAATAATAATAAATGGCTAACCTTTTGTAGCACTTGGAGGTTTGCAAAGTGCTCTACATATATCATCTCATTTGAAATTGAAGGTCTATACAATGGAAAATAGCAGTATTCATTTCATTTTAAAAGCTTAGTATCTTAGGATCTGAATCTTGACTTCATCAAACAGAATATTTTCAGTTGTAACTTTGTATGGAATTGTTGTTGTTTATCCTTCATTCTTAAAAAGGACTATAACATGAGGGAGGTGATGCCATGATATGCAAGTGAATTGAATTTAAGTGAGAGAGGACCCCACAAGGTCACTAGTCTCATTTTCTCCCGGTCCAGTGGCAAAGGATGATTGGAGATGGCTCTAGATTCAGTGGAAGACCTTGACCTTTTTAAGCTAAGGTATTTAACTGGTCTCAGTATGATTGAGCGAAGACCCATTCAGTGATTAGGACTGGGTAAAAAATGAGACAGAGAATGATCTCTCTTACCTAGTCAAAAAAGTAAATCAGTCTTGGAAGGGAAGATCCTCGGGGTTTCTGTCCAAAATAGAAATTAATTGTTCTTTACTTTCACAACAGCAACAATTCGCATTTAATTCCATGTGGGAGGTTTAAAGTCAAAGTAAGTAGATGTTCAGCTTTGTGGATGAGAAGCCTTAGGTTCCAACATCACTTTTATATGGGCAATCCGTCCAATCTCTCAGTGTCTCAGGAAACTCTCTAAAATTATTGAATTCATTTGGCTTCATGATTTGCATCACTGGCTGATATTCCCACACAGGGACTTCCCTCCACCATGTCATAGGTCCAGTCAAAATTAAATTAACAAATCATTATCAGAATCCATTCCTTACCATATGTGAAGATTCAAAGTTTTAATAAGGCTACATGTCAAGTTCTATGAATTGATTCCAAAAGTGGAATGGGCTACTGTAGTAAGTACTGAATTCTCTATAAATGAAAATCTTCACATTGAATCTGAATAATATTTGAAATGTTCGTGAGTAGATTCTTCTCAGATATGATGCAGTAGATGCCACTAGAGTACCCTCATAAATCGAATGGCTTAATCTAAAATGCTGTTAGATAGAATATATCATGCTTTTTGAGGGCTGCCCTAGAAACCTAATCATTATTCACTTTATTGCAAATATATAAGTTTTAAAATTTGATCTCTTAAATGTCTCTACTTTTGAAACACAATGTGTTGGCAAATTAGGGTGATTTCCAATGAAGTTATTTATTATTATTATTGTTGTTGTTGTTGTTGTTATTAAACCTCCATAGAATGGCCCCCTTCCTATAAAATAAAACAAAACAATCATGGGTCTATTAAAATTACTAAGTAGAGTCAGGCTAGCTGTGTTTTATTCGTATTTGGCAAGGGAAGAGTGAAGAACTAAAAGATAAGATGTTTCCAGATATAATCAAATAGATATTTCATGAGAAACAAAGTTTAACCTCTATTCTTTTTATGTGATTTTTAAAAAATCTGTCCTAAATATGCTGTCACTTCACTTGTTCCCTTTTGAATGATCCCTCTGAATGATTCCTTTTACCTATCTGGGGTCATGCTGTGCTTAGGAATGTGTGAGCCTTTTAAATAAAATAGCTTACCCCACCTTTCTTTTCTGGAGCAACGTGGAGATAAAAGCTAAGGTTTGAATGTTCTGGACTATTAAGTTTTGTTTCTTATTCCTGACTCCTTGCCACTGATAAAATTAAACTCAAGGTATTATTTTGAGATCTGTGCATTGGTATCAGCTATCAAAAATGTCCTGGAGATAAGGGTGAGATGTGCAGGTTGGAGAATCTCTTTAAATGTTCAGGTATAGTCACTATGATATGATGGGCTGTATGATGTCCTTGGAGTCAAAGAATTTAGTTCCCTATTCTATCTCTGCCATTTTTAATAAACTGTGATAATGGGCAAGTCTCTAACCTTTACTGGGTTTCTATTTTCTGATCTGTAAAATGAGGAGGTTGGATTTTGCTGTTGTTCAGGCATTTCAGCCATGTCTGATTCTTTGCAACCCCATTTTGGTTTTCTTGGAAAAGATATTGCAGAGGTTTGCCATTTCACAGATGAGGAAACTGAGGTAAACAGGGTTAAATGAGTTTCCCAGAGTCACACAGCTATTAAGTGTCTGAGTTCAGATTTGAATTCTGGTCCTCCTAACTCCAGACCCGGTGTTCTACCCACTGTACCACCTAGATGCCTTGGAGGTTGGAGTTAATGTTCTCCAAGGACCTTTTTAGCTCTAACCATATTAGCATGCAATTTTGAGGCAAGGCCAAGAGGTAGTAAGAATCAGAGATGGGTTTTGAACCTAGGTCCTCTGATCGTAATGAGAAAGAACACTTTAAATCTGTGAACCTGTTTTTGTCAAATTAGTAGAATGTCCTCCTTGAGTAGAAGGCCTTTTTTGTTTTTATAAAAAAAACTATTTCCTCAACACAGCAGAGTGCCTGGTAAAGCGCATTCTTAATAAAATACTTGTTTATAGATTGAGGTTCTGTTCTGCTGACAAGAGTTTAAGGATTGTGTGAGGTACTGTATGTGTATCTGGGAAGAATCAGCCTCCTACAATTTTGAAACATCATCCCAAGGCTGCAGGCTAATGAATTTTTAGCCATAACAATTCTAGAAGAACAGCTGCTGAGTCATGAATGTGTTGTTGGTTTCATCAAGAAAGGAGATACCCATAATAATGAAAGTCCAGATTGCTAAAGTAATGAAAACTTTAGACACAAAAAAGAGTATATGACTAAGATAAAAGACTGCTAAATCTTTGAAAACATGCTGCAAAAGTCTGTAAAACATTCAACTTTGGACATATCTAAGATTGTAGTCTCTCTCTTGGATAGTTTGAGGAATTATATATACAGAGGTCAGGTTCTGAGATGTTAATAATGGCTAACATTTATACAGCACATTTTAAGGTTTAATAATTTTATACTCCCCCAAATCCTGGGAGACAGGTACAATTATTACCCCCATGTTCAAATTGAGGTTGACAGATATCAAGGGATTTTCCCAGTATAACAACACTAGTCAGTTTCTGAAGTGGGATTTTAACTCAGGTCTTCCATATTTCAAGTTCAATATTCTATCCACAGCAATACATGGCACCCTATGTTGGGGTGGACATGAGGAAACCTGCTTTATTATAGTTAATGCTATAGAAAGCAGATTTTTCATATTTCAGAAAAACTAGAATTGATTTCCTGCAGAGAAAGATACTAGATTTGGGGTTAGAAAAACAGTAGGTGGAAATCCCACTTTAGACCGTTTACTAGCTGTGTATCCCTAGACAATCCCTGAACCTTTTTCACCCTCAATTCCTTTAGCTGTTATAATATGTAGATAATGAAAGATTCTATAACACTAGTTTGATAGGGGGAACAAGAGAGACGATATACATAGAATGCTTTATGTCTATTGAAATGTCATATTTTAATTATTAATGCCTCAGAGATTTGTTATGGAGGAGAAGTCATGTGAAATTTAAGGAGCTACAAATATAGGTGTGATGATGATAATGATGGTGTTGGTGGTGGTGGTGATGGTGGTCATGATGATTGACAATAATGATGAGGAGGAGGAGGAGGAAGAAGAGGAGGAGGAGGAGGAGGATGTTAGCGGTGATAGAACGGTGTCAAATTATATGTGGCCTTACATATGGGGAAAGGGAAATTATGATGTTTAAATGTGAAATAAGGAGCCATTGAAGGTTTTGGAGTAGAAGCATGGCATAATGAAAGAAGTAATCTAACGATGTTATGTTGATTGCATTTTGGAGGGATAGACTTGCAATAAAACAAATCTGCAATAATCCAGGCATAAAGTGATTAAAGGGGCTTCATAAGAATGGTGGCAGTAGGAATTGGGGGGAAAAGACATGAATAAAATATATTTTAAAAGAAAAAGAGTAATGGAATTCAATAACTGAAAGAAAAATCAGCAGAAAAAGACAAGAGATAAGTCAAAGGTAATGCCATGGTTCATGCATGGATGATCAGGAAAATCATGAAATGGTATCATTATATCACTCGAGATCAGGAAGTCCAAGGAGAGATATGTAGTTTGTTGACAGAAACAGTAAGCTCAGTTTCTGGGCATAGTGAGTGTGAAGCGGTGGCTATCCATGTAGAAATATCCAACAAAGTGGAAGGTATTTGTCTGAGGCCCAGGTTAGCATAGATATTTGAAAGTAACTTGAATGAAATGGTAGTTAAATGCATGGCAATAATAACATCAAATAATCAAGCAGTACTTTTTTGGGTAGGATAATATGTGGGAAATGCAAATTTTATATGAGATTAGAAACTAGCATAGATTGCTATGATATAGATAAATAGATTACATGGTAAGTGAATTCGAGAACTACAAAACGAAGTAAGAGCATTAATACCTGGGAGAAAGTGAGAAGGTTTCCTTGAAGAGGTGGCATATGAGCTGTATTTGAGGAGATAAAAAACATGGCATTCCAGGCACAGGAAACAGCTTGAGAAAAGTCAAATGAAAATACTGGGTGTTCACTAGCCAAATAATAATTGTGGTAATGAAAGTGTTCTCACTATTTTATAAATGAAGATTGAAGGTCAATGAAGTTAAATATCTTCTCCAAAGTCACACAGCATCAGAACCAAGATTTTAACTCATTTCTTTTGGGTATTTAGGATGCAGGTTTCTAGTAAAGAAGACTGGAGACCACGTCATAAGATGACGGGTTGAAGGAACTGGGGAATTTAGTTTCTAAAAGTGGTGACTTAAGGAGAGTATGCTAGCTGCCTTCAATTATTTGAAAACTTTCATGCGGCAGAGGAATAATTGTGCTTTTTCTTCCTAAAACAAGAAAGCAATAGGGTAAAGTGTATATTTTGGCTTAATGTAAGGAAAACCACAACAATATTCCAGTTAGCTAAGTCTGTGCAACTGAGTAGCAGGCTGGTAACCTGTATGGGCCATAAGTAGTTGCATTAAATAATTTCTAAGATCCTATCCAGACAATAATTTTATAGCCATTATGCATCTCTGTATAAGGTGACCTAATTATAAATAAGTTTGTTGCCCAGAGGATCTGACAGTTAAGACTGTCTTTTGTTTCTTACTGTTTGTTTCTCAAATGTATCACTATTAAGCTTTGGGATCACTTTTCCACATCCTTTTCATCTCCCCTCTGGCCTTTCATTAACACTGCTAACTTAAAGATATTCAGCTTCATTTATATAGACAACCTCTCATTTGGTGATTTATCAGACAGAGATCCCATTCTGGGTAGGCCTAGAGGGTGTGTCAGGTAGGCCTGCTGTATTAATGATCAGCCATAGGTCTTCCCACCCCCCCACTTTAGGGGAAGCAAGCTGCCTCATGCTGTGTCAGGCCACCTTCTAAAGGTGCCAGTGAGTGCCATGCTTTTTATCTGAGCATTAAGAGGGCAATATCAGTTTTTAAACCTTTATTCAATGAGTAAACTCTGTGTGTCATTTGTAAGGATGAAGATTAGGAAGATATTGCTTTGCATATATAAAAAAGATATTGTTTTGTTGAATCTGTCTGATTTGCCAACTGTCAGTCTCATTTCAATCCTATGAAATTATTTCTTAAAAATATCTCGAGATGTTTTTTCTTCTGACCAATGCATGTGAAGTCTGCTAACACTTAGCAATTAGCAGCTTAATACTTCCTTTTCTGAATACATAGCCAAATGTGTATGAGTGGCAAATCATCTACAACTAATGAGGAATATCTGCTGCTTCTGGGCTGCAATCTGCCATCTTTGGTTAGTGGCTAATTGTAGAAAGTCGTTGTTGGGTTTTTGATGTGATGCAATGCGATTTGATTTGCCCCATATCTCCTGCAGACAGGCTGCATGGTTCACTGAAAATCATTGGGAACCTGGTAAAATGGTCTATGGCCCATCTGCTGATTTTATTGTCATACTTAATTCATTGCTTTGGATTTATTCAAATTAATTCAAATAGGAAGAGTCCCCTAAGAAATAATCACAGCTTTGTAAAAGAACATTACTGTATGTGTTTGCTCGTGTTTGAAAGGTAGAATGTGGTATGGGAGGATGCAGACTGGCTAAATAGGTGAACTGAGTTTGGGTCCAGCCTCTTCATTTGCTGTCTGGGTGTTCTTAGGTACTTTGCCTTTGCTCCATGGGCCTCAGTTTCCTAATCTGCAAAATGGAGTTAATGAGATTTATACTAAACACGAGGTTGTCAGCTCCTTGAGAAATGTGGAAATGTGTCATTTTTTTCTCATGTCATTTCCTCAGTGCTGATCTCAGACACTTAGTAGTTATGTGACCTAATATCAAATTTCCTGGGTTTTTGTGAAGATTAAATTATTTGTAAAACACTTTGCAAATCTTAAAATGTTATATAAATTCTGTTTTAGAATATTTGAGGCAGCTACATCTCTCAATAGATAAATCATTTGACCTGTATAAGGAAAAACTGAGTTCAGGTCTGGCCTCAGACATTTACTGGCTGTGTGATCCTAGACTAATGATTTAACCACTCTCCACCTCAGTTTCCTTACCTGTAAAATAGGGATAAGAACTTACCTCTCAGAGTTCTTATGAAGATAGAACAAGACGTATGTAAAGCACTTTGAAATCCTTAAAGTGCTAAATAAATTCTAGCTATTTTTATTGTGATGATGGTGATGATCCATAGTACCTTATGTGGTTGTTGTGAGAAAAAAAAAGTCATTTGCAAACCGTAGGAAAAAATGTCTGTTTAGAAGAGAAAGTCAAGGTTTTTCATTTTCTGTTTGTATTTAGTGCTTCAAATCAGGTTATAAATCTCCAATGATTCACAGTAATTCAATGCAAGGAGAGTTACTAAGTACTTCATGTAGTAGAAGAGAAACTATGGTAGTGGCTGGGTAGTTGCCAACATAGAATTTACATTCTCCTGAAGATTAAGAAAATTTGCTCATTTTCTCAAGAGAATGCAAACCATTCTTTATGTCCAATGCAAAAAAAGAAGTAAGGCTAAATTGATTTATTTAGATATTTTAATTGATCTGTGATCTAGTCAGTGTTGATATTCCCTCTTTCTGTATAAATCTAAAGCCCTGCACAACATTTTCCTGTGCAAATCTTGTCCATGTCTTTAAGTCTCTCCACATACAAAATAGAACCAATGCACTGGAGACCTTCTTTTCTTTTAATATCTCAGTATACCAAATTATCTGAAATTATGTTCTATTCTATGAAATTCTCAGGGGAGCAAAAGTGTTCTTTTCCAGAATTTCCTGTAGCAGTTAGGAATCAATAAATTCTTAGTTGTTCTTTGACTAGTGAGATATTCTGTGCCCGATGATTATTGTTCTAAAGCTTTTCAGACTGTAATAGATCCCTGGGAGTGTTGAGAAATGAAAAGAAGGTTCTTTGTCTCTCATGGGTCTGCTTGCTAAGGTGTTGGCATCCCATCCCAAGGCAGCCCCGAAGGGAAAGAAGGAAATTGCCACTCTGCTCAGACTTAAATTAGGTTACCCTTCTCTCTCCTTTCTCCTGCATGCTTCGGACCAGAACCTCCACAAATAATTAAGGTCCCTCTCCCCTCTCTTCTGACTTCTCTCATCAAGCTTCATCTGGAGCTGTGGTGCCAGAAGGAGAAGGGAGACAGGTTTACTTTTGGCACCAATCTGGTAGGGAGTCAATCCTTAACCTCTAAAAAGCCCACCTTGGTGAAGGGAGAATTTATAAGAATACAATTTCTGCCAGATTTGAAAAGTGAGATATTGGTGGCTACTGCTTGGATTGTGTTAGCTATTCTGGAACTTTGGAACAGTGTGTTACCATGGTCACAAGCAAATGAGATCAGACATGTGGAGGGTGTCTGGGGAGTGAAACCTTGAAAACTTCTCAAAATGTGTCTTATAAACTAGTGTTAATTCTGACTTTGGGTTTCACCCTTCCCCCACCCCTTCATTTCTGCTGTCAATCAGCAGCAAGCCCTTTCAGAAGTCTTTTGACCTCCACCCTTGTTGGCCACATCCTTATCAGTATTAGGCCCTTTAGGGTTTTTTGACCTCTAACCTTGCTGGAGACTTTAGTCCCTCCCTCTTCACTTTGGTGTTTGCCAAATAGGGATAGGTACATTTGAATTGGCCATTCCCCATTTCCCTGTTCTTTGTAAGACCACCTCCCAGCCACTGAGGGATTGTGGTGGGCTTCCCTGTTACTTACCATTGGGGAAGATTTTCCACACCAAGACTTGAGCCCACCTCTCAGCCAGTGGGAGAAGGGACAGCCAGGGAGGGGCTTGACTGCATTAGGGTATAAATTCTTGTTCTGCCTTTTTTACTATGTCTCTCCCTCATGACCAGTCATGGGGAAGACTGCCCTCTTCCCCCTGGGGGAAGAGAATAAAATTCCTGTTCTTATCCTGAGAAATCTCCATGTTCTTGATTAAATTTTTCATCCCAAACAAGGGGAACACAATGTCACACATGTACATACATGCCACAGACACACACTATACTACACTGCAGTATACTTTAGACTTCCTTTCCATTATACTAAGGTCATCAGCAGAATACATTAACACACATCCAGAGAAGAGGAAACAACTTAGGTCACTTCAGCTAGGTGTCTGAATGGTTAGAGTTCTGAACTTTCCATCAGACTTTAGTTCAAAACCTACCTCAGATATTTACTATTACAGATATTAAGTCACTTAGAATTTCTCAGATTTAGTTTCCCCATCTGTAAATTGGAGATAATAATAGTAATAATTTGAAGGTCAAGTGCCCCAAATCTCATTTTCTTTTTGCTTATTATCGGAAAAGCTAATTCCACATATTCTGTTGGCAGTGTTGTGAAGGACTGTTATACTTTTCATTAGTACACATTTGTGCATATATATTCACGGACAACTACTTGGAGAAAATGTATCAATGCATTCTTTTCCCCCATTTCATAGTATTTCATTTTTTTCTAATTATATAAAAAGATAGTTTTCAATATTCTCTTTTATAAGATCTTGAGTTCAAATATTTTTCTTCCTCCCTTTGTGGTATTCCTGTGGTATTCCTGGATCAAATTTTTATAGCCCTTTGGGCATAGTTGCAAATTGTTCTCCAGAAAGGTTGGATCAGTTCACAACTCTATCAACAATACGTT
Organism: Pseudochirops cupreus; assembly: GCA_028627135.1. Taxonomy (NCBI): domain Eukaryota; kingdom Metazoa; phylum Chordata; class Mammalia; order Diprotodontia; family Pseudocheiridae; genus Pseudochirops; species Pseudochirops cupreus. Next base: position 144,192,495 of record CM053582.1, read on the forward strand.
GGTATTCTATTTTTCCCACATCTTCTCCAACATTTATCATTTTCCAGTTTTCTCATGTTAGCCAGTCTGATAGATATGAGGCAGGACCTCAAAAATGTTTTAATTTGCATTTCCATAATCAATAATGACTTAGAATATTTTTCATATGACTATAGCATATGAATGCATTCTAAATGGTATTTTCTGGAAGTATTCTTCAAGATATTCTGTCCTCTTTTATGCTAACCATATCCATAACTATAGAAAATGCTACTCTGTTTTCTTTGAGAGACAGTAGTTGGTGGAATGCAACACCAGGCATCAGGAGTCATGCCACTGATGCTTATTATCTATGGTAATCTGGGTAAGCCACTTAATTTGCCTAAGTCTCTCCATTTGCAATATGGAGATAATGGCACCCACTTCACCTGGTTGATCAAATGAGATATTGCAGGTAGAGTCTTTGGCAACCCTTTGAGCTAAATTAAAATGTTACATATCATTGTTTATCCCTCTACCCAATCCATATTTTGAGATAGTAGCAGTACCTGTTAGAGTGGTTTTGATGGTCAATTGTGTGTATAGTCACATGTTTACATGTGTGTATATCTAGACACACACATATGTATTTGTATTCTTTATATGTTTAGGTTTGCACACGTGTGTGCTTTGTAAACCTCAGAGCTATCTAAATCTTAGCTATTCTTATTTTTGCTGTAGCCATGCTGGTAGCTATAACCAGAAGCTTACCTGTCTCCCACTCCCTCTCAGTGGAATGTTCTGGACTTGAAAAATAGTAGGGATTAGTATCAGTGTACCACCCTTGCTTTCTTTCCTTAAATACCATGACTGAATGCAGCTTAAGTGTGGGCAGAAATACCTGAGCATTCACCCAGCCAAACGGCCCCACCTGCTTCGTTCCTGTCTCTATGAAGCCAACTGTATTGGCTACCCAACTGTGTTAATAGATCAGCACCCTGGCAAAAGAATCTCTGGCACCTAGGAGATGGATTGAGTTTTGCAACTGATATTTAGCATTAAAAGGAACTGAAAGTTGAGCAAAAATTGAACTAAATAACCTAATTGAACTTTTCCATATTTAATTTCTATTATTAGTGACAGGGTTATACAGAAACCATTCAGTGACATGAATTTGTAGCCATTTAAATCTATAAATATCAAAGCATAGTTCTAACCTTTTATCTAAGCATTGTTAAACATGCTAATTACAGGTAAAGGTTTTTAAGATGATGTATTTGTCTTACACCACCAACCATGTTATCTAGGCCTCTTTGTGTGTATTTAATGACAATGTGTACATACTACTTTTAAATTTACCATCTACTCTGTGCCCCATTTCTTTTCAAGCGATAAACCTAGCAATGGTTTTGAGAGAAAAGAATTTCAGAATAAGAAAGGACTTTAATGGCAATCTAGGCCATCCCTTATCTTCAAAAGTATTCCCTTAGGGCTGCTAGGTGGCCCAGTGAATGGGGCAAGGGCTTCAGAGTCAGGAGGACCTGAGTTCAAATCTGACCTCAGACAACTTGACACTTGCTAGCCAGGTGACCTTGGCCAAGTCACTTAACCCCAATTATCCTGCATTTCCCCCTTCAAAAAGCAAAAAAAAAATTATTCCCTCTACAACATGCATGACATGTAGCCATCCAATCTATTTTTTTTTAATACTGCAGTGAGAAGAAAATATATACCCTCTCCCCCAAAGTAGTCTATTGCATGTTTGAATACCTCCATTTGTTAGGAAGGTGTGTGTGTGTGTGTGTGTGTGTGTGTGTGTGTGTGTGTGTGTGTGTTTCCTTACATCAAGCTTAAGTTTGCCCTCTTGAATCTTCCACCTATTTCTATTAGTTCAATAGCAAAATCAAAAGTATTTATTGAATGTCCTATATGTAAGGCATTGGGTTAGATGATGGGTATAACAAAGGAAAAAAAAATAAGGAATCCTCACCCTCAAGGAGTATAACCTCCACTATGGGAAAAGAACCAATATATCTCTAACAGAAGCTGCTTGACTGGGCCTACAGGGTCTAGAGTTCTGCACTACCCCCAATCCTGTATCTAGCCATTCACATTTTTAGACCAACTTCTGTGATGTAAAATTCACCTTTAATTAAAGGGATTAAACCTACTTCTTTTCACATCCCTTGTCTTATTAACAAATCCAAACGATGCTTTACGTAGCAAGAGGAAGTGGTTAAATGTAGGGCCCTAAAAGTAGAGAATAAGAGAAAGTTAATGTTCAATATAAATTGGGTATGGAAGAGTGGCAGCGTGGTATAGTGGATACCAAGATGTCCTCAGAGCCCAGGTCTGATACATTCTGCTTCTTAGGTCCTGGGCAAACTATGTAAATTCTCAGTGCTTTAGTCAGCCCTCTAGGAGGAGGAAGAAGATTGCAAGATATATTGGTTAAAGGGACTTTCTTCACCTTGGAGTTCCTTATGCCAATAAAGTAACATATCCAGTCCATATTCCCACAAAGAGGAATACTGGTTGTAAAATAAGTATAGCACACACGAACAGCATGAATATAACAGAGTTCAGTGACAATTTCCAACTATGATTATATTGGGCAAATCAAGCTAATACTGAAGCCTCATCAGAACCTAAAGTTGTTTTGCAATACTGCTAATTAGTCTGTTATGTTTAATCTCAGCTGTGTGCCATATGATGAAACAACTAAACTTCCCCTTCCTTCTAGGGGCTACTCTGCAGCCATTTTACTCATTCCAAATCCAAATTATTTTACTATCTCCTAGATTACATTTTCCTCTTTTCTCATAATAATAGTGTGAGAGAATCTTTAAATGCTTTTGAAATATATAAGTAAACAATATCTATAGGTGCTTCTGTTCAGCATGATTCCTCCCCAAAGGCTAACATTCAGTGTTCATTTAATATTTGATTAAAGTGAAAGAAATCTATGGCACTTAAATTATATGACTGAACATTAAGCCTGAAGGGATTGTCAGGGTGAAGGTAAAGTTGTTTTAACAGTTAGAGAAGGAACAATTGTCTGAAGCTAGGAATTGTGTGTGTGTGTGTGTGTGTGTGTGTGTGTGTGTGTGTGTGTGTGTGTGTGTTTCTCTTTAGGGCTATATTGTTTTAGGGATACAACTCCAAAAACGTATATAATTCCGAGGAGGTAAGATTCTTCTGAATTTGTTCACTAGCCCCGCTGACACTAAGAATATGAAAAGGAGAGACCTCACAACGGTTTTGTAATTCCTATTTACAGGTAACTTCTGGTGTACTCATTGCTGATTTCAATTTTTCTCAGGTTCTAGAGCAGCGGTTCTCAACCTTTGAGTTATGTTCAATTTGTAACAATGAAAATATATTCTTCATATCAGATATTTACATTACGATTCATAACAGTAGCAAAATTACAGTTATGAAGTAGCAACGAAAATAATTTTATGGTTGGGGGTCACCACAACATGAGGAACTGTATCAAAGGGTTGCGGCATTAGGAAGGTTGAGAACCACTGTTCTAGAGAAAGGGAGGGCCAGAGGTAAAATAAAAAAGATGTGTTCAAATGATAAAGTACATTTTTGAAAAGTATATGAAGGGAATGAAGGGATAGAGAATATAAGAATATTGAGGAAAGTCAAATAAATGTAAATCAGATTTAACTGATCAAATATAACATCCTCCATTTGACTTTTAAAAATAACCCCTCACGATCCTCTCCTTCTTACCATCTTACACCTTGCCACACCTTCTATGCATTATGTGATCTAGTGACAAGTCTTGCTGTTCATCCCATGTTCATCTCCCAATTCTGTGTACTTTCGTCAATAATCCCCCATTCCCACAATTCTCTCCCTCCTTTTCCCCTACTTCTGACTCCCAGGTTTCCTTAAGATTATACATATACATGCATGCATATATACTATTTACATACATACACATACATACAAACATATTTATACACATATGTATTTTTTTGCTTGTACATATGTTATACATATTATTATTATTGTTTGTACATTATTTCGTTCATGCTGTTCCCCACCGAGCTCTTTGAGAACAGGGACTATATTTTGCCTGATCTTTGCGCCCCAAGAACTTAGCCCAGTGCTTGGCACATAATAGGTGTTTAAGAAATGCCTGTAGATTTGACTTAATTTTTCTGTATTAGCGTGGTGAAATTATAGATTCGGAGGACCTGAGTGTGAATCCTGGCTTTACTTTTTATTGTCATTGTGCCCCTAGGTAAGTGACTTTCTTTCTCGGGGCTCAATATTTTTTTCTCTGAGAAATGCGGCACTATACCAGACAACCAGGCCCTCGGGTCTCTTGCAGGTATCCACTGAGATCCTTTTTGTTCTTTGTGATGTTGTCGTTTTTGTTGCTGCTGCTGCTATTGTTGTCCTTGTGTTACGTCAGTTGTGTCTGAATATTCTTGGTTTCATTTGGGGTTTTCTTGCCAAACATATTAGAATGGTTTGACATTTCCTTCTCCAAATCCAGGAACTGAGGCAAACAAAGTTAAGTGACTTGTCTAGAGTCAAACAGCTAGGTAAGTGTCGGGTTAGATTTGAATTCAAGATTTTGAGTCTTTTTAAGTTCAGGACTTGTACTCTATTCACCATGCCACCTAGCTGCCCCACAATATTTAAATTCCATATTGTCTTTTTTTCTCAAAATCAATCCCCGTAATTAACCAAAATCATTGTAAATGGCTCTGCAACTTCTTTCTTGCTTACTCTCCTCATTGTTCTTCCAATGAACACCTTGTATTAGATTGGAAGCACTTTGTCCTAAATTTGGCTGTAGTCAATGTGTTTTTGTGAAAGGCAAACCCTTATGATAAAGATGAACACACCTGGACAAATGAGAGGTTTGTTTGCTTCTTCGTGCCCCTTCCTTTAGACTCCAGAAGTCATTGAAAGTGAGAGAGGGTTAAGATTTACTTCCTTCTTGTTATAAAATGTTTTCCAGCAGAATGAGAACCAGAATGTATAGAATGAGAGTTATTTTGCTCTCAGATAGATACTGGATAAGTGATTACACAATGGGAAAGAGATTACATTACTGAGGGAGACTATTTCTTGGAGAAGTCTTTCCCCTAACAAAGAGATCAGTCTATTTATGTCTTAGTAGATCAATTTAAGGGAGTTTCTGGGAGAGTCATGAGGGAGGGGAGGAGGATAAATAAAGGTGAAGAACCTTTCTCGGGATCAGACAGTTAGTAAATGTCCAAATTTGGACTTCAATCCAAATCTCCCTAGCTCCAAGCTCTATGGTCTATCCAAAATGTCTAGACACAGTTAGGTGGCACAGCGGATAGAGGGTCAGGCCTGAAGTCATGAAGACCTGAATCCTCAGACATTTATAAGTTGTGTAATCCTGTTCTAGTAACTTAATCTCTGTTTACCTCATTCCCTTCAGGTATAAGATAAGAATAATAATAATGCCTTCCTCCCAGGGTTGTGTAAAGCAAATAAGATAAAAAATTGTAAATGCTTCTCTTCAGTGCCTGGCACATAGTAAGTACTTTATAATGATAGTGATGATGCTGTTGATGATGATGAGGTCATATTACTTGGAATATAACATGATTTTTGAATTTGAAAGCTTTGCATATGAAATCTATTTAATTCTGAACTTGACCAGGGATGGGCAGGTCAATGACCATATATCTTCAGTTTCTGTAAAAATTGCCAAGACTTTTTACTCCTTTCTTTGATGTCTGTGACACAGCTGAATTTGTCACTCTCAACAACTCAGAGACTAGTTTCCTCGACTTTCATTCTTTCTTTAGTGCCCTTCACTATAGCTTGAATACCTTCTCCGATTGCACCCACTATCACTACCATAATTGATTGAACATTTCTCCATACTCCAAGTTGTGGCTCCTCCTTCATATATCACTCATTTATCCAAACTGGATCCTAACCTTCTGTGAATGCCAGGAACCCACTTATTAGCTCTTGATCCTTGCAAGTAGGGATGGATATTATTTTTATATTCTTCCCTACCACAAAATGGATATTAAGTTGCAAAAATAAATAGGGAATTCATCACTTTTAGCCTGATTTTTTTTTTTTTACTTTCTATGGGCCTTGCTGATTGTTCATTTGATAAATGTAATCCTCACTTTAAATAATCTAATTTTCAATATTTGCTTTTTGGTGTTACTTATATTAAACTTTACAATCTAGTTATCAGGATTCTGATAAAACTATACTGAATAAAACATATTTTACAAAAAATAGGTAAAAGTTGGTTTAGAACAATAGGAACTTGACTGTGAGATTTATTTGAACTATCAATGATTTCAAGGCACAAGGAAAATGTCATTATTGAGTTTCTTCAACAATGTTCTATACATCTGAACCTTTTTTTAAAAAGTCTTTAGAAGTTAAATTGAGGACACAGGACTGTTCCTAATTCAACATTTGTCAGTTAAAGTGAAGTCTCATTTTTGTATTATCTCTCAGCTCTGTTGGAAAAAAAAAAGATGAAGGCCAAAAATTTGGGGAAGGAAGCAGTCAGTTGTAGTGGAGGCTTCCCTTCACAGGACGGCAAATAAATTATAATGACTCCTGAGGAAATGAGCCTATTACTCTAGGTCAGGGTTGGGAACCTGTGGCCTTGAGGCAACATGTGACCTTTTAGGTCCTTAGGTATGACCTTTTGACTAAGTACAAGTTTTACAGAACAAATCCTTTTATTAAGGGGATCTGTTCTGGGAAGTTTGGATTCAATCAAAAGGCCTCACATGCAGACCTAGAGGGACACTGCAGATTCCCCACCCCTACTTTAGATATTTTATTGTCTCTACATGAGGAAGGTTAAAAAAACTGTTATGATATGTGTGAGTGTGTTTGAGAGAATCATTTTCTAAAAAAAGGAAATATTCAGAATATTTTGAAGTTCCATCTTCTAAAACTTCAAGTGATACAGATTTTGTAAAAAAAAAAAGTTTTATTTAAATAATAAAATCAGATGATATGTTAGTTATACATCCTCATTTCTAATATTTCACATTTATACAAATCTTGAAGGTTGATAAAATTATATTTAGTGAAATATATCACAATATATAGCATAGAAAGCAAGATTCAGGTATGTTCTCCAAGGGAAAGAATTATAATTGATTCATGAAAGGCAGAGTTTTAGAGTAGACATAGATTCAGAACTGGAGTCAGAAAATGATGAGCTCTTATAGTCTGAATGTACACTGAAAGAAACTACTTGCTCGCTCTCTCTTTTGTTTTGTTTTGTTTCCTCTTTCTCATTGTTCACTCTATTGGTTATAATCCTTCCTTACAACCTGACTAATATTTAATGTGAAGATATTTGTAGAACCTATATTTCATCGCATGCCACCATAAGGAAAAAGGGGGGAGGAGAAGGAGGGAGAGAAAATTTGAAACTCAAGGGATTGTGGAACTGAATGTTGTAAACTAAAAGTAAACAAATAAATTTAAAATTAAAAAAAAAGAAAATGGTGAGTTCAAGTCTTGCTTCTGGCACTCACTAATAATGAGACTGTGAGCAAAGAACTTGATCACTCTTAGCCTTGTGTAACTAAGACTTATATATGAAGCGGCAGATGATTTGATAGAGGGAATTTCCACCCTGACAAAATCAGAATTCATTGAAGTCTGCTGCCCTATACAATAGATCTTGTGTAAATTTAAAAGTAATGAAAGTTTGAAATGAAATGGAAGTAAAGAAATTGTTACTTCTAAAGATTTGTGGTTTCCTTGGAAAGGAATTCTTTCTGCAAAAAAAGACCAAAGAAAACAACATGACCATGTCAGCCCTCTGCAGAGTGAACTCCAGTGGCTTCCTATTACCTCCAAGATCAAATATAAATTCCACTGTTTGGCATCTAAAATTCTTTAAAACTTTGCATCTTTCTACCTTTCCAGTTTTCTTTAATTTCACTGTCCCTTTAGGATTTAGAAAACAGTTTCTTGATTGGCTGTAAATGAAAAGAAAAAAGATTCATCACTTGCAGATCAAGGACAGAGCTGTCCTTTGTCCTTTGCCCATGTTTATCATTGACTTGGTGGAAGGCATAGAATAATGCTTGTCAACATGCTAATACATGATGAAGATATGGGTAGACAATTGTAAAAAAAAAATAGAGTTTTTTAATGCATTACAAGTATAACATTAGTCAATAAGACCCAATACCTAAAATAAGTTAATATAGTCATAAATTCATTAAGAGAAAAATAATATTCGGCAAACTGAAATTCAGAGAATGGAAGTTAATTTCTGAATTCGGACAGGAGACCTTAATTCAAAGACAGTATTGGAACTGAGTGTTCCTAAATCCATGTTCTTTCTACTGCACAACACTACTTTAAAAAAAATCCAATTTAAATGCTTCCATATAATAAAAGAGAAAAAAAAATAACATCTTTATCCAGAATATCTGGGTCCAAATATGAGCTCTGCCACTTACTACATGTAATTGCAGACTAGTCATTTCACATATCTGTATCTCATTTTCTTCATCTTTAAAATGAAATAGCTTGACAAGATGTACTAAAAATTTATTTCATCTCTATAATGCTTTTATTCTATGGTCCTCATGAAACTGACCTAGACCACAGTAACCCATAAGAATTTGTTTTTTGCTTCTGTCATTCATCTGACAGCCTGATATAGGTCAAGAAAGAATATTGATTTTGGAGCCAGAGGTTCTGACTTCAAATCTGGACAATGCTACTTATTACCTACTTATGACCTTGGGGAAATTACTCAACCTCCCTTCATTCTCAGTACCTTATTTGTAAAATAGAGTAATCAGACTAGATGACCTCATCATCCCTTAGAGTTCTCTAAATATATGACTGTATGAAATTCAATCCTTGCTGCCTTGTATCATCACTTTTATGGCTTCATTATTTAAATCTTATGCAGTTTTACTTGTGCATAGTATCATGACACATAGAGGGGATTTGCATTTCAGATGAAGTGCAACTAAAACAGGGAATCTTATCCTGGAGCGTGTGTGTGTGTGTGTGTGTGTGTGTGTGTGTGTGTGTGTGTGTGTGTGTGTGTGTGAGAGAGAGAGAGAGAGAGAGAGAGAGAGAGAGAGAGAGACAAAGAGAGAGAGACAGAGAGACAGAGAGAGAGAGACAGAAGAGAGAGAGAGACAGAGAGAGAGAGAGACAGAGAGAGAGACAGAGAGAGACAGAGAGACAGAAGAGAGAGAGAGAGAGAGACAGGAGAGAGAGAGAGAGAGAGAGAGAGACAGACAGACAGACAGACAGACAGACAGAAGAGAGAGAGAGAGAGAGAGAGAGAGAGAGAGAGAGGTCCCACGCTTTGGAAGTCTGATGAAGCCTATGAATTTCTGCTTAGAATAATGATTTTAAAGACATAAAATGAAAATCATAAGATTATAAAGGAAACCATTTAGATTGAAATAAAATTATCAAAACTTTCAACAAATTCACATTCACAGGTCAAGTACCCTGGGGCTACTTGACCTATTAAGCTCGTCCCAACTCTAATGTTCTCTAATCCTATTCCTACTATGGAGGAAAACAATCTACACTTTGTTTTTAAACAGTAGGAAACACCTTTATTATTTTAAAAGTAATTAGCTTGGGGAGAGATTCCAGCCCACTGTTTTCCCTATTAATCATAGAATCTCTCTTAACTAAAGAAGTTTCCACTATCTCCAATTTTATATTGATGGCAAAACAAAAGGTGAAAAATTCCACAGCAATAAAAGGGACAGAAGATCATAGTTGAATTTGTGGTTTTTAAAAAGTACCCAAAATAACAGTTAAATGGACATATCCTTGGGGAAGACCAACATTTGAAAACAAAGGACACTTCTGTTAATTTAGTCAAAAATTTTCATTACTTCAGGGAAATAGGGACACTCTCACATTTCATCTTTCTTTTCACTTAATAGTATTTTATTTTTCCCACTTACATGTAAAGATAGTTTTCAACATTCATTTTTATAAGATTTTGAATTCCAAATTTTTCTCTCTCCCACATTCCCTCTTTGCCCTTTTCCCTCCCCAAGAGAGTAAGCAATCTCATATTGGCTGTGCATCTACAGTCATGTTAAATGTATTTCTACATTAATCATATTGTGAAAGAAGAATCAGAACAAAAGGGAAAAAAGGGACAATATTATGCTTCTATCTGCATTCACATTCCATAGTTCTTTCTCTGGTTATGGATAGTATATTCTATAAGTCTTTTAGAATTGTCTTGGACCATTGTATTAATGAGAAGAACTGCATCAATCATAGATGACTATGCTGTTACTGTGTATAATGTCCTCCTAGCTATGCTCACTTCACTCAGTATCAGTGCATGTAAGTGTTTCTAGTTTTTTTCCCCCCTGAAAGCCACCTGTCCATCATTTTTATAGTATAACAATATTTTATTACATCCGTATACCACAGCTTGTTCAGTCATTCCCTAATTGATGGGCATCCCCTAAATTTCCAATTCTTTGCCACCACAAAAAAGAGCTGCTATAAATAGTTTTTGTACTTGTGCACCCTTTTCCCTCTTTATACTCTTCTTGAAATATAGACCTAGTAGTGATATTGCTGGATCAAAGGGTATGCAGAGTTTTATAGCCCTTTGGGCATGGTTCCAAATTGTTCTGCAGAATGCTTGGATCAGTTCACAACTCCATCTGCAATGCATGAATGTTCCAATTTTCCCACATCTTCTCCAACATTTATCAGTTTCCTTCTGTCATATTAGCCAATCTGATAGGTGTGAAGTGGTAGCTCAGAGTTATTTTAATTTTCATTTCTCTAATCAATAGGGATTTAGAGCATTTTATATGACTATAGATAATTTTGATTTCTCTATCTGAAAAATGCCTGTTCATACCCTTTGTCCGTTTATCAATTGGCAAATGACTTGTGTCTTTATGCATTTGATTCAGTTCTCTGTATATTTGAGAAATGAGGGCTTTATCAGAGACCCTGGCTGTAAAAAATTTTTCCCAGCTTTCTGTTTTCCTTCTAATCTTGGGGGCATTGCTTTTGTTTGTGCAAAAATTTTATAATTTAATGTAATAAAAATTATCGATTTTGCATTTCACAATATTTTCTGTCTCTTGTTTGGTTGTAAATTCTTCTGTTTTCTATTAATCTGACAAGTAAACTATTCCTTCATTTCCTAATTTGCTTATGGTATCACCCTTTATGTCTAAATCATGTACCCATTTTCACCTTATTTTGGTATATTGTGTGAGATATCAGCCTATGCCTGGTTTCTGCCATACTATTTTCCAGTTTTGCCAGCAGTTTTTGTCAAATAGTGAGTTATTATCTCAGAAAGAGGTATCTTTGGGTTTAACAAGTACACGACTATAGTCATTTACAACTGCCTTGTGTACCTAACCTATTCCACTGATTGACCACTGTTTCTTAGCTAGCACCAAATAGTTTGTTTCAATTTGTATTCCTCTAATCAATAGAAATTTAAAGTACCTTCTTATATGGCTATAGATAGCTTTGATTACTTCATCTGAAAACTGTTTCTATCCCTTGATCATTTATTGGTTGCAGAATGGCTCCTATTTTTATAAATTTGACTCAGGTCATTACATATTTGAGAAATGAGGCCTTTATCAGAGAAACTTACTTCAGAAATTTTTTTTTCACAGTTCTGATTGCTAAATGTATTTCCCTCCATCCTATTCCTTCATGCCTATTCTATTTTCTCTCTAGCCTGCTCCTCCAGGAAATTGTTTTGCTTCTGACTACTACCTCCCCCAATCTAACCCCCTTCTATCATCCTCCACCCTTCTTTTATCCAGGTCCCTTCCTATTTTCCTGTAGGGTAAGATATATTTTTATACCCAAATGAGTGTATGTTATTCCATCTTTGAGCCAATTCTGATAAGAGTAAGGTTCACTCATCCCTGCCCCTCTACCTCCCTCATCTCCCCCTCCACTGTAAAAACTCTTTCATGTCTCTTATATCTCTCTGATTCAAATGTGTTTCTTACAAAAAAGTATATTGTAGGTTTCTGCTTTTTAATCCACTCTGCTATCTGCTTCCATTTTATGAGAGAATTCATCCCATTCACATTCACAGTTATGATTACTAACTATGTAGTTCCTTTCACTTTCTCCATGCTCTCTCACTCTCTCTCTATCCTGTCCCTCCTCACCAGTGTTTTGCTTCTGACCACCACCTCCCTCAACCTGCTCTCCTTTCTACAGCACCCCCTCCATTTTCTTTTCCCTTTCCCCTCCTACTTCCCTATTGGGTTAGATGAATTTCCATACCCAACTGACTGTGTATGTTATTGCTCTCTTTGACCAATGAGAGTAAGGTTCAAACAATGCTCACTCTCTACTTTTTTCCTTCTACTGTAATAGGTCTTTTGTTCCTGTTCATGTGATGTAATTCACCACATCTAACCTACCCCCTTATTCTTCCAGTACAATCCTTTTTGTCGCCCTTATTTTTTTTTGTTTTTGTTTTTGTTTTTTTTTTTCTTTCCAGTATCTTTTTTTTAATTGATTTGTTTATTTACTTTTAGTTTACAAGATTCAGTTCCACAATCCCTTGAGTTTCAAATTTTCTCTCCTCCCTCTACCTCCTCCATGGCCGCATGCAATCAAGTATAGGATCTGCAAATACTTTCACATTGGACATTAGTCTGGTTATATAGAAGGGTTGTAACCAATGGAGTGAACAATGGGAAAAATGAAAGAGAACCAAACATGAAAAAGAATGATAGCATGTAGATTGCTTCAGTTTCCATTTAAACTCTATTCTTTCTCTAAATGTAGATATCTCCTTCCATCCTGAGACTTGTCGAGTTGTCTTATAACTGTGCGTTGCTGAGAAGAGTCCAGTTTTTCATATTGGCCGTCACACATACATCAAAGTCATCTCATGCCTGTAACGTCTGTCTATGTATAGTCCTTCTAACTGCCCTAATAGAGATATAGTTATCAAGAGTTACAAGTATCAACTTCCTATGTAAGAATGTAAACAGTTTAACCTTGTTGAATAACATTTTTTATTCTTTCGTGTTTACATTTTTATATTCTCTTGAGTCTTATTTGAAGATCACATGGTTTTTTTTTGTTCCTTTGTTCATCAGGAAAGTTTGAAAGTCCCCTATTTCATTGAATGCCCATCTTTTCTCCAGAAAAAAAAAATCCTCAGTTTTGGCATGTAGATGATTCTTGGTTGTAATCCAAGCTCCTTTGCCTTCCAGAATATCATATTCCAAACTCTCCATTTATTTAATGTAGAAGCTGCTAAATCCTGCAAAATCTTGACTGTGACTCCTTGATATTTGAATTGTTTCTTCCTGGTTGTTTGCAATATTTTCTCTTTGACCTGATAATTCTGAAATTTGACTACAATATTCCTTGGCATTTTCATTTTAGA
>CM053582.1:144206369-144235455 GCA_028627135.1 Pseudochirops cupreus
CGCAGCCAGAGCGCCCCCACCAGGGGCCTCCAATAAACATGAAGAATGCCTTAAAGCTAGAGATGAGCTGAAGAAAGATTTTCAAAACCAAATAAGGGAAGTGGAAGAAAAATTGGGAAGAGAAATAAGGGAAGTGGAAGAAAATGAGGTAGGGTCAACATTTCATATGATACTGAGAAAGCGTAACTATTTTCCTCTGCCCAAAATAGCTCACTAACAGGCAAATGGAGAAATGTGTTTTAAATATTTTTTAGCTTTTATTTAGTATTTTATTTTTCCTCAGTTAAATTTAAAAAGAATTTTTAACATTTGTTTTTAAAACTTTGAATTCCAAATGCTCTCCCTTCGTTCCTCCCTATCTCCTTTCATTGAGAAGGCAAGCAATTTGATATAGGTTATTAGTCAGGTTGTGAAAGAAAACATTTTAAAAAATCAAGAAAAATTAAGTTTAAAAAAAGTTTGCTTCAGTCTGTATACAAACACCATCAGTTTTTTGTCTGGGAATGGATAGAATTTTTCATTATAAGTTCTTGTAGTGTTGTATTGGATCATGGTATTGCTGAGGATAGTTAAGTCATTCACAGTTGATGATCCTACAATATTGCTGTTACTTTGTATGCAGTCCATTTCACTTTGCATCAATACATGCAAGTCTTTCCAGGTTTTTCCTGACAGTGTTATGCTCATCAATTTTTATGGGACAGTAATATTTCATCATAATCACATACCATAAATTGTTCAGCCATTCCCCAATTAATGGACTTCCCCTAAACTTCTAATTATTTATCCCTAGAAAATATCTGCTATAAATATTTTCATCCATATAGGTCCTTTTCCCTTTTTTTAACATCTCTTTTGGGATATAGACCTAGTAGTGATAGTGCTAGGTTAAAGGTTTAATAACTCTTTGGACAGAGTTCCAAATTACCCTACAGAATGATTGAATTAGTTCACAACTTCATCAACAATGCATTAAATTTTCCCACATCCCCCCCAACATTTGTCATTTACTTTTTCTGTCCTATTAGCCAGTCTAATGAGTATGAAGTAGTACCTCAAAATTGTTTTAATTTGCATTTCTCCAATAAATAGTGAGTTAGAGTGTTTTTCATGTTACTATAGATCATTTTGATTTGTTTAGAAATGATTGTATACTCAATGCAGCCTCTGAAGCTGAGATGCATGTAAAATTTTTGAAATCATTACCTTCTGAGTTTGTTTTGATATTCACTGTTAACATAGTAACTTTCCAAGATGTATTTTTATAGTTGTTGTGTGCTTGTTTTTCTAGCCTATTTCTTGACCTCAAACTTTATGTTAAAGTTGAGATCTGATCCTGGGAAGGAAGGGAAAACTGTTCCAACCCTCAGCTTTTTTGTGTAGCTGTTTTCTGAGTTAATTCTGGACGTTGGTAATTTTTCAATTCTTCGCAGATTGCATAATCTGTGGAGGGGTGTGGTCATTGCTCTCCTGGCTTATGCTTTGGTCTGTGCACAATTACATGTACTCTTTTCTGCCCTGAAACTTTGACCAGGTCTATGCCTGCTACAGCTGTGAGCTCCAGTGTGCTAGTTCTCCTCATTACCTTGGGACTGTGACCTGGGCCTGTGATTCAGATCTTAGTTTGGGCAGTGCAGCAGAGTCCTATACCTAGTGCTAGCAAAGGGCCCCCTGTAATCTCTTTCTGACCCATCACCCACAAAGGTATCAATGGTTTGTCAGGGTGTGGCCTATGCTGGACTATGCTCTACTCTTTCCCTAGTGAGAAATACCTATTTAATCAAACTCCTAAATTGTCTTGGGCTGAAAAATTGTTTTACCCTGTCCCTTTGTTTGTTTTGTTGCTCCACAATTCATTTTGTGATATTTTTAAAAGTTATTTGAAGGAGAATTTAGGAGAGCTTAGGTGAGTCCCTGCCTTTACTCTGCTATCTATATTTCAAAATCTTTGGAAATATTTTTTAACTGGGAAAAGAGGAGCAAGAAAGAAGCAGGAATAGGGACAAGACATATCCTCTAAGTTCTGAGGCTTCCATGATAGCAAAAGTATTTTACTATATGTGTAACCTTGGGCAAGTCAACCCCAATTGCCTTGAGTTTCCCCCTCCAAAAATAAAGTATTAAAAACCTGGTTACTATAATCCCTCTTCAAAATATCTGAAGCTTCCTTAACAAGCACAGCCTTACCCATTAATATATAGATTGTCATCTATAAAGCCTAGGCCATAGCCCACTACTCCCATCAAAGAATATCAGAGATTCTTCTCTATACTAAATCTTAAGATTTGTCTGGGATAGAGAGTTTAAGATACTTGTCTGGAATCACAGAGTTAGTATGTATCACAGACAGTATTTGAATACAGGTATTTCTGACTCCAATATACATGAGTTGTTTGATTTATTTTTAAAATAGAATTTGATAAATGTATGATCATTCCTTGTGTCTCTGTACATCCATTTGCTATTTGACAAGTGAGCTTCATCAATTTTAATGGTTCTGATGGTAGGAAGCTCTTTAAGGTTTTTTTTTTTCTTCTTTGTAGATTTAGCTATTACAGTTGACTGATCACTATATTAAGGGTATTTAAGTACTATTTGTTAAGTTGTTCTATTTCAATGCATAAAAGCAATCATTTCTTTATACTCCCTGATTATGATCCATGTGGTCTTCCCTCTCAGCTGACTTAAAATATAACTTATTCCTGACATTTTTTTTTACCTTATCTCCACCAAAATTCCTCCTCCTTTGTATATCTTAAATAAGAAAAGACATGTTATTGTGATTATTCACTAGTCTGATTGGTCTATTCATGGAGCCCCAAACAGGGATTTTTGTCTCTGTACTTTTATTCACCACCCTTCCCTTCACCTTTAACACATCTGAATTTCTCTATATCTTATAGGTCTTTATCATCTTGCAAAGCTTCTTTCAAACCTAAACTTCTCTGTGGTGCCCTCTCAGATCACTCCAACTGATGGTGATCTTTTTCCTACAAATTCCTCAAGTATGAAAAATATGTACTTTTTATTTAATACACTTGCTACTCAACTTTTCATATCTATATGTCATAACTTTCCAGTTAAATCATAACTTCCCTGAGGACAAGAATAATAAATTATATTTTTTAAATCTCCCAAACTTTTCCCACACAAAACTGTTGAAAACACAAATATCTACATATATTGATTCTCTACTTTCAAAATATTGACCAAAAGTCACTTTCTCAAGGATGTTTTCTGTGTCAAATCTCACGTGCTCTCTACTTTAATAACTCCTTGTACTTGTTAATCAGAATTGATTAGATACAGCTTTAGACACTAAAAACTCAGTTAACTATCACTTAAGCAATTAAAATGCTCAAGTAAATCAAGTTTTTTGAGTGTTTTGATCAGCAAAATCTTAAAGACATATATATATGAAAAACCTGCCTGTCTGAAGCATCATACAAAAGAATAGTCTTCAAAAGTCACCTTGGATGACATTACTTATGCTAATTACATCCTACACAGCTCATAAAGCTTTGACATTCACACCCTGTCAGCAATCTTGTTCTGGGAGTCATAAAATGAAATATTATTTACTGATCATCCTTTAAAAAATACAGTGTGACCCTCCAACTTAAATAAAATTAAATTTGCTAGAACTTGTTATATTGGGTGCACAATTGAAATGGAGATAACAGGAAGAGTCTTTTTAAAATTTTCTATTAATTTTCAATGAGTGTGGGGAAAAGAGTAGCTCTTTTCCTTCCTCAATGCATCATTAAAATGTTGTCTGTAGCAGCAGCAGTAAATAAATAAAGTAGAAAGCTTTGTTTTCATCCTCTTCATTTTTGAAATGGTAATACTTAGAACAATAAAACCTTATATTAATCCAACTCATCAAAGCCTTGAATTTCATGAAAATGTTTTGGTCCTCAACTTTAGGGACACAGGGATATTATTTAAAAGCTTGTTTCAGGGATCCATCAAGGAACAAAAACCCAATCTCCCACTCATTGTATATCTGCAGAAATATACAAAGATATTCAGAAAGATGACTCCAATCCCTCATAGATCCTTGGTGATCATAAGAAATATCTCCACTCAGAATATTATGCTTACCACAAGAGAAATATGAATTAAGAAAATAAGTGAATTGGGATATTATTTTTGATAAAAAATAACTTTAAAGTGTTGAAACAAATAATTTCCCATATCACCTTCATATAACCAGCAAATTCAATTAACAAATTCCTGACATCTTTGGTCCAGTGAAAAGGTGAGAATGTAAGAACCTCATTTCATCAAGGAGAAACACGGTAACATGAAATAGGG
Source organism: Pseudochirops cupreus (assembly GCA_028627135.1). Lineage (NCBI taxonomy): Eukaryota > Metazoa > Chordata > Mammalia > Diprotodontia > Pseudocheiridae > Pseudochirops > Pseudochirops cupreus. The sequence continues at coordinate 144,210,687 of CM053582.1, forward strand.
GAAAAGAGACAGAATTTAGAATTAAGGACCTAGGTTTCAATTCAAACACTTGCTAACTATATGATTTACTGAAATCCACTTAACATTTAATAGGTTTAATTTTCTTAGATCTAAAATAAAAGCATTAATTTACTGTAGTGAGAAATTCTTTTTCTAGGTATGGGTCAGACAACATATGCACTAAACTTCCATGATTCTGTGATTAGATGATCTCCAATGTTTCTTCCATTGTTAAATTTTATGATCCACTTTTGGTGGAGAAAAATTCAAAAAAGCCACTTTTGCCCTAAGCTGTATTTTACAATTATAAACACAAAGGGATATTTACACTTCTCTTCATTCAATATCCATTCATTAAACACTTCAAAGAAATACAGAATTTGAGATTTCAAAGGAACTTCTGTGACTATGTAGTCCTACCAAATTCAGAAAAAAAGAATCCTCTCCACAACCACCTACCAAGTTGTCATCCAGCCTTTGTCTGAAGAACTTCAATGAAAGGTAATCCACTACCTCCCGAGGCCACCATTTTAAAAATAACTCTAATTGTTTAATTTTTTTTAACCCAATTCAAGTCATCAAGCTACGTACTATTGATACAAAGACAAAAATGAAACTGTGCCTGCCTTCAAGGAACTTCTGTTTCTTCTCATGTTCCTCAAAGGGAATTCATGGAAATTAAACCTGGCCTAAGTATATGAAATTTGTTTTTAGTCCCAGTCACTTTTCAATCTAGAATGTAGGTATAAGTGGTAGCAAATATAGGCCAGTAGTGTTCAGATAAATTGGATCCCTAGGAGCTGCAAACTAACTTAGTAAAACACAAATTTACATTATCCATACTGTATTTTATCTTCATTTATTTTGTTAAACATTTTTCAGTTCCATTTTAATCTGGTTCCAGGAGGATTTGTTTATCAGAATTGACTAGATATAGCTATAGAAATTAAAAGTTCATTTAACTGTCATTCAAGCAATTAGAGCCCTAAGGTAACTTGAGTTTTATTATCACTTGTATCCAATGGGCTGTGAGTTTCATAACTGATCTTATCAAAAGGTTGATCTTTGTGGGAAAACCAAAGCTAAATATGGCTCAGCTTTGCCCGAATTGAACAACAATTTTAAATTAACATGGAAAACCTGAGAGAGAAGGAGTTTAGAAGTCTTTTCTCATCATTTGACTGTAGTTAGAGCACTCTTGATCAAAATGGAGAGACCTCAATGTTAAATGAATTTTAAATGTGAAATGTTCTATAATTATCAAGTATGAAAATACTGAAAAATGATTTCATGGAACCCTTTGTACTCAAGCATGAATAGGAATCATCTGGCAAGAGTTCTGATCCCTAAGATTATTCTTGTCCTGGCTTACTTCCATACTCTTGCTCTTACTGATAGAAGATGTAAATCCTACCTTCGTAGCATGTGATGGAAACCTGTTCTGTAAGGAAGATGTTTTTGCTAATCCTGCTGCTATCACTTACATCCTACTTCCCATTAGAGAGGATGTGGCATCTGAGACACCTTCTTTGTCATATGGAATACACACACACACACACACACACACACACACACACACACACACACACTCAAGGAATAATTAAGATTGCAAAAAAGGTATTATTAGCTCATTTCCTCACACCAAAAATAGAAGATAAGAAAGACTCTGAGTCCCAATTTCTGCACCAGAAAAACAAGGTTATTAATACTACTTACTTTATATAATTTAGCATATATTTTGTGATTTTAAATGGCACTTGATTTCATTCATGAGAGTATTCCCTCCATCAATGCACTGCTAGGTCCCCTTCCTTTACATTTTTCTTTTCTCATTGATTCACTTAATCACAACTTTTTATTCTTCTGCATGGATTTTGTTATTTTTTTCTAGCACTGCACAGTAATTCTTTGGTATTTTGATTGCTATAGCAGTGAATAAGTAAATTAATATAGATGACATCATTATTTTTATTATATCGACTTGACCTATCCATGAACAATTAATATTTTTCCAATTATTTAGCTCTATCTTTATGTGAAATGTTTTGTAATTGTGCTCATACAGTTCCTGTGTATGTCTTGACAAATTGACCCCCAAGCATTCTAGACTGTCTCTACTTATTTGTCTTTAAGGCTTTGCTTTTAAATATTTTCATTATCTTTTTCTGAGTTTTCATCTTCAGCTTTCCTGTCACCATGATAGCTTTTTTTTTATTGGTCACGTGCTTCTAGCCATTGTTTACTGTTGTTGTTGTAGTAGTTGTATGCTTATATTTTTCCAGCCTGTTTCTTGACTTTTAAACTTTTTCTTAGAGTTGGGCTCTGCTGACTTCTGGAGTGGTCAGAATGTCTGGCCTGATCTTCTGACTTTAATGCCCTGCTCTATTCACAGTTAAGTCCAAGGGCCTATAAGTTTTCAGTGCTTACAGGTTAGTGTGATTCTGGTAACGTTATGGTCACTGCTCACTTGATCTGTTCTCTGGTTCTTACACAAATAGGGCTCCTGCTCCTGTGTAATTACAACCCACCCGCCCCTGACTCAATGTTCACCAACCTCTCTATCTTCTTAAGGTGACCTGGTCTAGAAAAATGACTCACTGTGACAATTTGTTGGTTATCCCAATCAAAATTCAGTTTGATGATCTTCTTTAAGTTGTTTAAAGAGATATAATTGGAGAGCTCAGGAAAAAAAAATGTTCACTTCATTCTGACATCTTATCTCCACCCCCTCAATTACTTTCTGGACAATCAACAAAGCAAAGACTCAACCTCTGATTTTTGTAGTATTTGCTGATTTCTGAGGTATGAATGCTCACACTGAAAATTTAATGATTGCCACATCCTTGGTATACAGTATAATAGTTTGTAAATAACTTTCACATTTATAATGGCACAAAATCAAAATTATTGAAAAGCTGTTTCTTGAACTGCCTCAGTTGGAGAAGATAATTTTGTAGTTGTGGTCATTGCCACTATTGTATCTCACATTGTATACCAAGATAAGGCCAAAATCAGTACATTATTTATACAGTTGTATTGCTGTAACAATAGTAGAAGAGGTTTAGCAGACTCCTAAATTAAAAAGAATCTGCAGTAGACAACATCCTTACAGTTACCCAAAGGATCGAAAGGTGCAGAAAATACAAGAAATACTTTCTGTGTTTATTATTTTCTATAGAAAATACTCAGCTTGATAGAGTCAAGTAGCCTTAATGACTTACCTAACAAAGAGTCTCTCATGAAAATATTGTGGTATTTCTGAATAAATGAAGCAACAGAGAAAGTTCTAATTAATGGTTCTCTGATTACAAATGTCAAGCAAGGAGCAAAATTGAGATGTTGGCCAAAGTTGCTCTCTATGGTAATAAAGTATGTTTTACATGCAGTTCCAATGAATGATGTTTTTACTTTTCTAATGTGCATTATCAGGAGGGTCCCTTATTCATCTGATTAGATACCCAAATAAACTTCATGAGATTATCGAGAGATTCTCCTTACATTGAATTCATTGTAATCTCTTAAAGTCAGTTTGGAAGATTCCTATAATGAAATATGGGATTTACTGATCAGGGTTTGGATTGTGAGGCTTTCCAAATATAATTAAAATATTATAGTTATTGGAACTAAACCTGTGATTCCATTGATATAGGAAGTTCCTATGTAGTGGTATAGTGAAGCAGCAGGGTGACACAGTGGATAGGAGACAGGATCTGTACTCATTAAGGCCCGAATTTAAATTTGACCTCGGATACTTACTATCTATGTGACCCCAGACAAGTGACTTAACCTTTGAATCAGTTTCCCCAACTACAAAGCAAAGATAATGATAATATCTAACTCATAGGCTTGTTGTGAGAATCAAATGAATAACATTTGTAAACTACTTAGCACGGTGCCTGGCACAGAGCAGATAATAAAGACTTGTTTCCTTCATTCTGCCTCATGAGGAATTCCATTGACCAAAGTAAAAACCAAACCAAATGCCTTAGTTTTTAATTCTTTGTTATTACAAAAATTAATTTTGTTTATATATATATATGTTTATACATATCTATCGCACTATAAAATATATAATATATGCATTATTACATACTCCATGTATTTTTATTGTTGTTATTGTTCAATCATTTCAATTGTATCAGATACCTTATGACCTCATTTGGAATTTTCTTTGCAAAGATATTGGAATGGCTTGTAATTTCCTTCTACAGCTCATTTTTACAGATAGGAAATGAGGTAAACAAGGTTAAGAGACTTGCCCATGGTCACACAGATAGTAAGGCCAGATTTGAATTCAAGAAGATGAGTCTTCCTGATTTCAAGCCCAGTGTTTTGTCCACTGCACCACCTAGCTGCCTTGAGTATTTTTTTACGTAAATGTATTTTTTTTCTTTCTTTGATCTCTTTATGACATATACCTTAGTAGTAAAATTGCTGGATCAAGTCACATGACACTTCAGAGCCTTCTGTAGCTGGTTCCAAGTTGCTTCCCAGAATGGTTATACCAACAATGAGTTAATGTGCCTGTTTTTCCACAGCCCTGTGATTGAATATTTCAAATACATATTAACTGAGAGGGAATAGGACAGCAATGGACATTTCTGTGGCAGTGATGATATAGTCAGACCTTTCTTTACTTTAGGAAAATGGCTTTGGTACCTGAATAGAGGATGCATTGGGGAAGGGAGATTTTGAAAACTGGGAAACCAATTAGTAGACAATGGTCCAAGTTAGAGGTGGTGAGGGTTGGACCCAGTCATAGCTACGTAATTGTAAAGAAGATGAAAGACATAAGAAATGTAGTGAACGTAGGCAGAAGTGTTGAGTGGAATAGAAACAAATCTTTTCTTAGAACTTTATCACTTTAGATGTCTGCATAGGGCACTTTGACTTAGTTTTCTTTTGTAAGCCATATCTCTGGTGATAACAGTGTGGAAAAATCTTTGGAAAAAGAAGAGGAAGATTGAATAAGGTAGCACATTCTTGTAATCACAGTGAGCTATTCTAGTAAGGTGCCTGAACTAATTTCAGCATAAATATGGGGAGCCCTCCAGATTAAAGGGACATGAGGTTACATAAGGAAGGGTAATTAGGGAACCTAAATTGGAAAAGTATTGGGTCACAACTCCCAATGCTGATTACTGGTGGGATTGGGCCCCAGGAATAGTCTCTGTGCATTTAGCCTGGGTGAGATGAAAAGGTAAGTTTTTTAAAAAGGGAAAGAAAAAATAGGAGTAGAAAAAAAGAAAAATGTCTTTGGAACTTTGAGATGATTCCTGTCTTTCAAAATTTTATGCCAACTCATATTTTCTTAGAATCTGACTGTCCTGAGCAGTGTATTCTCCTACGGAACTCTCATTCAAAAGCTTGCGGCTGAAAATATAAGCAAAGAGTAATTTCCCTTTAGCTTGTGGACAGGAGAGGCAAAGGAGACATTAGTGTTAAACATGAGCTAGAAATGACCTCTGTTGGTAGGAAGGTAGTGACTCGTTATTTGTTCAGACTTCATTATGTGGGCTCCAACAGTGCAGCTCTATCCTATTTGGAACTGGCTCCGTTGTATTCCCTAATTTTTTTAAGAGAGAAATTGATCAGACCATCTAATATGGAAGCATTCACACATTTAAAGATGCTCCCCAGCAGAATGATTGGGGGAGAAAAAAAATGACCTTTATTTCTTGTCCACTCTCTGGAAAGGAAATGTATCCTAAGTTTGGCTTTGGATGAGGTCACAGGAATCAGCCCCCTGCAAAAAGCATCAGTAGCCAATGAAGCATCATGTATAGACTCATAAAGGCAAGGCACAAACTAGATCTCATGCTCACCACCATCAATTACTCTGGCTCAATTTATTCTCCCAGAGAGTCACACCTAGCCTCTGGTTCCGAGACAGGTATTCCAATTGTTTTCCATTGCAATATTATACATATTATTTTGTGTAATTAAAAGGTTTATTCTGAGAAAAGGTACATAGGTTTTACTAGGCTGGTAAAAGAGTCCATGATATCCCAAAAGATTAGGAACTACTATTTTAATCCAATTCCAAATCACTTTGTCATTGAGGATTCATCTACTCCTCTTATGTTATCTGGCTTTGCATGCCAAATACTTAACAAATCTGAAAATCTTAGAATTGGAAGAAACCTTGGCAAACACATGATTATATGTATGTGTGTATGTAAACATACCAACATATACATATATGTATTATGTATATCCATATATACCTATACATATGCATATGTGTATGTGAATTTATATAAATTAAATTGAGTGAAAGTATTTGCAGATCCTATACATGATTGCATGCCACCATGGGGGGGGAGGGGAAGGAAGGGGAGAAAATCTGAAACTCAAGTGATTGTGGAACTGAATCTTGTAAATTAAAAGTAAATAAGTAAATAAAAAAATTTAAAAAAATAAATTAAATTGAAAAAGAAGTTAGATTAATATGTGAATGTATGCACTACTCACCTTCTATAGTTTAATAGTAACACCTTGGTAATTCTGCCCATTGAGGTCAAGAAGAACAAGTTTAATTCCTTGTCCATGTAACCACCATTCAAATACTTGACGACACCTCTCATACTCCCTCATGAGTTTTATCCTACCTAAGCATACCCAGTTCCTTCAACCAATTGTCTTACGGGAAAAATTTCCCTTGCTCACACTATCCAGGTCTCCCTCTTTTAGTTTTGCTCCAGTTTCTAAACTTGGAAGAAATCTAAGAGTAAAAATCTAGTTTGTAACAACAACTAACATTTATATAGAGCTTAAAGGTTTGCAAAACACTTTGCATGCATTAACTCATTTGATCCTTATAATAGCCCTGTAAGAAATACTATTATTATCTCTATTTAATAGGAGGAGAAAATTAAGCTGAGAGGATTTAAATAACTTTCCCTGGGCCATGCAGCTAGCTTATGTCTGGGAGAGGATTTGACTTAGTTTTTCTTGATTCCAAATCCAACACTCTATCCTCTGTGCCATTAGTTTGTAGGTAGGGGTCCAACTCTTCTGTCTGCCTCATTGGATTGCTTTCCTTATCTATTTTCCCAGGTTTCTAACCACATTGGGAACAATGATCTGCTTACCAGACTCACTGTAAGCATACTCTTCTTGAAATACAAGCTCTAAACTTATATTTTTTATAGGAATCCTTTACCTGGCAACATCCTTGAGTATCATTCTTTCTCACTTTTTTTTTTTTTGTATCTAACCTTTCTGTCTCAAATTGAAGCTGTCAGTAAATGAGCATGAACCATGTCCAGGATTCTTCTGAGACAGGAGACAGGTGGATTGAATACAAGCCCATTAAGCTGATAAATGGCCCAGTTTAATGAGGATAATGACAGTTCTTCAGAGGAGAGGATCTGAATTCTGAATCAGTAAGATAAGTGAGTGAGGAAGTTAACAATATTCAGAAGAAAATTTAGTATAGACAGAGATAAGTATATTGACACATAAAAAGAATCTTCTGATATGTTTATTTCTTCAATGTTTGTCTTGGTTATAAAGGGGAACTTTTCCATGAAAGTCTTAAATACACACCTGATGCATCTTCTTCAAGAATGATTTGTGATATTCCACTCAAATTCAACTAGAATCTCAACTTGAAAGAGGATTAATTATAGTCCAAAATTTGACATTTTGATAATGACAATACCCTTACTTGGAAATATTCATTAGTCCTCTACTAGGACAAAATTCAAACTTCTCAGGCTGGCTTTGAAGATCTCTACAAACTGAATGGTTCTATTCCCTGTTTTAAAGGCATCCTTTCCAGTCATATTTTACAGTATTCTCCTTCGTATCTCCCATGTCTGGAATACACATCATCACAGGCTCAATTTCTCAAAATTCTTAACTTACTTCAAAACTATTGCATTTCATAGCTATGTGATTGAGCTGAATTCAAGGGTCGAGCGGCTGAAAGAACAAAGAATTTGGAGTCAGAATACTGGTTTCAAACTCTGGTTCTAGTCATTTACTCTCTGTGTGACCTGGATCAAGTCACCTGACCTCAATCATAAAATGGAATAGTAGTAGGCTAAATCAGTGGTCTCTAAAGAGATACTGCTGGAACTCCAAGGGATGCCAAGTTTGACCCTGAGGGGTTACCTAATGAATCATTGAGGGAGGAGGGAGAAGGTTGAGCACACCCAATCCTCCTTAAAATAGTCAATCATGAATCTTAACTCCAAAAGCACTTCTCTTCATTTATTGCAGTCCAACACTGTCTTTACTTCACCCCCTCTTTGTTGTTGCTTTAGTCATTATCAGTTGTATCCAACTCTTTGTGAACTCTCTTGGGATTTTTTTTGGTGAGGATCTGTACCAAGGTGATGGCTATGTGGATGGGCAATATGTGAAGATGTTATTATGGAGAAATAAGACTTGACAATGGGTGAGAGTGAAAGAGGTGTCAAGGTTTGTAAGACTGAGGAGAGGGAACATTGTGGTTCCCTTCACAGTAATAGGAAAGTTTGGAAAATGGAAAGGTTTTGGAGAAAAGATATTTGGTCCTGTGTTGGGCATGTTGATTGGAGATGCATACAGAACATTCAGTTGGTGATGTCCAAGAGGCACTCGGAAAAACAATGGATTGTATTGGCACCCCAGAAAGTTAGATTACTGAATGATAATTTGAAATAAAAAGTCATTTTAAAAATCATATCCCATAATACATATATATTTGGAGCTATATTCTTGAGAAGACTAACAACTGAGCTATTTTCATGCTCAATATGTATGTTATTACTAAAACCAAGCAAATAACCAGACTTAAATTACTATCCACCTAAAGATCTTAACCATAGAACTCAAATTTTCCCAGAAGCTAAGATTTCATTCCACATTTAAATCTCCTCTCCTTCTTCCCTTGATTCACTCATTTCAATTATCGCTCTGGTTCTAAAATTTAAATAAATAAATAGAGAAAGTTTGACTTAATACTATATAATTTAATGTAACTTACTAGAACTAATATTTCTATTGAGCCTGTGACACTGAATTTCTTGTTCTAACTACTTAAACATAATGTCAGAGTATGAAAGAAGTAAATAAAGCAAGATCATGAAGTTATCTTAACTACGTAGCAATTATAAAATATATGTGTGTGCATTTGTTGTTGATATATGTATGTATGTATACATACATTTGGTATAACACACACATTCATGTGTGTATGTATGTGCATGTGCATGTATTGCTTGACTACATCTGTTACCAGGGAAGATCTATTTTTTAATGTAGAGAGGGGCTAATTAATGAAAGTTAAAAGAGATAGAAAAAAGCAAAAGATCAGGAGGTAGCTAGGTGGCTCAATGAATACAGCACTGGCCCTGGAGTCAGGGGGACCTGAGTTCAAATTCAACCTCAGACTTATAACACTTATTAGCTGTGTGACCTTGGACAAGTCACTTAACCCCAATTTTCCTGCCTTCCTTTCTCCAAAAAGACCAAAAAAAAAATACTTTAAAAAGCAAAAGAGTATCAATACAACTTTTTAAAACACCTACTCAAAGAAAATAAGTTTCACAGGGAGACATAAGCAAGATATATTTGTTATTGCTTTGTTGAATTTAATATAATTTTATAAAAACAAAGTATAGATAACCAGATTACAGAATATTAAAACATATTCTCATTTGTTCTTTATATATTGAAGTTTTTGTGCTTGTGGGTGATTATGGCATGCTTGTGGATAGGAACACATATTAATGTATAATGATTATTTATGTTTGTGGACGCTTAACCCTGGCAGTCAGGTAGTGCAGTAGATAGAGCACTGGGCCTGGAGTCACGAAGACCCAGGTTTGAATAGACCTCAGATACTAAATAACTATATGGCGCTGGACAAGTCACTTAACCTCTTTGTCTTAGTTTTCTCATATATGAATTGGGGATAATAATAGTACTGACCTTGTAGGGTTCTTGTGATGATCAAATGAAATAACCTATATATAGTGTTTGTAAACCTTAAAGTAATATATATGCTATTATTATTACTATTAAATTTGTAATTAAAAAATAAAATTTCATAAATGTTCAAGATTATTTTTACATTTTATTAGGGATGCTCACTTTAAGAACTCAACGAACACTTCAGTGCTTGCTATGTGTAAGGCTTTATACTCAGTTTGGGGGACCTGTGAATCATTATCTTGGCATAGGGAACTCTTGAGTGAGGAAATCCCTTCTTGCAATGAAGTCAGTGTCTTTTCTGCAGCTAATGGTCTCAGAGTTTCCTAGAGAACAGAGAAGTTAAGTGACTTGACCAGGATTAAAGTCAATAGGTGTTTAAGGCAGAATTTAAATGTGGGTCTTCCTGATTGAAAAGCTAGCATTCTATCTTCAAAGCAGACAGTTGGCTGCCTCTATAGCAATAAGCAAGCTGAAACATATTATAAATGAACAATTACAAACATATAAATTAAAAATATAAATGAACAATTATAAATGAAAGTGCAAAAAAAAAGACATCAAAGAGATGTGTGAATGAAAAGTCTGATCATATGGCAAGGGTGAGAGAGCAGATGAACATCCTTGGTGCTATAATGTTACCTGCATAATGTCATGAAATTGAGAGGAAGACTCAGTACACTGAGTAGGTATCTTGGGAATGATTTAAGAGAAATCAGAGAGAAGAGTCTCTCAAAATGAAAGACTTGAAGAGATTGCAGAAAACCCCATTGGAAGGAATACTGCCATCAGTAAGACCACAGATCCATCAAAGAATTAAATGTTTATCGCACTCACGCAGAATTTGCAGTCTTGTAAGTGGAAAACTACATAATATAAACATAATAAATGTGAGAGTAAGATGCTATACGAAGTTATGGGAAGAAAAAAGTCACCTGTAGCTAGGTGTCGCAGTATACCAAGTGTTAGACTTGCAGTCAGGATGACCTGAGTTCAAATCCTGCCTAGCACACTTATCTTAGCTGTGTTACCCTAAGGAAGTTACTTAACATTTCCTAGCTCAATTTTCTCATCTGTAAAATGGGGATAATAATAGCACCTACCCACCAGGATGGTTGTGGGACGCAAATGAGATAGTATTTGTAAAGTGGTTTGCAAACCTTGAAACACTGTATGTAAATTTTGACTATTATTAACTGTTGTCGGCAGGCAAGGGCTTAAGAAAGTCTTCTAGGAGGAGGTGACATTTATTTTGGGCTCTAATGGATGGCTAGGAATTCAATAATTTAATTGAATTGAGCTAAAGATGGTACTACAGGCTAGGTAACACAATGTGAGCAAAAACAAGAAAGTGTAGGGCATGTATAGTAGTGACAGTACAGTTTGTCTAGGACATAGACTACGTGGGAGATGAATTTAGATCAGGACAAACCAGGGTGACAAAGACTGAGAAAGGCAAACAAAGGTATCTCATTTTTTTCCATTATGTAATAGGGGAACATTGAAAGATTTTGAGTTATTGTTTTCAATCCATCACCATAGACAAGAATTTCAATTATTCCTCAGGAATTTTTGATGGATTACTTGGAGCTTCCAAGATAGAATCATGGAATCATAAAGGTGGAATAATAGCAAAGTACATCTAGTCTAATTGCTACTTAGAATATGAATTTTCTCAAAATATTCCCTGACAAACGGCTACCCAGACTTTGCTTAAAGACCTTCAAGGACAAGGTCAGTCTGAGGATCAAATAAGAACATGTATTTAACATTTTTACAAGGATAAATTGTCATAAAGTAGTATTAGTGGGTAATAGCAAAACCAGTGGTATAGAAATGTTGGTAGGAATGAAAGGAGGCAGTATGAGGATCATCAATTTAGATCTGAAAGGAATCTTATAGGTATCTAGTCAAAATTTCTCAATTTACAAGTGAGAAACAGATAAGAAGTTACCTGAGGTGTTCAAAGTCACATACGTAGTAAACAGAAGAAGTGAAACTAGAACTCAGATGATCTCACTCCAAATCCATATACTTTCTACTATACAATACTGCATTGCAGTAGTAAGAAGACTTGGAGTCAGGTGATCATGGAGGTTGTATTTCTATTTCTAAGACTTACAAATTTCATGAAAGTGGTTGACACTAAGTTTCTTTGGAATTCTGTTTCTCTAACTAAAATAAAGACAGTAATAACTATAAAGCCTGTCTCACTGGATAATTGTGAGGATCAAATGAGGGAATGTACATAAAATATTGCTCAAATCTTAAAATCATCAAAATTGCAGCTATATTGCTATGATTAGAATTTGATGTATCACAGTAATATTACTAGCTGTATCTTGCCCCAATCTGACACCTCTGTACTGTGAGGATAGCTTGCCATCTCGGGGAGAGTTTTAGAGGAAAGACTAAGCAAAGGTCCAGAGATTTAGAAATAGAACGAATTTTAGAGATTTTCAAGTCTAACTACTATATTTTACAGATCAAAAAACAGCTGCAGAGAAGTTAAGTGATTTTTCCAAGGTCATATCTTTAATAAGTGAGTCAGGATCGAAACTCAACCCCTTTGATTCCATATCCAGCATTCTTAGCACTTCAGCAGATCATGTGAATATCATCTGGGCAATTTCGTGACTGTACGCCTCCCCGTAGTCTTGGTGGCTTTATCCTTGGCCATGTTGTAATGGATTTTCCAAGGGTGTCATATTAAAACAAATAACTGGATATTCAAATTTATAGTGCTGATTACTAAACTGATGAATTAAAGTCCACCTGAATTTTCCAAGGATCTCTTAGAAAGCCATTACTTTAATTTTTGAATAATTATTATTTAATCATTATTTGTTACAAGATTCGCCAGGTTTAGATAGTAGTCTTTTGAATCAATAGAATAGGATCATGATGTAATGGTGTGGCAACTAAGGGGCAGTGCGCACCTGGAGTCAGGGAAACCTAAGTTCAAATCCAGCCTACTTCCTCATCTAGAAAATGAACTTGAGAAGGAAATGGCAAACCACTCTAGTATCTTTGCCAAGAAAACCCCAAATGGGGCCATGAAGAGTCACACATGACTGAAACAACTGAGCGATTATATGATGTAATAGAATGAAAACTTGACAACAGAAGGATAACCTGGGTTCAAGTGCTAGTTTTGAAACATAATGGCTACATGTGTGATTCTGGATGACTTATTTAGCATCTCAATGCCTCCAGCCAATTCTCTAAACTAATAACTTGCAGAATAGTTGCTGATCTGTACTGGTTAAGGGAGTTTTATTAGTAGAGAGCTCCCTAACCCAATGGAAAAAAGAAGTCTACACCTAAAGAAAAATTTCTATACCTAAAGAAAATGAATAAGTAATATTTGAGCTATATCAACATAATAAATGGCATTTGTTAAAACAGCCCTGTGAGCTAAGCATTACAGGTTTGTTGGTTTGTTTGTTTTTTTTAAATCCAGGTTTACAGATGAGTTAACTACAGTTCAGAGAATTTAAGGGTTCCATACATGGCCATGTCATATCTGATGCAGCATTTGAACATATCTTTCTTGCGTCCAATTCTGATGTTCTTATAACTACACAATACTGCCTTATCTGTGACCTACAGGCAGAAGAAAGAAAAAAAAATCTATAACAGACAAGTGAGAAAGGAAACAAATCTGTGTCAGAAAACTTTTTAATGATGCAGCTAACATAAAGTTGAATAGAAAAGAGTTAAGTAAGAGCTCTGCTTCCCTCTTTGATGAATAGAAATCACATTTTCTGGGAGAACTAGAAATCCTTACTTTCTACTGACAGGGCTCTCCCCGGGGTGCTGTTGTAGCAACAAGAAGAGATGGCTTCCCAATGCATGGGCCAGCTCCTCAGAGCTAGTGTTGGTTTCTATTGATGGAGTCAAAGGCTGAAACTACAGCTGCAAAAACAGAATAGAAATATTTAATAGGGCACTGTGGCCTGTTGGGCTAAACAATAGAATTTATAGTCCCTTTCTGAAGCCTGCTTATTTAGAACAGATAATAACACTGGCTTTGTCCCAGGCTTCTAGTTTGTTCAACAGATATTTACCATATAATTTTGAAGCTTCATCTAAGAAATTATTTGGATAATAATTACCTGGGTTCTGTGTATTACCTTTTAAAATATGCAGGAGATGATACTTAATTTTCATCTAGCACAAAAAGCCCCTGTGCTTGAAACCCAAATGAAAAAAAAATTGGCCATAATTAGTGCCATTCATCATGGACTCACTTAAATTCTATCAAGAACAACTTCTACTAGACTAACCTCCTTTTCTGGTTTGACAGGGTAAATAGACTGATGGATCAGACTTAGATTACATAAATTTTGGTGTGTGCTTGACAAAAAGTCTGACAATATACTTGGAGACAAGATGGAGAGAGGAAGAGCAGACAGCAGTATAGCTGAGTGTCTTCAGAACTGACAATTGAACTAAGGCTGATGGACTGATGCCAGCCTAGAAAGACATCTCTAGTGGAGTGATCAGTGCTTTAAAATCAGTACTTGGCCCTGTGTTGTGCAACAGCTTTATCAAAAAGTAGATAAATTTATACATAATATGGTTCTTTATATAATTGATAGAATATAAGCCTCTTGAAAGCAGGGACTATACCATTTCTGTCCTTGTATTCCTAGTACCTGGCACATCATAGTTGCTTAATTCATCCTTGTTTATTGATTGAATAAAATTATGGATAAAACCAGGCTGAGAAATCCAGATGACAAATATGACAGAATCAAGATTCCAAAAGATTTTGCATAGGCCCCCTAGAAACAATAACCTTGCATATAATAAATACTTCATAAATGTTTGCTTAATTGAATTGATTAGCACGGGAGAAAGATGATATGTCTGACTTCATAAGTTAATGGTTAATAGTGATAAATGGAAAGTCTTACAATTAGTTTCAAAAATCAACTGCAGAAATAGAGAATGGTGAAGTTATGCTGTGTTAACATTACTTCAGAGTGAGGATCAATCAAGAGTTTTATTTTGCTGTATCATTAATATTAGTTGAGAGAGACATGATCACTAAGAAAGCTATTTTGGTGTTTGGATATATTATAATGTAGTGCCTATAATGAGGCAGGGGATAGTCCCAATGTGTTCTGTCCAGATCAAACCAAATTTGGAATATTGTGTTTGGTTTGGGAACAATATTTTTGAAAAAACATTACAACCTGTCGCACAATTAAAGGGAAGGAAACTGGAATAAGAGAAGTCAAAAGCACACTGTGAAAAGATTTGTTTAAAGAATTTGTTAGCCTGTACCAGAGAAATCTTGAGGAGGAGCATGATAGCTGTCTTCAAGCATCTAAAGTGCTGTCCTGGAAGAAAGATTGAATTTATTTTACTTGGTCCCAGGAGGCAGAAGTAGGAACAATGAATAGAAATTACTGAAAAACACATTTAGGTAAGATAAAAAAAAGGGGCTGCTAGGTGGCCCAGTGAAAAGAGCACTGGCTCTGAAGTTAGAAGGATCTGAATTCAAATCCAGCCTCAGATACTTGACACACTTCCTAGCTGGGTGACCTTGGGCAAGTCACTTAACCCCAATTGTCTTGCCTTCCCCCACTCCCACCCCCAAAAAATATAAAAAAAAAAGATAAAAAGGAAAGGAAACAACAATAATAAACCCTTCCTTATTAGAGCTGTCTGAGATTTGAAAAGTCCTAAAGGGCTTCTAGTGGATTCTGAATGATCACTTGTAGACATTATATGATAGATTTCTAGTCAGGTAGATACTGGAATAGATGGTCCCTTCAAGCTCAGAAATCTCTAATTCAAGGGAAAATGTCTGGGAGCAATGTATCAGACCTGAAGCCTTGTCTTGAGAAAGATTCAGAGGGAACTTTAATTTCACCTACACCACAGAATCTCTTGAAGGGTCAGTGATTGTCAATAGAAACAGTTCACTTGATAGCCCCAGAGAATCCATGTCCATGTTGGTTATTGTGTGTCAGTTCTTTGTAAGGATTTTTGCATCATTTAATATGGCTCTAGGTTCATTTAAGTCAGATAATATGAGCTTCCAGAATTTGTATGTCTCTCTAATATGGCCTGTCCTCATATATGGAATTGCTATCTGTTGAATTATTCTTTTCCCTGCTTCAAAAGTACCTGATGACACAAACCTAGATAGTTGTGTATACCCTAGGATTCTGCCCCCCCTAAACCTTAAATGATCTGGTACTCTCAGCCCTTGTGGAGGATACTTCTATTTTATTATAGCAACATTCCTCATTAAACTCTCTTCTCAAAGGAACTGGAGGCAAAAATGGTTGCTTATTTGGACTAATGCTGGTCTTTGGGACTGAGGATTGGACCAATATATGGAGCTTAGCCACAATTTAATTTTTTTTTTCATTCAAGCAAGTTTCCATCTGCAATCCAGGTCTTCAGAATAGTCTCCTACCATCACCCTCCCCCCCCAATAATTATTTATTTGATATTGTGCCTTAAGAATGCATATTTACAAACCAATTTGGGCTGCTGGGAGCATAGCAATATATGACAAAGACAAACATATAACCACATAAGTATGAAATCCAAATTGCTTAGAATGGCATTTGGATACTCTGTAAGCTGCCTCCTGCTATTCTTCCATCCTTAACTTCTACAATTCCCTAGATAAATACTTTCCCATAGCACTACTTGTTAGGCAGATTGTTTGTTGTTGGTGGTGGTTTGTTTGTTTTGAGGGTTTTTTTGTCCTTTCATTATAAACCTTCATTTGTCTCTTTAAAATTTCTACATTTTCATCAGTTCTAATCATTAGGACCTCAAACAATAAATCTATCCCCTATGTTAGATTAAATACCTTTAAATATTTGAAAACAGCTGTCATACCTTCTTTCCACCCCCAGTCCTTTAAGTTCCTCTCATCAGGCTAAACTGAAGTCTCTTCAGTGATCCTGCTATGGAGTAAACCTGAGATCATAGAGAGGCTACCATCAGGTAATAACAAGAAAGGGATTTGGAGCATTGGGAGAAGATTGGGGAACATTGGAATGCCAGTCACCTGTCACATAGAATTTTAACATTTGAAGAAACCTCAGATGTCATCTTGTCCAATTTATGGCAGATAATAAATTCCCTTTATACCACACTTGAAATGTGGTTATCCATTCTTTACATGAAGACTGAACATGATAAGGAATGTGCTATCTTCTGAGATAGCCTATTTCATTTTTGGAAAGCTCTAACTTTTAGAAATCCTTTTCTATCTCTGAGGCAATGTTTACCTCTCTAATTTCTGCCTACAAAGACAACCAATCAAGTGTATATTTCACATTATAATCTCTCAAATACTTCTCTCACATATCCACTACATCTTCTCTTGTCTAGGTTAAAAATTCTCACTCATGTTGTTTCCCCTGTTCAAATACCCTCCTCTCCATGTGATTCTCCTACCTTCCTTCAACACTAAATCAGCCAGTTGATTGACCATATGCCACAGATCTCTGAACTTTTTCTCTAGGGGAATTAAAACACAAGGGGCAGAGCTTTCATGTTTCCTTACAAATACATACATATGACACCTCAATCTTTAATAATATAATTTGCCTCAAAGGTCAGCATGGAATTATGAGCTGAAGAAAGGGAAGAGCCTCCAAAATGAAATGAATTTCTCATAGCTATATATAATGCTTCTGATTTAAAAAAAATAACAATTTAACACATTTGTGGATTTTGACACCCATGAACAGAGCCCCAATTATTCTGTCCTAGTTATAGTTCTGCACATTAGAACACACATATGCACATGTGTATTTACATGTATATGTATGTATATACTGGGAGAGGGACATGTGCTCAGATGGGGCAACTGGAATTTTGCCCAAGGGTGACAAAATCTATGACATATGCTTCCTCCCCTTAGTGGTTCATGAGCCTTGTCTATTCATGTAATAGTTTTCTGCCAGCCTATATAGTATGATGCTACCTTTATCACTCACCCATCCTTGCATGAAGGAGTCATGGAATCAGTCCTCTTCGGAAGGACTGACCACTTACCCACCTATACATGCTGGTGAGACTCTGCACCTGTGGTTATTATGTCCTTGGGACCAATATTGTTCCTTCCATACTGGTGAACTGTTTCTACTTCAGGTACTAAAATCCCTAGTTATAGCTCTTCTAATGGTTAATTGTGGCATAAATATGGATTCTCAAAGGCTTTGCTAATAGAGTATCAGTTCTAGCAGGTTGTAACAACTAGAAAAGGCTTTAAATATGATTCTTACAGTCTGGCTACTTTCTTCAAATCAAATAGAGTAGCCAAACAAGTAGAGAGAGAGAGAGAGACTCATCACCAGATTAGTTATAGAGTAATGAATGTTTCATCAATGGTAATTCCTGAAGACCACCTACAAGTGATCGCTAGGTACAATCTGTACTGGTGTAAGGTTGGGGGAAAACATAATCAATGAAATCATAGATCATTTATGTACAAAAGTAAGAACTATATTATAGTGTGTGAAGGAGTGGGAAAGAGGGAAAAGGACAGGGAGAGAGAGAGAGGAAAAGAAAAGGAAGAAAAGAGAAGGGGAGGACGGGGAGGTTCTTTTGGGGCAAAATAAGTTTCTGCCCAACCCTAATAATGTGCTGATGCCTTATTTTGTCATGAAGATGACCCCAGCACTCTTAAAAGCTAGGCCAGCAGAGTGTAGGTTCTGGCAGGTTCTACCAAGATGGAACAGCTCCAAGTATTATGCCGGTGAGACACTGTGTCTGCTGACCAAGGACCAACCTACTTAAATGCAAAGAAGCTCACTACTACTAGCCTGACCACAAGCAAACAAGTGTTTGGCAATAGTGAACCTAAAAATATTTTCTCCATTTTATTTGATATTTAAAGAAGCTGTGAACTTAAACTTTAGATCAGATACAAAGAATAATGTCTTAAATAGTGGAATGTCATAAATAGAGATATAATTTATCTCCTTTCCCAAAAGCTTTTTGTGTTATTGTTTATTAACGTAGCAGTTAATTCTTCTTGAATATATTCTAAGAAGAGTTCATATTGGAGACAGAAAGATACAGTTCAAAGTTCACGAGGGTCATTTCATCTCTGTACTGTGAAATAGCACGTTGAGTTTATTTTCAACCATGTAAGTTATTCCCAGATTCAGTATTTAATAACGTATCCTTCAAAGGATTTCTCATTACGTTTTTAAAATATGCATTTGTGAATGGGAGTATCACACACACTTGATAGGGGGGAGGGTAACTGGAGAAGTCAATATGCTGTATCTTGGATATTTACACTGTGGTTGGATCCTGACAGTCACTTCAAACTCAATATATCTAAACTGATCTCAGCCAAAAAGGATAAATTAAAAACCTAACAAATCTCTCACAGATCATCTAATAATTTATTGTTAGATACATGGTGCAGAGACTGCCCATATTGGAATTTTTTCTTAAGAGGCATTTTGGGGGTGTGGAGGCAAAATGGTGGAGTAAAAGCAGAGACTTGCTTCAATTCTCCCCCAAACCCCTCCAAATACCTGTAAAAACGACTGTAGGGGTGGCTAGGTGGCACAGTGAATAGAGCACAGGTCCTGGTGTCAAGAGGACCTGAGTTCAATCCAGCATCAGACAGTTAACACAAAAACTAGCTGTGTGACTTTGGGCAAGTCACAACCCCAATTGCCCTCCAAAAAGCAAAACTTCTGGAGCTGCAGAACCCACAAAATGACAGAGTGAAACAAATCTCCAGTTCAAGACAGTGTAGATGATCAACAGGAAAGGTCTTTTGCTCTAGTCTGAGAGAACAGTACCATCCAACGTGGGCCATGCTGGCACAGATAGGGTAGAGCAGGCCTCAGGGAGGCTGAATTACCAACAGATCTGGTGGTTTCCAGACTTCTCAATACACAAGTGCCAAAGACAACTTAGAAGGTCAGTAAGAAAGGTTTATTGGCCCTGGGTAAGAGAAGAGCATGAATGCATTCTGGCCCCAGCCCCAGGGCAGTGGCAGCAGAGCCAGTAGTAGATGCTTCCAGAACTCCATAGACTATGGAGGGAATCAAGTCACTGATATTAGGGTAATTGCAGGGATTTCTTTGCTGGTGCTAAGGCAGGATTCTCTTGCTTTGTCACTGCATACATCCGGGTCACAGTCCTGGGTGGCAGTCCTGGGGCAAGGAGGAGAGCTGGCATGGCAGAGATACTTGTGTCTGTGGTGGAGAGGGAATCTTCCTCACAATTCCAAGGTAGAAAAGAGTGCTTGTGGCCACTCGCAGACCAGAATATAGGCCAGGAAAGGAGAAAACACCTCCCCTTTTATCATACCACCTTGGAAGAACTGAAAATTTACAGGTCCCCAGAAATATGTCTGGGAAAAAGTTGCACAAAACCCCTGAAGCTTGGGAGAGTTCACCCTCCATGCCTGCTTTAACAGAGAGCTAAAAAGTCAAGCAATTGGCTGGGGAAATGAGCAAATAGTCGGAAAAAATCAGACTAGAATCTTACTTTGGTGACAAGGCCATTGAAGAGCTCAAAAAAGAATTTTGAAAATCAAGTAAGAGAAGTAGAGGACAAATTGGGAAGAGAAATGAGAGTAATGTAAGAAAATCATGAAAAATGAGTCAATAGCTTGCTAAAGGAAACTCAAAAAAATTCTGAGGAAAATAACACCTTAAAAATAAACTATCCCAAATGGCAAAAGAAGTCCAACAAGCCAATGAGTAGAAAAATGCCTTAAAAAGCAGAATTGGCCAAATGGAAAAGGAAGTTCAAAAGCTCACTGAAGAAAATAATTCCTTAAAAATTAAAATGGAGCAAATGGAAGCTAATGACTTTGAGAAATGAAGAAACTGCGAAACAAAACCAAAAGAATGAAAATATGGAAATCATTATGAAATATATCATTGGAAAAACAACTGACCTGGAAAACAGATCCAGGAGAAATAATTTAAAAATTACTGGACTACCTAAAAGCCATGATCAAAAAGTGAGCCTGGACATCATCTTTCAAGAAATTATCAAGGAAAACTGCCTTGGTATTCTAGAACCAGTGGGGAAAAGAGAAACTGATTTTTTTTTCTTTTCCTCTCCATTCTCCCTCCACTGGAAAAAAGGGAGGGGGGACAAAACCTTTCAACAAATATGCTTTACCAGGCAAACCAAATTCTGACATTAAACATGTCTAAAAATGTCTTATTCTGCATATTTAGTCCATTAGAGATACAAGCAAGAAATTATCATTTAGATCTATGGGTAGGGGAAGAACTTATTAAAAAAAAAACAAGGGATAGAGACTATGACAGAAGATAAAATGAATAATTTTGATTACATAAAATTTTAGGTTTTGGAAAATCAAAAAAATTGTGTCTAAAATTAGAAGAATTGTTAATGGGGGGAGGGATCTTTACATCAAGTTTGACTGACAAAGGTCTAATTTCCAAACTATAAGAATGAGAATAATAGTCATTCACCAATAGATTGATGGTCAGAGGATGTGAACAGGTAATTCTCAGATCAAGAAACCCAGACAGCCATTTTTAAAAGTCTCCATACTGGAAAAAGTACAGGTTGTTAAAACATATAAGTATTAGTATCTCTCTAGTCCCACTGCTGTCATCCTTGGATCAGCTCTTACTATCCCCTAACTGAACTAAAGTAATATCCTCCTACCAATTATTCCTACATCCTTGTACCACTTTATTCCATACTTCTGCTCTTTGCCATACTTATTTTTTTTTAATGCATCAGCTTCTCCATGCCATTCCTCTATTTAAAAAAAAATCTTTTTAATGGTTCTTAATTGTCCACAAATTAATGCTCAAATTCCTTAGTTTGACATTCAAGGCACTTTTCTAATATTTCATTCATTCCATCTCTTCCCTCTTCAGCCTTATCTTATATAACTTCTATCTATATATTCTAGTTCCAGACTAACTGGAATATTCTGCATCTGGTATATGCACACATTCATCTCCATACTAGCATTCACAACATTCTCTTTGTTTGGTATACCTGCCTTACCTGTCTTCTCATATTAAACACATATTACATCATATAGGATGGTTTCCCTCATGCACCTACCTACTAATCCCTTCTCCCTTTTCCCATATTTTCATTCCTCTCATGCATTTAGGTTATTAATGTATATATCATATCTTCCAACTTTAATGTGAGGTCTATAGAAGGTGGGATTGCGTCTTTTCTAAACTTTGTGTCTCCTTCAAACTTTTGTATGCACTTCTGCATTCAGAAGATATTTCATAAATGTTGGATTAAATTAGTGTTTTAGTTAAGATGTTGGTTCTATACAATAACCTCTGAAGAAAATAGAATTCCTAACAGTGGTGCCTCTGGCAAAAAAAAAAGAATAACTTTATTACACCAAGAGATTTATATGAAATGG
This sequence comes from Pseudochirops cupreus, assembly GCA_028627135.1. NCBI lineage: Eukaryota > Metazoa > Chordata > Mammalia > Diprotodontia > Pseudocheiridae > Pseudochirops > Pseudochirops cupreus. The sequence continues at coordinate 144,233,011 of CM053582.1, forward strand.
GAAAATGAGGGAATTAAGTCAACAATAGGTCATAAAGGTGGTCACAGTTATGATTATTTAAAGTGAAATGATACCAAACTGAAATTTCAGAATCATGGCTAAACTTAGGCCTATTCAGCATCTAACTTCAGATGAGTTATAAAGGGATCATTTTATCTAATGTGGGAAGAAGACCAGAATTAGATTTTTGTAACACTTAAAAATTAAATAGTAAGGAACTAAATTGTACCTTAGATTTTGTTTTCCTTAAAAGCTTGCTAAAACATAACAAATTTGTAGCATTGTTTAAGTGAAGTTATCTTAATAAAGAACTGCATTTTTTAATTTTTAATATATTTTAATAACTGACATCTGCATCTCAGGGGAATAAGTCTGGTGGGGCTTAATCCTATTGTTTTTACAGTGGCAGTTCATAATAGTTGCAGGTTCAGTTTTCTTTAGAGGTGAAGAAGACTCTTGAAAGTTGGGTTTTTCACTGTAATCAAACAGTCAAAATTCTGAGCTATGATAACTACTCATAAATCTTTAACTTTTACGGATTCTTTTTGTTTCAGAAATTACTTTTTTTTTATCTTGATGTCAGCAATAATGTAGAAATTCAAATAATTTTCTATTTTATCCTGAAACTATTACAGGTGCCCTTAGGGTTGACTGTTCTTATTGAAATGAACCACAAATTTTCATTTCAGAATTTAGTAAACTGACTATTCAGAAATGTTATAAATGGTACTAGTAGAAAGCAATGTATTTCTTTTATTTAAGGTGTTGGAATGGAATAATATTGCCTCTCTTAGGACAAGAAATGTGTTTAATTATTCAGATAGTCAAGGAAAATGTATACTTCATAAAGAGTGTCATTTTTCTTTGTAGTACACCAAAAAGAAAGACTATCATAATTTCCTAAAAATACTGAGACAAGTAGAAATAACTTCATGTGTGACAAGTTTCTCTTGTGATTGTCTTCTTTTTTTCTTATATTGGCAATTGTTGGACATGTCCACTGTAGAAATCATGTGAGTAAATCTTTTTTGAATAGAAATAACATAATGAAATCATTGAGTTTCAGGACTAGATTATCCTAGACAACAACTGGTCTGACTTCATTTTTACTGGTAAAAATAGGGGAAAAATAAAATTCAGAAATTAATATATGGAACAAATTCCTTGAAGATTTCCTTCAAGTTACACTTGATGATGTGTGTGTATGTATATGTGTATGTATATATATATATATATATATATATATATATACACACAATGTATGTATGTATATATATACAATGTATGTATATATATATATACAATGTATGTATATATATACAATGTATGTATATATCTATAGATATATACAATATATGTATACATAAACACTCTCAGCTATATTTTTTCTTATATTTCCTTTGTCAAATTGCACACACAAAATTCTACAGAAGTACAGTAAGTAAATCTCTTAAGTCAAGAAAGCAAAGTCCACATCTTTCCTGGGATACAGACTAGCTGTTGGATGTTGGGCAACTCACTTAAGCTTTCTGTGCTTCAGGCAAAACCATAGTACTTCACAAAGTCATAGACAGGCTTTGATCTGCCTTTGTAGAGGGAGTTCAAGCAGTAAAAGTTTGCCCTATCGAAGAAATCATAAATCCTTTATGTATGTGTATATACATAATTTTATATCATAAACATATTTTAATTGTTAGACTTTGACAATTCTCTGCCACATTTCTTTAAGTTCAAATAACACATGATGCACACACAAACACAAGTCTATTGCCTTCACCTCTAATGTTCTATAACCCTTAGATTGCAAGAGTTTCTTATAATATATACAAAATCAACTTATCTTCGAGAAAGATGCTGAAAGTGTCATCAATGATGCAGTAGTCATTGATCTTTTGACAGAATCATCACAGCTCAATTTCTTTTATGTTCTTTGTGCCTTAGACCTCAGCAACCTGGCTTATAAGCCTTTTTTAAAGAATATTCAAAGTACTGAGCAAATACAGGAAAAATCCAACATAGGAAAACAGGTAAAGATATCTTACAGCCATGCTGCTGTGCTATAAAGTAGTCCTACCTGTCTTCTATTCCCACTTCTCATACTCATTCTCAAGTCTTTCACAAATAGTATCATGAAGGATAATCTCTATCCATATCAGTAAAATCCTTACTTCTTCAACTTTTTATGAGTTGACAACTGTAGTTTGGAAAAAATGCTAGAGGGCTCCTGAGGGTTATTTGCAACAGCTGCTACTTTACATGTTGCCACAACTCAATTACCTGAAAAAGTATGCAAAGAAAATAAGAGGGGGCGGAGCCAAGATGGCGGCGTAGCAGCAGCAACACATCGCAGCTCTCACATAGCCACCCCAAAATACCCATAAAATAGGACTCTAAACCAATCCTGGAACTCCAAAACGCACACAAAGATACTTCCCACTAAAGTCA